>CM076578.1:871974002-872574002 GCA_034641835.2 Pinus albicaulis | reverse complement strand
CTCTTTCACCTATCTCTGCACTGGTCTCCACTGAAACTATCCATGCACTGAAGTTAAGTGATGTATTCTTTAGTTGATTAATGAGTTTATAATTAGTGAATTAATTAATAATTAATTCACACCACTCTCACTAATTGTATCAATCATTTAAACTAGATACAAATAGCTCAACTATGTTTAGATTAGTTAAACTGAACACAACACCATTAACTCCTCAATCAACCCCACCAAACTCTCTCACATGAGTTCTAACTAAAGTCTCCATGCAATAGCTCCATTTAACCCCTAGGAATAGCGTAATTCCTTCTGTCAGCTCCTGTGCCACATCTGTTCACTTAACTGAAGTGCTCCAAGAGAATAAGATAATGTTTATAGTCCAAATATTATTAAGAGATAATAATATTCGACATATCTATTTTTAGACTGGAAATCTAAAAATAGATTCCGCCCAGTATGTCTAAAAATAGAAGTCCATCTATTTTTTCTGACTTGACCAACCATTCACAAATAGCATCCTGCAACTCATAGAATATGATCGACATGTCTAAAAATAGACTTTGCACCAAAAATAGCCTGCGGGCCCACTTAGTGAAGGCGACTCTTTTCACTAAGCTCATCATCTTGTTGCAATCTCAACACTTTGGGTCATATCCCTCTGGGCTTCGATGAAGGTATATTTTTCTTTTTTTAGGTCTAAACCTTCCGCTTTGTCCTCAACCTTCCTGATTAACGATTCAGTTTCAAAATTCTCTTCAAATCCTTCGATGGAAATTTCGTTGCACGTGATTATATTGATACATGGCCCATCATCCCGTGGTTCTACCTTAAACCTTTTCACATTATGTGTAGGTGTCTTCTGCTTCTCTTGCATTTTTTATATTAGTACCGGGCAGTCTTCAATGACGTGATTGAACTGCCAGAAATACTTGCAAGATTGGTGTACTAGGTTCAGGAAATATCATGTGAAATGTCCTACATCACCATAGTTGTAACATATCAGTTGTCCACATCCTCCCCATCGCGAAGGAGACAGTGGTGATGAGGGGTCTACCCGCACCCTAAATAAATTTCCCCTATCTACCATGAGGTCAAGGGTTCAGCAATTTTTCTCATCATGACGCATATACGAGCAGAATCTGCACCACTATTGTTTCAATTCCGAAACATAAGCACCCAAACGTGGGCAGTGATCTATATCATGTATTCCTGCCACTCGACAGTTAGCACACCATAGCATAGGACTGCTAGGGCTAGCCATTTCGCTAGGTCATATAGGTCTCGGTCCCCCAGCCTACATGTATTCTGACAACAATGGGCAGTGATCCTTAGTGTGACCCAGTACCTTATAGCGCATGCACCAGATGTCTGGGTTGGCTTCCTTACGACGATCATTTCGCAAGCTCTGAATTTCTAAGTGCATTGCCTCCAGCTGGGTCTAAATTTGTAGGGCTGCGAAATGCGTATCATCCCCTGGCGCAACTTCTAATTTCATGGCTATTTCCAGAGCTACCTCTTGGGAGCCGAAATTTTGTTGTCCTATGTGTTATCACCAAAATAGGACTTGATAGGCTATTGATCAGGCTACCTCAGTGTAATTATTTCAAACCAGACTTTTACTTGAGGCTTAGCCTCCTCAACCTGAGAGGGCTCTCTCAATAGGTTTAAGATTTTGATTTAAGGATTAGATGGCTAATTCTAGGAATAAATTTGATAAAAGTGTATAATTGGTTTAATTATTGATCAAAAAACATCTATTGGGCTATGGAGTCAAGGTATTTTTCAACAAAACATCAAAATTAGCTTAACATGGAAGTCAAGGCACTTAGAGTTATAGGTTTATAAACAAAACAATAACATAGTGAATAAAACACAGTCTACAAACATGTGAAGGAAGTTAGAGAATTTTTAAATGAATTATAAGTAACACATTTTCATACCACTATAAATAGGTAGATGAGGAAATCCATAGAGAGATCAAACACCAAAAAACTCTTTTTGAATCCTGAGTAGTAAAGCCAATCTGTATTAAGCTAAAAATACACAGTCTGCTACAATAACACAGTTTTCTTGTTAATGAAAAAATGCCAACCTTGAGGAATTCGACCTCATGTCTCTTATAGAGTCATCATTACAATCTTGAATTCCCTTATCCATCTTGAGAGGAATTCGAACTCTTATATTTGGCACCTATTCTAACCATAAAACAGGCTCATTAATTGCAAAATGACAACTTGACTGTCTTTGAAGAGTCCTAATTCAAATAGGACTAAAACTCCTAAATATACTTATAAAAACCTTATCTAGTCTTCAATTCATCCTTTTCCACCTTAAACTCCATGAATTCTAATTTTGATGTTTACCATTCACTTAAAGTCACCCTGCTGCTGATGATAAAACTGCCCTCGAAATTAGGGAACATGTTTCCCTGTTTTTAGGCTTAGGATCCTTTTGGTTTCTTGAGATGTTCTAACCACTTCTAACTAATGAATTTGAGACTAATTGATGTTAGGAACATGATTGACATATTTCCCAAGTTATCCCTTCATGCCATCTGTGAAAAATCTACTTTGAACTTCTCAAAACAGTGAAAATAGATCTGCGCTACGAAAGTAGCATAGTTTCGTAGCGCAGTGTTTTCACTCATTTCTTCAACATATTTCTGTATTTTTCTATTTTTAGACTATTTATAATTTTATACAATAATTTTCAAAACCAAACTCACAAATATTCCTTCAAAATTTGTTATGAAAAATGATGAAAAGACTGCTTCAGCAAATTATTCCTGTTTCTTCCCTGAAAATTAGGTATTGGGATAGAGCCTTTATCTTCTCATACATGATGTATTTTGAGAAAATGATGGATTTTTGTGTATTCCATGCTGTCTAAAATAAAAACCTCTCTTGGTATTTTGAAATACCTTTCCTTCTGTCCAGAAACTGTTCTTGAAAAACATGTGTAAAACAGGAAAACTCGGTTTTCTGAAAATAGGGCTTCAAATAAATCCATGTATCTCCCACTTAATAATGCATTTAAATAAATTGAGAGATGTTTTTTTAGTTAGGGATGTTAGGAAGAAAAACCTCTTTCAATTTCCACAAATTAGTTTTTAGTTTCCCAGAAACCTCTTTTGACATTTACTACTAAAGCCAGAAAACTGAATTTTTCTCTTCATGGTGAAAGGTTACTTCAGCAGTTTCGTAGCGCGCTAGGAAACTGCTGTGCAAGTTCATTTGTTGAAAATTTCTTTAAAATTTTTACCTTGGAGATGTTAACACCTCATAACAACTGATATTTAAAAAATATATATAGTAACATGTCTTCTCCAGCTCATCATTAAGCCCTTGCATCTTTTTGAACATTATGATCATGGATAGATCATTTTCATATGTGTCATGTCCACCAATAATTTTCATAAAACCTTTAATGCTTCCAATAACAGCTAAAAATCCATGTATTCTACCTTCATGATGTCTTTAACCTTGTTGTAAAACCTGCTTATTATGACTTAACTGTCCTAAAAACCAGGGAAAATATTTCTTGCCTTTTAGTCTTTATCCTCCATGCTTATCTTCAAATAGCTTGGCTAGCAATGATGATTGTTTCATATAGGTGACATGTGCTAACATTCTAATTAAACTTCAATCTTCCACCTATACAAAAATAAAACTTTGAAAAAGTGTAAAAGGAAATGAGATATGACTGCGCTACGAAAATAGTGTTTTTGTAGCACTGATTTTGTATCACTGTAAATCATTCCTTTTAACCCTTATTTCTTCTAATTTGAAACCTGAATCTTCACTTGTGATCCTTATCTTACCATCAGAAACACTAAGGCTTGAAAACCAACAGTATTTACCTCTTTTTTATGACAAAACTGATTTAGGATTTGTCATTTCCTGCTCTGTTTCACCACCCTGTTTCATTTCTACTATAGCTTCTCTTCAGATTTGGTTAATTGGATTTCAAGGTCTTCAATTTATCTTTTTAGATTCCTGTTAGTAGCCCTCAACTGAATATTCATCATTCTCACAAATCTGGCTTTTTTACCCTTGAATTTCTGTGACAAATCAGCCTCGCTTGAAAGTAGTAATCAACCTCGCTTGATACATGAGAGAAGCTTTGGTTTCAGTTTACCCTGAGCTTACCATTCAAAAGGGCATGCATGAAATGTTTTTTTTTTTGCATGAGACAATAAAACCAAGTACCGACCCTTTTCAAATTTGAAAATGACAAACATGAATGACCTCCAGCGAATGTAATGATGATTTGAAGTGGTTGCATAGACACCTAATGATGAGGAATTAACGGAATTTGAGTGATTTGATGACTTGACATGACTTTCTACGAATCCCCGATTTCTTAGCACACCTAATGCAATTTCTTGGTTTTGCGCTACAAAAAGAGCAGCATTTTCATAGCACAAAACATGTTTTTTACACTGTCTGTGCTACGAAAACGTGGTTTCATGGCTAATACAAAAAAAAAAATCAAAAAGGTTTAAAACAAGACTTTCTAAACAGGATATGAGATACTCAAGGCATGAAATAAGGTTGTTAAACATTATTTGACAATGAAAATGAGACTCTAACCCTATCACTTAACCCTTTAAGCATGAAATGACCTACAACCTATTTAAGAGCATGATTAGAGATAAGGCAAACTTTCCAACGTTTAGAAAAAAAAAATTGGGTGATAACAGTGGCTCCACTTGGGATAGTGTGCCCCTGTGGTACACTATGATCTAGTAGCTCCAGTGCTGCAATCCATTCCTTTAAAATAAAACTCTGAAATTCTTCCCAATCTGCTTCAAACTGTACCTACTAAAAATTTTCAATCAACCTTAAGCTTATTTGCACATTCCTACCTACCCTATCAACTGCAAACTTCATTAAGCTCAATCAATATGAAATTTCCAATGTAGCCAGTCATTTGTTTTATCTGATATTTGAGTTGTTTGACTGCATTGGAACACAAAGAAACTATGATATTGTGATGACCACTACCACTAAAATTGTAATTGATCTTCATAGTAAAAATAAAATTGAAACACTGGAGAGTAAAACTCTTCCATGTATTTAGCTACAGGATCCCAGAAAACATGATTAGCTTGATGATCCTCGTAACATCTTGTAACTTCTAACAACTAATTTTTAGCCACAAAAAATTTATTTGATAATCTATCCAACTGCCTTTCTGAATGATTCCCACAGACAATGCAATTTTCCTCATTATTATTATCATTCTTTGAAGTAGACTGCTGCAAAGTATGGCATGAATAATCAACCTTTTTCCCTGCCTGAGGGTTATAAAAACTATCTTCCAGTATTTCTCCTTGGTGTTTGCAATGATTTTCATACTCTCTATGATCTATAGACTGGAAATTTTGTTGCATCTTTACATCAATCTTGGAGGATGTAACATGGTTTTCATAAGTATACTCTTGTTGATTTCCATGATGCATTCCATGGGATGTTATCTTTTCTTCTAGGTGTTGAAATGTATTGTTATGAAGAGCCTCAAAAATTTCTTCATCCATAAATTCATCATCATCATAACAATCCTCCAAATACTAAATAAAATTCACAGAATGTTTACAACAATCTTTGACCAGCAATAAGGAGGGATGACACTCTTTATACATCTCATAGAATTCACCGTGAAAATTAGCAAGAGAATATAATGAACCATTTGCTAAACCTTTATACCAAGACCATGCTTTTCCTTCTAGAGTGGTCATAAACATCTTCATAAGACAGTTTTCAGGGATTTGAACCTTAAGACTATGTACATGCAGATGAAACCTAACCAAATGAAGAGCAATATTGTCTTTCTTTTCATCTTTGAATATTTGAAGATCATCTAACCAATCAACCTTTGGCATAGGATTTGGAAAACCAGGGATATGAGACCAATTCATAGGAGCATACCTGGCATTCATTCTTGCAATGGAACTCATCTTGAAACTTCATCAATCTACTGGTCTTCTAGCAGTGGAGTCACCTTCCAATTTGATTATTTGATGTGTGGAGTCGCCAAGGTATTTTTTCAGCCTCGAACAACTTCCTGAGCTCCTGATACCTTTAGAAGTTCAGCTTATTGATTACGAGAATGAATAATCTTCAGGCTCCCAGTAGACGCACCAAAATGTTATCACCAAAATAGGACCTGATAGGCTGCTAATCAGGCTACCTTAATGTAACTATTTCAAGCCAGACTTTTAGTTGAGGCTTAGCCTCCTTAACCTGAGAGGGCTCTCTCAATAGGTTTAAGATTTTGATTTAAGGATTAGATGGCTAACTCTAGGAATAAATTGGATAAAAGTGTATAAATAGTTGAATTACTGATCAACAAACATCTATTGGACTATGGAGTCAAGGTATGTTTCAACAAAACATCAGAATTAGCTTAACATGGAAGTCAAGGCACTTAGAGTTATAGGTTTATAAACAAAACAGTAACATAGTGAATAAAACATAGTCTACAAACATGTGAAGGAAGTTAGAGCATTTTCCAATGAATTCTAAGTAACAAATGTTCATACCACTGCAAATAGATAGATAAAGAAATCCATAGGAAGATCACACATTAAAAACTCTTTCTGAATCCTGAGTAGTAAGCCAATATCTATATTATGATAGAAACACACAGTTTGCTATAGTAACATAGTTTGCTTGTTCTTGAAAATTGCCAACCTTGAGGAATTATACCTCATGTATCTTATAGAATCATCATTACAATCTTGGATTCCCTTATCCATCTTGAGAGGATTTCGAATTCCTATATTTGACACCTATTCTAACCATAAAACATGCTTATTAATTACAAAATGACAGCTTGACTGTCTTTGAAGAGTCCTAATTCAAATAGGACTAAAAATCCTAAATATACTTATAACAAACTTATATAGTCTACAATTCATCATTTTCCACCTGCAAATCCATGCATTCAAATTTTGATGTTGACCATTCACTTAAAGTCACCCTGCTGCTGATGATAAAACTGCCCTAGAAATTAGGGAACATATTTCCCTGTTTCTAGGCTTAGGATCCTTTTGGTTTCTTGAGATGTTATGACCACTTCTAACTGATGAATTCGAGGCTAATTTATTTTAGGAACATTATTGACATATGTCCCAAGTTATCCCTTCATGCCACCTGTGAAAAATCTACTTTGAACTTCTCAAAACAATGAAAACAGATCTACGATACAAAAGTAGCACTGTTTCGTAGCGCTTTTCGTAGCGCACTGTTTTCACTCATTTATTCAACATATTTCAATATTTTTCTTTCATTATAGCCTTTATATTTACTTGAAACAGTCCCACAAAAATTTTCAAAACCAAACTCACAAAGATTCCTTCAAAATTTGTTATGAAAAATGATGAAAAGACTACTTCAACAAATTATTCTTGTTTCTTCCCTGAAACTTAGGTCTTCGGACAGAGCCTTTATCTTCTCATACATGATGTATTTATAGAAAATGAAGGATTTTTTTGTATTCCATGTTGTCTAGAATAAAAACCTCTTTTTTTTTTTTGAAATACTTCTCCTGCTGTCTAGAATCCGTCCTTGAAAAACATGTGTAAAACAGGAAAACTCTGTTTTCTAAATATAGGGCTTCAAAGAAAGCCTTGTATCTACCACTTCATAATGAATTTAAATAAACCGAGATAGGTTTTGGTATTTAGGGATGTTAGGAAGAAAAAATCTTTCCATTTTCAATAATTCGTTTTCCGTTTCTTGAAAACCTCTTTTGAAATTTCATACTAAAGCCAGAAAACCGATTTTTTCTCTTCATGGTGAAAGGCTACTTCAGTAGTTTCGTAGCGCACTACCAAACTGCTGTGTAAGATCATTTGTGGAAAATTTCTTCAAAATTTGTACCTTGGAGATTTTAACACCTCATAACAACTGATATTTAAAAAATATATATATAGTAACATGTCTTCTCTAGCTCATCATTAAGACCTTGCATCTTTTTGAACATTATGATGATGGATAGATCATTTTCATATGTGTCATGTTCACTAATCATTTCCATAAAACCTTTAATGCTTCCACTAAAAGTTGAAAATCCATTTCTTCGACCTTCATGATGTCTCTAACCTTGTTGTAAAACCTGCTAATCATGACTTAACTGTCCTAAAAACCATGGAAAATATTTCCTGCCTTTTAGTCTTTATCCTCCATGCTTATCTTCGAACAGCTTGGCTAGAAATGATGATTGTTTCATATAGGTGAAATGTGATAAAATTATAATTAAACTTCAATCTTCCACCTATACAAAAAGAAAACTTCGAAAAAGTCTAAAAGGAAATGAGATATGACTGCGCTATGAAAATAGTGTTTTTGTAGCACAGATTTTGTATCACTGTAAATCATTCCTTTTAACCCTTCTTTCTTCTGATTTGAAACCTGAATCTTCACTTCTGATCCTTATCTTACCATCAACAACACCAAGGCTTGAAAACCAACAGTCTTTACCTCTTTTTTATGACAAAACTGATGTAGGATTTTTCATTTACTGCTATGTTTTACCACCCTGGTTCATTTTTGCTGTAGCTTCTCTTCAGATTTGGTTAATTGGATTTCAAGGTCTTAAATTTATATTTTTAGCTTCCTGTTAGTAGCCCTCAACTAAATATTAATCATTCTCACAAATCTGGATTTTTTACCCTTGAATTTCTGTGAAAAATCATCCTCGCTTGATTTTCTGTTTATCAACCTCACTTGAAAGTAGTAATCAGCCTCGCTTGATACATGAGAGAAGCTTTGGTTTCAGTTTACCATGAGCTTACCATTCGAAAGGGCACACAAGAAATGTTTTTTTTTTTCATGAGACAATAAAACCAAGAACCGGCCATTTTCAAATTTGAAAATGACAAACATGAATGACCTCCAACGAATGTAATGATGATTTGAAATGGTTGCATAGAAACCTAATGATGAGGAATTAACGGAATTTGAGTGATTTGATGACTTGACATGACTTGCTATGAATCCCTGATTTCGTAGCGTGCCTAATGCAATTTCTAGGTTTTGCACTACGAAAATACAAGTGTTTTCGTAGCGCAAAATAGGTTTTTTACACTGTCTTCGCTACAAAAACATGGTTTCATGGCTAATTCAAAAAAAAAATCAAAAATGTTTAAAACAGGACTTTCTAAACAGGATATGAGATACTCAAGACATGAAATAAGGTTTTTAAACTTTATTTGACAATGAAAATGAGACTCTAACTCTATCGCTTAGCCCTTTAAGCATGAAATGGCCTACAACCTATTTAAGACCATGACTAGAGATAAGGCAAACTTCCCAAAGTTTAGAAAAAAAAAAAATTGGGTGATAACACCATGGGCCCCCACAACTGTGGTAATATCATAGCAATAAACCATTCTTTGTGTTGCGTATCTTCGTATTAAAATTCCCCATCGCTGATAACCTTTTTTAACTGTTGGTCAGCTCCCTAAATGGACTCTGTAGGTCCCTGCTTAAAGTCCTTCAGTTCGACTACAAATTGAGCGTATGTATTAGGCTTCCAAAATAGTTCTTTACGGTGTTCTTAATATCCTATATGGATGCATTTTCATGTTGACCAATATAACCCATAAACCAATCCAGGGCCCTCCCTTCGAATTCTATGGATAGTTTTGCTCGTTTGATAACATCATTGTTAATGTTCTACGCGATCCATACAAACTCTGCTATGAACCAGAATTGATCCATGTCCTCGTCCCCTATGCCCTTAAAGGTAGGTAGCTTCATGTGTGTAGCCATGTCATCCTCTAGTGGTGGTGAAGGGGGTGTAGGAGAGTTCTTACCCTTGTGTGGGTTCGATTCAGGTGTGTCTGGGGAGCTAGTTACACCTTGCACAACCCCTCCTTGGTTAAGATCAGATGATTCCCTTAAGGGACTGTATACCGATCTGTTTCCTTTTTAATTAACCCGATAGTATTTACCGCTTCGTGTCATGCTCCCACTCTAATCGGAGGTAATTCACTTGGTGTGGCCACACAAGACACCTTTTTCACTCAATAGTATCTTAATCAACAACGGCAAGGTTTTTAGGAACTTACCTCTAAATCCCTTGATGAACCTTCGTTCTGCTTCTGAATATGACACAAATTGATCAACAACAAATTCTGTCATGAATCCACCCAATATACTGTCAACCCAATGATCTACAGCCCTGGTAATATTAGTATCATCTTTTCCAATTTCTGGATTAATTCGAGGGTCCACTGTGTGACCTAATCATCCTTCCAGCAAGTCTGAAATTCTGCCAATCGAGCTACCCACTCTTAACTCGTGTGCAATGGACACAAAGAAGATTTCGTGTACTTCCATAAAAATATACCTATTTTTCCACTCTTCCACAGACAGCTTTTCACTCTTGTTTTCTTTTAGGGAAAATTCCTGAATCTACTTTTCGAACTAGTCTTCTAACTCGGGTTTTAATGGCTCCCAATGACCCCGTGGCATTGCCGAATCCCTCTCTCAAAATGCTCCTGGTCCTGTTGGATGGATAATTCGTTCTTGCAGACAAGAAATACTTCCCAAGTGTCTTACGAAAAGCTAGCAACAAACAGACAAATAAAAACTATTTTCTCTAGATATTGTTTGACATGGAATTAATTATAACAGGGTTTTAGAAACCTACTTGTAGTCCAGTGCCGATCTTCTTTCCAGTGGCTTGAAGAAAGTCATCATCAAGGATTTGCAATAAAAAACACAAGAAAAGATCAAAAGCACCTGTATAATAAATCAATTCATGAATCAAACATCCATCAATATGATCAAGGAAGAAATGAGATAATTAATTAAATAACCCATTGAGAAAACAATATTCATTCGTATTAACTTAAATAAAGAAGAGCCTTACAACGGTGTCCGCCTTGATGTCATACAGGCCTTCTTGGGGTACGGAATAGGCATTTCCTTTACTATGACAAGCCTTGCACTCTCTCAGCTAAAAGCACATGGGTGTGTAATCATTCCCATATAATTATTAGCTATGAGAGTCTGAGTTTTCACATCATTTATTCTAAAAAATTCTCCAAGTCTAACTCACTAACTCCATCTAACCCTTGAAGCTGCACTATGGCTTCAATTTATAGGAAAAGAGAGGAGGTTATGGTTCCCCTTAAGAAGGGATATAATTCTCTTTTGAAGGGATTGGGCTCCATAAATCAAGGGGTAGGCTCCCATAATGGAGGAATGAACATACATGATAGAGTGAACCTTCGACCGGATAATTGTTTCTAGAAGCTTCCAGATTTGATTGTTGGGCTTCTATATGTTACTTTCCACCTTTGTTTTACCTTTTACATGGGTCCACACCTTTAATGAATAAAAAGTGCGTTTATCTCCGCATGATTTAGAGCAAAAAAGTGCGGCACCGTAGGCAATGTTAAGAGAAAGTGCGGTACAAGTGTTTTTAAGAATTTTATGATATTTTCTCTTAATTTCAAGGCTTGACTTTAGGAAATTTGATGTTGTAGACTTCTAAGGGAGTACTAAAATTTCATGGTGAAAAATTCCCCCCTAAAATGCGAAGTCTGAGAGCATTCGAAGAGTGATGTGCTTTATCATTTCAAGGATTAGCCTGTGGACACCCCAGTAGGAACCCTGTAAAAACATTCAATATATATATATATATATCATCGCTGAGGTAGGAATTCCCATACTCATATCAAAACTAAGTAAACTTGTTCTGATACATAAATGATTTTAATATTACATCAATAGTGTAGATACAGCATGGATGCAGCAATCTGTAATGAATCATCTACTGAATAATGAATAATAAAACTCCTCGCAGCCTGGATGGTGGAAACTAGATCCAGGGTCTTGATTTCTGCTTCCTGGACTAGTACGATTCTATCCATGCAATTAAATGTGTTGAAGTCGAACATGGTAGAACCCACTTGATTACCAGTCAATGGTGTGAACTGTTAAAAAGTGTGAGAGAAATCTCAAAGTACTCAGTACAATCCATGAAATGTGAATAAGTGATCTGAAGTTGAACATTTCACAGAATCGTTCGATCGAAGGTCAATGATGCAACCTGTCGTCGAAGGCGAGAAACCTACCATTAAGGCATGCAAATTCTAGGGTACTTATGGATTCTAGATCAAATTCCTAGATGATGAGCTGTCATCGATAGAAAGTGATCCGTCGTAAGCAAGCTCATGACACGAAACCATAGATCAAGTTTTGAAGAAATTTTTTGCAAGGAATGACTCAGGGATGGTCAACACGAATGGAGACAAATGTTTGCAGATGAATGGTTTGTTTGACTGTCCTCTTGAACACATAACGACACTGTATATGGTTTAGTGACAATTGCCCTAAGCTAATACCCAGAAACTTGTTGAAGACCTTCAATATGGTTTGATTAACTGATAGGCAAAGGATTTCCCAACCCAGGTAGAAGTGTGACAAAAAGTGTCATGTTCAAGAGTGGTGTAATGCCTTTATAAATCAAATTGTAACAAATGAATCTGTTTTCTCTCTTTTCCCCCACCATTTCTGGCAAGTACCTCTTTATTTTTTGACAAGATTGAGGAGGATAACATTTGCTTGTTTATAAGCTCATCTTTCGGATGAGTTTAACTTAGTTTAAAATCGAACCCTGAGAAGGAGTGGTCCATTCCTGTTTGTAATCGACAGGTCCTTTAATATTAAATTTTAACGAGTCTAGTATAGGAGAAACTCGGTGTTTTTCATTTTTAGGGAGTCAGAAGAAAAAACTTAAGAAAACTCCATGGATGTAATTTTTCGTAATTTTAGTCTCTCAGGCCCGAAAAAGGATAAAATAATGTGAGAGAGAACTCTATTGACCATGATTAGTCAATGTATACCTTTTTCGTAAATATTCCATTTCAGTCCAGAAAAGGGGTAAACTTATACTGAAGGGACGACTGTTCATTTCCTTTAACGAGTTCGAATAGTCAAGTACTCGGCAATCTTTTCATTTTTAGAGAGTCTGAAAAGGGCTTAAAAGAGGACTCCATTGTTTCACTTTTTCGTAAATTTTAAAGAGCCCGAAAAAGTGATAAAAATATACTCTTCGTAAAAAATTATCATTTTGCCTGAAAAATCTAGTATTCTGCACAGAGAACTCAAAAAATTAAACATACCTATTTCAATAATAAAAATATTTTGAAAAACCATCTTTTTAAAGTGAAAAATAAACAAATCTAAATTTCATTTATTCGAAAAAAACTTATAAAAAGGATTTTTTTCAAGTTCATTTTTACCGTTTGAGTTTGGAGTGAAAATTTTAGAGCTTTTGGCAAAAAATGCTTTGGAGAAGATTTCGGACAAACCGACTGTTGAAATCGAAAATCGTCCGCTCCACATAATCCACATCCTCTTTTCCTTGCTTTTCATCCATTCATTTTCTTAAATTAGGGTCTAAATTTCATTTTTGGGAGGAAAATTGGTTCAAAATTCCACCCTCGGGGTTCCACAGGTAGGACACTAGGTACCTGTGGACCCCGACATTTTCTCACAAAGGAAAATGTTGGGGCCCCGCACTTTTAACACGGAGCCCATGCGGAGCTATGCACTATCTCTGAGCATAAAGTGCAGGGGTGTCGTAACGAATTTAAAAACACAATTTCCTCCCAAATTACCCAAAATTTTTGTTTTAAATTGATTCTAATCCTTCATTTTACTCATTGTAGGATATTTACAATGATCATTTGGCGAGAACGGGAACATGAGGAGGTATATGAAGAAACAATGATCCATCAAACTACTTTGCAAGTTTTAAGAGCATGTGGGCTATTCAAATTTTGGGCTATCAGTGGCATGAGAGCTCAAGTAGATCTTCTCACTTGGTTGCTAAACAAGTGGGATGTTCAAGACCAGTGTTTCGTGATTGGAGGTCACCGACTCGAAATTGAGCTGGAAGACATATATTTTTTAACTGGTTTGTCTAAGAGAGGTGAACCACTTTCTCTATTTGGGGCTAGGCCAGGTGGCCAGTCTGTTGCTAGCCTTCAATTAGAGTTTTGTAATGATGAAGCCAATCCTAGAGACAAACGGATTGATATTAAAACTATCATCCGTCCCGAGTTAAAAGTGATTGCATTTACCGTTACCAAGTTGTGCGGAAGTGCAGATTTGTATGGAGCTATTGGATCTCAGATGCGGATTGCAGTAGATTGTTTCCGAGGCACCATATTCAACTGGTGCAAGGTAGTGTTGGCTAATGTCAAGGCCAACTAACTAGAGCAAAAAACGGGAAGTTAAACAACTTCAGATATGGATCTAACGTGGTTACCTTTGCTTTAGAGAGGATTCCTTTGTTAGCCCCGCAACATATTCCTGTTGATGCTAGTAGACCTCGAGAGCCTCAGATGGTTCGATGGGTTGCTATGATGGCCTGTCACACTGACGATGGGGAGATTGTTTGATTTCCCTCAACTTATTTTCGTTGGTTAGAATGCCGACTTTTTGTGATAGAGGATTTTCCTTATGCGGGCATGGATTTCCGCGACGATCGAGATATGCCACTTCCTCTAGGAGCTGAGTGGGATGAGAAAGGTAAAATATCTCTTTAACATGTTCTAATTTCTAATTTTTATTTTGTTTTTAAATCGCCCAAAACTTATAAGAAAAATTTCAAATGTAGATGTGGGTCCACGTCGATCAGCCACTCTCCGCCCCTTTGACTGGAGGCAAAGGGATGCAACTGCACCACCACCACCACCACAGGATTAGACACCAGAGATCTTGACTGATTTAGAACACCATTTGGAGCGGCTAACTATGGATATTCCTGAGACTACCATAGATGACATCACACTCTGTTTACAGATAGACGTCATTGGTGTTCCTGGACCATTCAGGATTTTTTTGAGTAGAGTGGCACGAGAAGTAGTGTATTACCATGATCATTACCACGGATAGTGGATGATTGACTGTATAGAATCATTTTTTGTATCACTTTTTTCCGATCATAAGGCGTTTTGAACCTATGATCGAAGACGATGTACTATTTTTTTAACACTACATCTATACTATGATATACTATTATTTCCAGTTACCTGTTCAATCATGCTATCGAATTTTGATTTATTACTTTATTATTGCAAATTTCTTTTTATAACACTAGAAGCTATTGCATCTGCTAACGTGTTTAAATTTATTAGAATGTGTTGATACTCAATATAATCGAACTCTCGTTCCAAGAGATGAACCCTTAAAAATAATATTAATAATATTGGGTTTCTAATGGCATATACTCAGTTTAACTGTAATACAACGAGTCCAGAATCTAACCAAATGATCAAACTCCGAATTCCAAATGAAATGGATTTCGACAATAATTCAATAACCGCACCATATTCAACAATATTGTTCGTTGTTTGACCGAGGCTTACCCCATGCATAGATACTAACTCTTCAATGGGTGAATAAATAACCCAAGCTGTAGAAGAGATGTTCCATGTACTACGACAAGCGCCATCAGCAAAACCAATATGTGTTTGAAAGGACGTCGACATCTGCGATATCAAGAGTAATCCAGATAAGCAGGAATAGTAGTAAAAACACACTTAAGCTAGGCACATGTTTCTAATCTATAGCACACCAGCTAGAAAGTAACTAATATAAAGAGAAGATCTCCACACAAAAATGAAGCATAATATCTCTATAGATAAAGTCCATTTCTAGGTTTACCTAAAGAGACCCCGTCAAAATCAATCAATTCATAGGCCCCTTTTGCAAGCTGTCAATTGAAAATATAAGGACCATGCCACATGGGTTAAAATTTCCCAGCCCCTAGTTTATCGTTGGCTTGATCATAAATCAAAACCAGGTCTCATTCTAAAAAATTACGAGGGGTAACACTTCTATCATACTGAGCTTTCATTCTTTTCGCATGAGCCTCAGTAGCTAATGCAGCAGTGCGCCGATTCTCATCTAATTGAGCCAAGTATAAAAAAAAATTATCCTCTTCAGAAGTGGCTGGTAGTAACTCTATGGCTAGTTGGAGTGACAATATCTTGCATTCAATGGGTAATATTGCTTCTAAACCATAAACTAGTTGAAAAAGGGTAAAGCCTATCGATGTTTTTGTTGAGGTTCGACATGCCCAAAGTGTTGAAAAGAGCATGGTATGCTAATTCAACTTATGAATTCCAATGATTCGTTTAATCATGGTGACTAAGACTTTATTAATTGCTTCAACTAAACCATTAGCCCGCAGATAATATGATGTAGAACTGTCATGACGCAGGCCAAGGTGGTCTGTTAACTCGGTCATCATGATATTCTGAAAATGGCTCCCGTGATCAGTAATTATCTCTTGGGTTACACTGAAATGAGCAATCATATGATTTAACATGAAAGTAGCTGCAGTTTTTCCGTATGCCGCAAATGTAGGCATTGCCTCGGCCCATTTGGTAAAATAATCTACTGCTAGAATAATATACCCATGCCCCTCGACCGAGTGAGGGTTACATGTAATGAAGTCAATGCCCCATTTTGCAAAAGGACTCACAACAATTATAGGGTGAAGAGGAGCACGCGGTGCACACATTTTTCGATCGAATATTTGACAATTATGACATTTTCAGACCGCATAAATACAATCTTTAAATAAGGACGGCCAAAAATAACCTGTGCTCAATATCTTTTGGGCTATGGCGTACCCAGACATATGAATGAGTGACAGTCATTTAAAACCTTTTCGGCTTCTTCATGGGTTAGTCAACGTCGAAAAACTAAGTCCACACCACGACGGTATAGTGTGCCGCCAACAATATGATATTGTTGAGACTGGAAACGTATTTTTTGTCGTTGTGACTGTGAAATATCAGGCCGAAAATATTGGGTCTGAAGATAAACAATGATATCTCCATACTAAGGATCAATGGTACTAATAAGAAACGAGGATCCGTCCGTGATTGGTTGTTCCGCCACAGTTTCTGTATTAGTACATCGGAAATCACACATAAGTTCAGCAAATATCAATGATTTCTTGGATTTGGATTTTTCAAATTCCAAATCAAACTCCTGTATTATAACAATCCATTTGGAGTATTTTCCCCCTAGCAATTGTTTGGTCAAGATATACATCATAGGGTTACAATCAGATATCACTCTTGTTTTGCATAACAGTATGTAATGACGAAAACGTTAGACAACTTGAACAGCTGCCAAGGCCAATTTCTCCACATGTGAATATTTGATCTCAGTTGGATGCAAATTTCGACTAAGATAGTAAATCACATGTTCACCATGAAATTCATCTTCCTGAACTAAAACCATCCCTATCGTGGAATCAGAAGAAGCGAGGTACAAAAAGTAATCTTGGTTGTAGTTGGGAGGATGCAGTAATAGTGCATGGGTCAATGCGTGTTTTAGAGCATCAAAATATGTATTGGCGACCTCGTCCCAAAAGAAAGGAATATTCTGTATCAACAACCTAGTGAAACCTTTCGTAATGAATTGACGTAAAAATTTTTCTTTCCCTTGTAAACTTTGGAGTTGGCGAAGAGTAGAAGGAGGAGGTAAATTGATGATTGCCTCAACCTTCGACGGATTGACACGATTGCCTGCCTTTGAGATAATAAATACCAACAATCGTCCAGATTGTACGCAGAAAACACATTTGTGAGGATTCAGACGAATCTTATAATGCCTAAATCGTATAAAAATGGCTCGTAGATGAGTAATATGATCTGCTCTGCATGAAGAATGAGTAGGCAAATCATTGAGGTAGGTTTGCACAATGTGCATAATGTCATGAAACGCATAAGACATGGCCCTTTGAAAAGTGGCACCAACATTATTTAGGCTAAAAGGTAGTTTGCGATAAGCAAAAGTTCCCCGTAGACAAATGAAATTTGTTTTAGGTTGATTTGCAGGGAGTATGTTGATTTGATTGTAGCCGAAAAATCCATCCATGAACGAAAACATTTCACTTCCAGCACAATTGTCAATAATTTGATCAATGTAAGGGGTTGGATAATTGTCTTTTGGACAAGCTCGATTTATATCCCTATAATCGATACATACTCGTATTGTTCCCTATTTTTTATTGACCGGAACAATATTAGATACCCAGTCCGTGAGTGGAATTGGATAAATAAAACCTGCACGAAGTAATTTTTCAACTTCGGCTTTAATAGCGGTAGATTTTCTCAGATTTATCTGACGTAATCTTTGTCTAACGGGTTTAGCATCTGGGTATGTCTTAATTTCATGAACAACAATCGACAGATCAATTCCTGGCATTTCTTCATATGACCAGGAAAAAATGTCGCGGAATTCCTGAAATAGGGCTTTATATGCCTGGATTTCATCAATCGTACAAGAAGCACCTATATGAATGTTTTCAACAATTCGAGGTTTTACTGAAATGTCAAAAGGAACCGTGGTAGAAATATTTTCTAAATTTAATTCAGAATCGAAATGTGAAAGAGGATTCTGAGGTTCTTTGACATAATCAGTGGTAAAAATGGAGGAAAAATCATTCTCAAAATTATCGAGATCAGGTAAAAATGAAGACCTATGATGAAGATCTTCCCATGGTAACTCATCTACCGACAATAATTCACGAATATGTTCATCAGTATTGAATACTTGTTGAGCAGGATCCAGAATTGGTGTCGAAGCTAAGCTCGATGTTGAAAATGACTCCTGATTGATCACATTCACTGGATCAAACTCAGTTGAAGGAGTATCAGAAAATGACTGTACATTTTGATATGCTAACTCAAAAGGACTCAAAGGCATCGGGCCATCGAAAGAATCCAATTCTGATTCTGAAGGTACTATCCAAGGATCATCAAAGGAAATAGTACTTGATGTAATCATATTGATATTAGCAATAGGAAGTTGTACGTTGGGAGCAGGCAAGGAAAAATTTCCCAGTAAAGCCGAATATTTAAGCAAACCTACTCCGACATCCTTATAAGGGATAGTCAATTTTTTGATATGTTGGATGCTATCAGTAGAGGCTGGGTCGGATGAATAATATGAGAGCTGATCTATTTTAACAATATTTCCTTTATGAGGAAACATGATGAGACGAAAGATCGATGATACAACAACAGTCATGGCGTAAGACTAACTGTGACCCAAGAGAAGGTTGTAATCCAGAGGGGCATCAACCACCTCCATATCTAGATTAACCATTTTTCCTTCAACCTCTATTGGTAGATATTGTTAGATACCATAGGGCTAAAAACCTCTTCCGTCAAAAGATTTGATAATAGTTGGTGATTGGTTAATGGTCGGAGAACCAAGTGATTTCCAACATTTTAACGACATAATACATGTAGAAGCCCCGTCATCAACAACAATACGAAAGATACATTTGTTTTTTACTATTATAGGAATCTAAAAAGCCATTTGATGGGGTAGGCAGGGTGTAAAATTCTCTAAATCAAAGATCATGAGGTTCGAATCCTGGAGATCTACGGCTCCTAAGGCTGACAAAAGTATTTTTCTTTAGGATGGGCATGATTGCAATACTTCCAAAGCCGACATTGCTGAAGGGGAAATTGCCAAATATTCAACAATATTGTAATTCTGAGCAGCTCTCGAATGCAGATTGAAAGCTGATTTACGAAGTACACCTTTAGCAGGCGGTTTGATTACTAAGTTAGGATTTTGTTTCTTGATCTGTAATGGATCAGAAACTGAGGGAGATGTAGTTGATGCAGAATTGGATGTTTCTACTTCTTTACCATTATTTTTACTACCATAATCTTCAGATCGCGTTGCAACCATTAAAATATTCTCAAGCGTATTGGAGGAAGAACCAACCATGTTACTATCTTGAGCGGGAAAGGGATCCTTCAAGACAGCAGGTATAGGTGAACCCTTAACGAATTTTTATACATCGGCTCTATGTGGGAATTCTTTTGTAAAATGATCCTCATCACAAATTAGACAAGGATATTGAGGTTTGCATTTTTCGTCAGTTGTTTCAGTTGTATCGTTTTTATCTTTTGAAATTTTTATCTTTTTATTCTTACCTTTCTTCTTACCACCAGTTTTAGATTTGGTTGAAGATGACTCTACAACATGAATATCGGTGGAAGCTTCTAGGGAAGAATCTCCTTTCGGTGAATCAGGTAAAGTGATAATAGGAGAAGTGGTCTTGGAAGACTTCTTCTTAATTTTACTAGTGCTAACAAGACCAATTACACCATCAGCGGCATGAGAGCCAGAAGGAGTTGTATTTAATTGACCAGGTCTTGGTAAATCGGGGATTTTATCATACAGAGTACCTGACTAAGTATATACAAGGTCAAGGTACTAGGCCTGAGCAATGAATTTCTCTTTCGTAACAATGCCTCCTTTGGCCACATCTTCAGTAATTTTGGGCAATAACAATTTAATAAACCATTCAGCAAAAATTTGATTCGGAATAAAGACTTTCACTAAACGCCTTCTATGTCTCCATTCATGAATGTGATAAGATATGTACGTAGACGTAGACTGTTTTAATGAATTCAGCAATTATGTTCCATTGTCGTATCTGACAGGCAACTGAAAATGAGTTAAGAAATAAGTAGCTAGTGCATTAAAATTATTAAAAGAGCTGTGTGGTAACTCAATGTACCATTTGGCAGCTAGACCAATGAGAGTTCTCTAAAAAATATGCAATCGAATTGAATCATCGATTAGTGAATTGGATGCGCACTAGAGGTGATAAGTCATAACATGATTAGATGGGTCCTCTCCTGACTTACCTTCAAACTTCGGAATATCACTGGGCAACTTGTTAGGCATCGAGGGCCAATATGGAAGATAAAAAATGGGATTGTTCATAAGGCGCGATAGATCCAGTAAATCTAAAGTTGCTATGAATGGTAACCAATGGCTAAGGTCTTGATAACCTTATGTGATCAAACTAGTTCCAGGAGGAGGATATCCAGGATACCTTGGAATTGGATGTGCATTTGGAATCATGAAACCTCCTGGGTAACTAGGATTAACCGGACCATACTGGGGTTGTTGAGGTACTTGATAAGCACACCTAGGGTACGACTGATACTGATATAATGGATTTTGTGTAGCCTGTCCAAATTGATACTATCCCTGGTATGGTTGATAAGTAAATTGTGGTTGACTAGGGACAATCATACTAGTACCAGCTTGTCCTGTAGGCATCTAGACCGTAGTCTGAATTGTAGGTTCTGACTGTGGCACGAAGGCTTGAGGAATTTGCACTGATGCAGGGATAGAAGAAACTGGAGCTAAAGATACTCCAAAAACAAGTGTTGTAGGTTGAAAAGAAGTTGCAGTAGCTGCAACAGTCTGAGGCAGAGTCTGAGGTGTACTAGGCTCGGGCTGCTGAACAGAACCAGGTGCAGGGACTTGAACAGTAGGCTGAATAGGTTGCTGGGTTGGACCAGAAACTAAAGGTTGTCCAGTTTGATTAGGTAATTGCACATTAGTTTTCATAGTCTGTTGAATTTGAGATTGATTCCACACCATGTTCATTCCGGGGTATTGACCCGTAGAAGGTTGTGCATATGAAGGACCATAACCTGGTTGAACGTAGGGCTGATAATTAACTGGTAAATTTCCAAATCCTTGTAATAATGGTTGACCGGAATGAGGTTGGAAAATTTGAGTTGGGTATTGACCTTGAGGTTGATAACCTTGAGGCATGCACTGAATCTGGGGTTGATAAGGACCCTGAGAAATATACTGAGTCTGGGGTTGACCTTGGGGTATGTACTGTCCTTGAGGTTGATAACCTTGAGGTATGTATTGTCCTTGAGGTTGTTCTCCAGGTAAATAATATTGTCCTATAGTTTTTCCTGGTAAAAAATTACCTTGAGGTTGCCCTCTAGGTGGTAATTTACTACCTTGAGGTTTTCCCCCAAGTGGTAACTGACTACCTTGAGGTTGCCCCCCAGGCGGTAACTGACTACCTTGAGGTTGCCCCCCAGGTGGTAACTGACTACATTGAGGTTGAGGATTTGGAATATTACCAGACATCATAAAAATTTGTTTCGCATTCAACATTTCAGTTTTAGTTCCATTTGTACCAGATGATAACACTTGTTCAGTTGGTCGAGGAGTTTCTCCTGAGAAAATATCAGAGAGTGACTGGTACCCCAAACGAATAGAAGGACCACCATATAAAAATGTTTCTGGAGATTGGGAAAACATAGATGACTCACCCGACATAGTATATGAAGGATAATAACCTCTTGGTGTAGGATGAAAAGGAATTCGAGGTGGTGAATAACTAAGACCTGAGTTTTCTAAAAAATATGTCAATGATAAATACCAAGCGTTAGTTCTAAGAGGACTGTAGAATATTTATTCACGCTCCCTAAGATTCAAATTTTCTTGGGTTTTTGGAAGATTTACATCTTTTTCTGGACCAACAAGTTCTTCAATAGATATGAGGTCAGAAGGAAGATTTTTAGTAATGCGATGTCTTACCCTAGGTGAACCAAGATCACTAGAAGTCAGAGTAACAAATCCTAAAGATGGTTCCAATACAGCAGGTTCAGTTTCAGGCTCAGAAATTTCAGGTTCTTCAACTAATTTAGTAGAAGGAGAAATACTACCAGTAACTTCAGAAATTGAAATTGGCTCTTGAATATGCTCTGTTGTTTGTGATTGATAATCAGGATGAATAACTATAGATTATTCTCATGTTTCTGTTGATCTAATTCTACTTTCACTAGGCGATATTAGTGCTCGCAGCCCTTCAAGTTGGCTTTGTGTATACTTGACGGCAACAAGACTGAAGTCACCCTTGAGAAGAGCTAGTCTACTATAGTCGTGGCTCTGTCAACGTTTCTCTTTTGGTCACTTGTCTCACCTCCACCTGGTCTTCTTATTTTTTCCTATTTTTATTTATCAAATTCGAGGAATTTGATAAATAAACTTTATCAACAGCCTTTGACAAATTAAATATATATCTCGACTCTATATTATACCGCCAACCCTTATAACCTTAACACTCTAGTCTTATGTCAATTATCCGTCAATCTTTTAATTAACCAACTTTATTATGTTCCGGCCCCACACATACCATCGAAATGAGTACAATGTACCTTGGGTTATCCTTCGCGCATCTCCATCAATCGACCACCGTCCGATGACATCCCCCCAGATCGACGGTCTCTGGCGATATCGCTCAATCTCCTTGGTCGAATGTTAACGCGTGATGGCGTGCATTGGAAGGTATTTTTGGCCTTCCGTCCTATGCCACATATCGAAGGCTTTATGGAATCGCTCATTGTTGGAAAATACCGCTCGCTCCCGAAAAGCGGTGCAATATGGGCAGGGTGGTTTCGTCAGCCCGCTCGCGGTTTGGTAACGACGCTTGACCTCGAGTTAATGCCTCCGTCCTATACTCTCCGGTTGTTAACTCAAGTTCCTATCTCGGTTCAGGATTTAATTAAACATGGATAGTATATTATTCTTACAATGGAGTCGTCACAACCTCAGAATAGAGTTCATCGACCACCATTTACACAGACCTCGCCCACACACGGGATTTCTTCACTTACCCAGACAATTCGAGAGAAGGAAATGGACAAAGAATTACAGAGGTTCCGTGGTGACTTGATTCACCTAATTCTGCACACAATATCAATTCAATTCAAATTGAAAATCAACGAGCACTGGATTTTATTCAACAGGAAACGATTGCTCAACACACGGATTTTATTGCAGAATCTCCTCTCCCTTTCAATACATCCGAGAGATATATTTATACATCAACATATGACTCTTTGGTTCCTTTGTGAGGGCCGTTATTAGTAAATCAAAAGCTAAATTACAAATTACTCGAAAGCTGAACATGACAGATGGGTCGAACCTAACTGTTCGACTTCTACTAATCCTAACTGATCTAAATGAAATAGGCAGCTGAGGTATTGACACCTAGCTGTTACAATTCAAATGATTTTGAACCCTACTAGCCACAACATGTGGACAAAACCTCCTACATTGCTGGCTAGTGTCTAATGCCCCTGCATCAGACTCCCGAGGGAAATTTTCTTCATGGACTCTTATTCATGAGCTCATTCACTAATCTGCCTATCTTCTGCAACTTTTCTTCAGTCATCCAAGTGGCATCTTCCTCTAGCTTGTCCTTCCATTTGATTAAGTACTGAAAGTACTCTTGTCCTCTAGTCTTCCTGAACACTCTTTTGTCCAATATCCTCTCTAGTTGCAATGGTTGTGCTGGAGGTAGCTGCTTTTTCCACTCAATCTGTTCCTTGTCTGCTGATCTTTCTTCTGCACCATCATCTTCATACTTGTACAAATCTGCAACATTAAAAATGGGAGATATTCCAACATTAGGAGGTAATTCGATCTCATAAGAATTTGCAGAAAACTTTCTAAGTATCTTGCATGGCCCAATCTTTCTGAACTTCAGTTTGTTATACTGCTTCTTTGGGAATCTCTCCTTTCTCAAGTGTGCCAAAACCAAATCTCCTACTTCAAAATGAACCTCTTTTCTGCTCAAGTCTGCTCTGCTTTTGTATTTGGTGCTGCTGCCTTGTATTTGTTGTTTCACTTGTTCATGTATGGCCTGGATCTCTGAAGCAAATTCCTCACCATATGCACTCCTTAGCTCTACCTTTCCCAGATTTCTTAACTCTGATATTCCTCTGGGGCGCATTCCATAAACAATATGAAATGGAATCTGGCCTGTGCTCTTATTTGGTGAGTCATTATATGCATATTCTGCCTGGGGAAAAATATGGTCCCACTGTTTGGGATGCTCTCCTGCAAGACTTCTCAAAAAATTTCCCAGACTCCTATTCACCACCTCAGTTTGTCCATCAGTCTGGGGATGATAAGCTGATCTGAAACTCAGTTTGGTACCAAGTTTCTTCCACAATGTCCTCCAAAAATTACCCACAAATCTGGTGTCTCTTTCTAAAACAATACTCTTGGGAAACCCATGCAATCCAACAACTTCTTTGAAAAAAAAGTTAGCAACATGGGTGGCATCACTAGTTTTATAGCATGGAATAAAATGTGCCATTTTGGAGAATCTGTCCACTACAACAAAGACTGCATCATTCCCTCTCTGAGTCTTGGGCAATCCTAGAACAAAATCCATACTCACCATGTCCCAAGTCCTGTCTGGAATAGGCAAGGGAGTGTACAATCCTGCATTCTGGCTCCTTCCTTTAGAATATTGATAGATTTTGCAATTCTTCACAAACTTGTCCACTTCTGTTCTCATCCTGGGCCAGTAATAGAAGTGACTCAGCTGCTCGTAAGTCTTGTTAGTACCAAAGTGTCCAGCAAGTCCACCACTATGCTTCTCTTTGATCAAATTTTCTCTCATGGAACATCTTGGAACACACAGTTGGCTTCTTTTGAATAACAAGTCCTCCTGTAGGAAATAATCCAGCCACTGGCTTCTATCTGTTAAAATAGGGTTACTACATGCCTCAAATGCCTCTTTAAAGTCTAGATATTTTATATACAATTCTTTGAGAAAATCAAATCCTACAATTTCAAAATTTGTTTATTGAACAAGCATGTGCCTCATACTCAAAGCATCAACTAATTTATTGGCTTGGCCACTTATATGTTTAAAAACAAAATTAAAACCTTGGAGATACTCGACCCATTTAGCATGCTTATGTTTCAACTTGGGCTGCTGTACAATATACTGTAAAGCATGATTGTCAGAATATAATACAAATTCCCTGGACATCAAATAATGTCTCTATTTCTTCAGTGCTTGAACAATTGCATAGAATTCCTTCTCATAAGAGGAATAATTTCTTCTGGTGTCATTTAGCTTTTCACTGTAGTAGGTTACAGGCCTATCATCCTGACTCAACACAGCTCCAATGGCCTCTCCATTGGCATCACACTTTACTTGAAATGGTTTAGTAAAATCAGGCAGAATCAAAACAGGCTTCTTCGTTATCTTTTGCTTCAAAATTTTAAAGTTTCTTTCTGCTTCAGCAGTCCACTTAAATGTTTGTTTGCTCTTCTTTATTGTCTCAATTATGGGTGCATTGATCTTACTGAAGTTTCTTATAAACTTTCTGTAAAAACTAGCAAGTCCATGGAAAATTCTTACCTCAAAAACATTCCTGGGTGAAGGCCACTCCACAATTGCCTTAACCTTTTCTGGGTCCATCTTCAATCCTTCTGCAGAAACAACAAAACCCAAATACACCAACTCTTCCTTCATGAATGAGAATTTCTTCAAATTTATCAGCAGTTTCTCTTGGTGCAGCTTCTTCAAGACATGATTAAGATGCCTTAAATGTTCTTCTTTAGTTATGCTGAAAACTAATATATCATCCAGATACACTATCACAAATTTACCAATGAATTCTTTCAATACTTCATTCATAAGTCTCATAAAAGTGCTAGGTGCATTTGACAACCCAAAAGGCAATACCATCCATTCATACAGTTCTTCATTTGTTTTAAAGGCAGTTTTCCACTCGTCACCCTCTCTTATTCTAATATGATGGTATCCACTTTTTAAATCTATCTTTGAGAAATATTTAGCACCACTCAAACAGTCCATCAAATCCTCAACTATGGGCAAAGGGAATCTGTACCTGATTGTGATCTTATTGATTTCTCTGGAATCAGTACACATCCTCCAGCCTCCATCTTTCTTTGGGCTCAATACTGCTAGTACTGCACATGGACTCAAACTTTCTTTGATCAGCCCCTTGTCCACCAATTCCTGTACTTGTCTCTTGATTTCCTCATTTTCCTTGGGAGTCATTCTGTAGGCTGCCTTATTTGGCAGATTTGAACCAGGGATAAAATCTATCTGATGACTGATATTTCTCATAGGTGGTAGCTCATCAGGTAAATCATCCACAATAATGTCACAATAATCCTCTAACATCTCTTGGATTTCTACTGGCAAATCAGAAATCTTTGTAGAAGTAAGAACTACTTCAGGTTTGCAAACTAAAGCAAAACTTACCTCTTATTCTTCTATCTGCTGCAGATATTCCTTCCCACTTAGCAACAAGGTCTTTGGATCAATCACTCTGTTGGATGGCTCTCCTTCTTCCATGGGTATCAATGTATGGTGTACCCCATCTTTGAAGAACTTGTAAGTGTTCTTCTTGCCATCATGCATTGCTGCTTTGTCAAACTGCCAAGGTCTACCCAGCAGTATATGACACACATCCATGGGCATTACATCACACAAGACCTTATCTTCATACTTTCCCATTTGCAGCTCTATCTCACACTGTTCCTTTACAACCAGCTGGTGCCCTTTATGCAACCAGGACACCCTGTAGGGAGTTGGATGCTCCCTTGTCTTCAACTTCAAATTCTCTATTACCTCAGTGGAAACTAGATTATTTGTGTTGCCACTATCAATGACTAGCTGGCATCATTTCCCTTGGACCTTTCATATGCTCCTAAACAAAGTCTTCCTTTATGCAGGCTCAGTGACCTCTTTGGCTTGCTTCAACAGGACCTTATTTACCACCAAGGACTCTCCCCTCTCTGGAAGAATTTCTTCTTCAATTTCCAGCTCTTCTCCAGCCTGGGCAACAATAGCATTTCTTGGACCAACACACACATTCTCTGGACACTCATAGTGCTTATGTCCCACTTGCTGACATCTATAGCACCTCAATTCTCTACATCTGCCTCTGTCCCTGCGTCCTCTTCCCTTTCCTCTATAAGAACCCCTTCTGCCCCTTGCATCATCCTCTATATATGCATTCTGAGGTGAGCTACTATTAGCTCCATCCCTGGGTGTAGTAGGCTTTCCTCTACCACCCTGACTTCCCTTTCCCCGAAAATTACCTCTCTTCTTGGCAGACTTCTTCCTCAGGAGTTTCTCCTCTGCTTTCAAGGCCATCTGGTAGGCCTCTTCCACTGTCTTAGGAGACAGGAGACCAATCTAATCTTGGATCTCTAGCTTGAGACCCTTCACATATCTAGCAGTCTTCTCTGGTGTGTCCTGGAATTTCCCAGCCCTTATGCTTACTCTGTAGAATTCCTCTATGTATTCTTTTACTGTCAGCAACCTCTGTCTCAGGTTCTGCATTTGCTTATACATTATCAGTTGATAATCACTAGGCAAGAATTTACCTTTTAATTTAGCCATCATTCTGGTCCAGATTTTGATAGGTTGCTTGCCAAATCTCCTCCTTTCTGCCTGCACTCCATCGAACCAAAGTGCAGTATGTCCCTTCAGCTTTGTCACTGCAAACTTGACCCTTTTATCTTCGCTTATTTCTTCATAGTCGAAGCACTTGTTCATTTCATTTATCCAGTCTACTAGTTATTCTGGATTCATTCCCCCTGCATAACTCGACACTTCAATTCTGGGCTTAACTGTAGACCCCAGAACAGTTCTGAGGAGCCTCAAGTCAGGAGGAATTTCAACATTTTCTTCCGCTTCTTCTGTTTCAGGTTCACTGATGTCTTCAAGATCTATGGGATGTCTTTGCTCAATGGCATCCATTCTGGCCTCGACCCTCTGCAACATCCCCAACACCTCTGTGTTGGCAGCAGGTCTTCTTCTGCCAGCAACTCTACCCACTCGGATTGCCATGTCAGTTCTCTGCAAAAACAAATTGAAAACAACAGCTCTGATACCACAAATGACGACAACAAGACTGAAGTCACCCCTGAGGAGAGCTAGGCTACTGTAGTCGTGGCTCTGTCAGCATTTCTCTTTTGTTCACTTGTCTCACCTCCACGTGGTCTTCTTATTTTTCCTGTTTTTATTTATCAACAGCCTTTGAAAAATTAAATATATATCTCGACTCTATATTATACCGCCAACCATTATAACCTTAACACTCTAGTATTATGTCAATTATCCATCAATATTTTAATTAACCAACTTTATTATGTTCTGGCCCCACACATACCATCGAAATGCGTACACCGTACCTTGGGTTATCCTTTGCACATCTCCATCAACTAGCCATCGTCCGATGACATCCCCCCAGATCGACGGTCTCCGGTGATATCGCTCAATCTCCTTGGTCGAACGTTAACGCATGATGGCGCGCATTGGAAGGTGGTTTTGGCCTTCCGTCCTATGCCACGTGTCGAAGGCTTTATGGAATCGCTCGTTGTTGGAAAATACCGCTCGCTCCCAAAAAGCAGTGCGATATGGGCAGGGTGGTTTCGTCAACCCGCTCGCGGTTTGGCAACAGCGCTTGACCTCGGGTTAATGCCTCTGTCCTATACTCTCCGGTTGTTAACTCAGGTTCTGATCTCGGTTCAGGATTTAATTAAAAACGGACAGTCTATTCTTCTTACAATGGAGTCGTCACAACCTCAGAATAGAGTTCATCGACCACCATTTACACAGACCTCGCCCACAAACGGGATTTCTTCACTTACTCAGACAATTCGAGAGAAGGAAATGGACATAGAATTACAGAGGTTCCGTGGTGAATTGATTCACCGAATTATGCACACAATATCAGTTCAATTCAAATTGAAAATCAATGAGCACTGGATTTTATTCAACAGGAAACGATTACTCAACACACATATTTTATTGCAAAATCTCCTCTCCCTTTCAATACATCCAGGAGATATATTTATACATCAACATATGACTCTTCGGTTCCTTTGTGAGGGCCATTATTAGTAAATCGAAAGCTAAATTACAAATTACTCGAAAGCTGAACATGACAGATGGGTCGAACCTAACTGTTTGACTTCTACTAATCCTAACTGATCTAAATGAAACAGGCAGCTGAGGTATTGACACCTAGCTGTTACAATTCAAATGATTTCGAACCCTACTAGCCACGACATGTGGAAAAAACCTCCTACATTGTTGGCTAGTGTCTAATGCCCCTGCATCAATACTCAGGGGGCTTCCCCTAGAGTCTACGCGATTGTCTTGGTAATTCAGCCACGATTAAAAATTATTAATGACACACAATCAAAGAAAATTTCAATGAAAACTCCTAGAGTCGCTAAGGAAACAATCAAATGAATCAGACGCCTAAAAATCTAGGAGATAATACCACACACAAATAGTAACTTACCACACTAAAAACACTAGTTGGTGATGAAATCCAACATCGTAGTATTTTAATGTAGAAAGGGCGGTTGGAACAGTTACCCCGACAACCTGCTTAATGAAACAGAATGGTGCAAGTTTCTCCACTTAAACCATCTCGAGTGAAGATAACCCTCCAAAGAGTCCAAGTGATTCTAGTCGACGTCTGCTCCAGGTACAGTGGGATCTTTCCTCCACCGTCACCTTAGGAAAAAACTGTAAATATTATGGCCACTATGGTTACCAACAGGAACTAATATACCTGGGGGAACAGTCTACGAACCGACATACGCGCAAGGGTAGAGTAACAAAGCTCAATCCCCTTGAAGGCTCCTTGAAATAATCCAAGGTATACCGACAAGTGACCCTAGGGTCCTCGACAATGGTCTATCTGAGGTTTACCGTTGTTAATATGTGCACATCTGTTATCGTTCCCAATAAGATAGAATTGATTATCCCACTAGTTCAGATATGACCTCATGCTTGACTCCTTTAAGAGGAGATTCCCAGAGCATACAAGCGACTATTGGATTTTTTCCTACCGCAAGATCAACTACTTGTTTGTTTTAATTGTCTTGGAGAGTTAATTAATCCCTACTCCAAGACACTAGCCTAAGCTATATTGATGAAAAGAGCCCTAGAAATATAAAAATTACTAGATTGATTTTAATTTAAGCGTTGATTTTAAAAGGTTGTTTCTTAGGACAATAGGTGTGAAAGTGAAACTGATGATATGTAGTGACCTGACTCAAAACACACTAAAAATGCATCTATTATGAGAAATAATTCTTGTTCTTTCAATGAATTCTATCTAAAGGAAGAGTTGAGAAATGAAATCTTTTAAAAACAAATCTTTCCTTCAAATAAGAATAAATGAAAAGAAATCTAATTTCAACGAGAACTCAAAATGATCTATTTCTCAATAAGAAATCCCTTTTATTCAAGATCGAAAAAATAAACCAAGTTTTTCTTCAAAAGAACACTACAATTTCTAGAAATAACACTCAAAGCTAAAAACACTAATTTTGAGATCTAAAAAATTATAAGGACTAAATCTGAATTAAAACTTTAAATATTTTGAGGATGTCTTGCTTAGCTTGTAATCTAACTAAGAAACTCTTTGCTTGGATCAGCAAGAACTCAAAAACATCTAATTTTGGTTTTTTAAGTGAAATTCCAAACTTATCAACAAAAGTTTTTTAAAGATTTTCAAATGAGAAAAATGGGATTTAAATCTCATAAAACAATTTATGCTATGATTTCAGACTCAGCAAGAAAGCAAGGAAATACCAGTGATCTAAAGGTATACCAAGGTTTGTAATCTTTGAGCAACATAAAGACAAAGAAAAAATCATTATAACATGCATATCTTTCATAAAATCATTCAAAACTAAAAATTCTGAAATAAACTCTTAACCAAAGCTTCCTGACAGAAGATACAAGTTTGGGTATTCACTGAGAATCTAACAAACTAATCTAGAAAAGAGGATTTTAATATTTTCCAAAAAAATTCACAAGGTCCGCAGGATTCAGTGCAAACCAGTGTGGTCCCGCACTGTGAGTACAAGCAAAGTGCGGAGCTGCCCGCACTGTCTATAAAATAAAAGAGCGGACATAAGAAAACTAAAGAAAAAAATAAAAAACTCTAAATCATTTATTAGGGATTCTACATGGATAAACTACCCAAGCCAGTATAAATCAATCAAAATCAGAAAAAATAAATTCACAAGTCAAAAATAAAAGAAATCAAAGTTCAATACCCATTCCCCAGTGGAGTCGCCATTTTTTTGGACGGATAAGTCATTCTTGCGGACAAGACAGACTTCTCAAGTGTCCTATGGACAGCTAGCAACAAACTAACAAATAAAAACTATTTTCTCTAGATATTTTTTGACATGGAATTAATTATAACATGGTTTTAGAAACCTACTTGTAGTCTAGTGCTGATCTTCTTTCCAGTGGCTTGAAGAAAGTCGTCGTCAAGGATTTGCAATCACAAACACAAGAAAATATCAAAAGCACCTGTATAATAAATCAATTCATGAATCAAACATCCATCATGATGATCAAGGAATTCAAGAAATGAGATAATTAATTAAATAACCCATTGAGAAAACAATATTCATTCGTATTAACTTAAATAAAGCAGAGCCTTACAACCATGTCCGCCTTGATGTGATACAAGCCTTCCTGGGGTTCGGAATAGGTGTTTCCTTTACTCTGACAATCCTTGCACTCTCTCAGCTAAAAGCACATGGGTGTGTAATCATTCCCATATAATGATCAGCTATAAGAGTCTGATTTTTCACATCATTTCTTCTCAAAAATTCTCCAAGTATAACTCACTAACTCCATCTAACCCTTGAAGCTGCACTATGGCTTCAATTTATAGGAAACGAGAGGAGGTTATGGTTCCCATTAAGAAGGGATATAATTCTCTTTTGAAGGGATTGGGCTCCATAAATCAAGGGGTAGGCTCCCATAATGGAGGAATGAACATACATGATAGAGCGAACCTTCGACCGGATAATTGTTTCTAGAAGCTTCCAGATTTGGCTGATGGGCTTATAAATGTTACTTTCTGCCTTTGTTTTACCTTTTATAGGGGTTTGCACCTTTAATTAATAAAAAGTGTGTTTATCTCTGCATGATTTAGAGAAAAAAAGTGCGGCACCGCAGGCAATGTTAAGAGAAAGTGCGGTACAAGTGTTTTTAAGACTTTTATGAGATTTTCTATTAATTTCAAGGCTTGAATTTAGGAACTTCAATGTTGTAGACTTCTAAGGTAGTACTAAAATGTCATGGTGACAAATATCAATGTAACAGGTCCCAAAAAAAGAACCATTTGTTGGCTTGAGGGGTCCTGACACAGGTTCAGTTTTAAGGTTTGCCAACAAACCCCTATACTACTGGCCCTTTCGACAATGGCCTACTTGCGCAAGTCAAGGTCTCACCCAAAGTAGTATGGGAGGGTACTGGAACCAGGTTTCCGCACCCTGAGAGAGAAATTTAATTGAAGGGGGTCCCTTCAGATCTACCATACATGCACCAGAGAAACCCTAATACAGAAACCCTTAATAGTGCATTGGTGGAATATCTTTAGCGAAGCTCATAAATCATTCAACAACATGTTAACAGAAGAAAAACATACAAATCTAACCAGATTTATGTGTTCATATTCTTATACAGTATCACATCCATGTGTGCATCAATAATCATCAGTATGCAGTAGACAGATATAAATAACACAGAGCACAGACAATAATCATAACACAAAACACTTTAGTTATCCAAAACAGTCTTCTCATTCATTAACATCCAGATCCAGCTTACAGAATCTATCTACTAGCCCACGCACACAGCCAGCGATTTCTGCACACAGCAGGACTCAGGGTCCCCGCGCACACAGCTAGTAGGAGCCCTTGCCTAGACAATCGACACAAAAGATCCACAAATTCGTATCTAAGCTTAGTCACTTCTTAGCCTACTCTAGACTCAGTTTATCCATCTATTTATATCATGCTATCCTATGTTATCCTATGGTTTAAAAACCGTTGTTTACAGACCCTTGGTCTACCCTTTGACCCATTACAATTCATTAGGGGTTTTGACCCACCCCAAACCCCCTGCGCTAGAATGAATATTACAAAATATTACAAAACTGGACAAAATTGTTGTTAGGGAACTCCGTTCCAACAACATCATTTAACACTCCACAACCTTGTCACATTGCCACAGTTAGTTCGCCAACGGTTTCGTTAATTCATAGTTTCAACTCCAGTTTGGAACCTTATCCCGAGGTCTAAGTGGCATTTCGCTCAACCGTCACGGTAACCGCAGAACGTGGGTTGGCATGTGGCCACCCCTAACTGCCTATCTTAAATGTTGCGATTTAGTTTGACGAAAATATAGCCAACGCTATTTTTTGTGCGAAAATTTCCAAAATAACACCAGTTAAGTGGAGTTCTCCACAATTAATGTTGCTTTTCTAGGTGTTACTGGGAAAATGAGTTGGGGGCTCAATTTTCACCCATTTTGAGTGAATGAAGAGTCAATCTAGACTAATTGCAGCATTATGGACCCATTGGTGCAGAGAAAAAATCCATTAGAGGCCTGTAACTACATGTATTTGCAAAATTTTGAGCATAATGAAAGATGGACATGCCATTGGGAGCTGGACCAGTAAATGTAGCCCAGGAGGGGTGAACTAATTCATCATGTCTACTGTGTAAATGTTATGTGGTGACTTTATTCTCTGTTTTGCACTGTCGTTTAGTGTATTTTGTGCTTATTTCATGCTTCTAATTCACTAAAATCATCTACAATTCATGATTAAAAATCTTCAATTCTCAAGCAAAATAATGACACAAGTATGCACATGTTTTATAACTGGAAATACACTTAGCACAACAAACTAATACAATCTTTTCAGATCACTGAACGAGGTAAGTCAGTTCTCTAGCTTCTTGGGAAACACACAACAAAATATATCATACTGATCACAAGCAAGTTCTGCATATAGTATTTCTTCTCTGACCCAGTCTAAACTCTTTTACCTGAGTTGTGCTTGTTGTAAGACAAAGCGATATACCTCATTATGCCGACATCTATGTAGATTGTGACGACTATACCACAACTGCATGATATAAACCCCATGTGATAAAACTTGAGGTCCCGACAATGGAACCATTTGTTGGAAATAAAATTTGGATTCAGTTTGACCCAAGGTTCGACCAAGGGTGCCAACAAATAGCCTGCATAGTCTAGCACTTCGTCGAAATTTTCACTCCTCTAGAACCAAAGGAGACTCTCACCCAAGGCGATCCATAAGCATAATTTATTACTGGGAGCTTAGATATGAAAACTCATGAGTTTCACAACCATTAATATATTCAATCTCAGCCAAAAAACTTAGAGCATTCATTCATAGATTAGATTCATTCATAAAAGTTTTAAAGGGGTGCAGAAGTTAACAAATTACTCCAAAAATTCTCGTCTTCTAATAATATCAAAATAGTTTTGTTACATCCATTATGACAACAAAACAAGCGAAATTCAAATAATTTTGCACGGCTACAGAAATATAAAACACAATCATGAATTACATTCATCTCATAAATTATAGACTCGGGAGATTCGATTTGATTTGATCATGAATATTCATAACAATACAACATTAACATAACTACAACATTCCCAAAATATTTAAAATATCTCAAACTCGTTGTCTCCTTCATCCTTTATACTTGTGCTTTCTTGATCTGACTCCCTTTCTCTATTGATCCTGGTTTTCAATACCTCGGGTCATACCTTGGTTCTTCTTTGACAGTATCAAACTCGATCCCTGATTTCTTGGTGTGCTCCCTTGTTTCTACTATGTGAGTTCCAAAATGAAAATTTTGTTGATTTGAATTTTCTGGTGCTCTGTTTCTAGAAGCTTCAACCAAAACATCCTTTGCGACTATTATTCTTTCCAAAAAAGAAGGACCCAATAGGTAGACTATAGTTCTCATGACTCTCCCTACATATCATTTGGGTAGTAAGGAGAAGAATATTCTCTTGGTATAGCATATACTTTGAGGAGATTGAGGGAAGATATCAGAAGTTACAAATTAGACAATGACAAGTTGGTTGAGGATCAAGAAAGACTTTCAAGGTCTCAGGAGAAGCAGGTAGAAGTCAATGCAATGATGATTCAGAGCTTGTTGGAATTTCAAGGACAATGAAAATTGAGGATCAGTCAGGAGAAAGAAGAGAAAAATAATGGAGCCTATGGTATCATATCTCGACTCAGATACAGGTTGGATAGAGGGGACACAATTAGAAGTGGAAGATCACTGGATACACCTGACATGAGGACTGGTATATATGGGCATCATTCTAGTTCCTCATCTAGGAGACATCATCATAGTCATCAACGACATCATCCTTATAGGATAAGGGAGTATTTTCCAGAGGATTTAAAGAAATTCAAGTCTCCTACATTTGATGGAGAGATGAAGAAGTCAAAAAATGAAGATGCATGGTTGCTTGGGATGAAGAAATTCTTCTGATTGCATAGCTATTAAAAGAATGTGAAAGCCAAGATAATAAACTTTAGTATTAAAGGGAAAGCATATATCTAGTGGGAACATGTGAATAATTTCAAGGGAATTCAGCAAGAATACTTTATTTGGGCTGAATTTGAGAGGCTCTTCAAGAAGAGGTACTTATCATAGAGGTACTATGATGACAAAGCTAAGGATTTTTATGAACTGTAGATGGTTTCTATGATAGATGATGAGTATGCTAAGAGGTTCTTCAAGTTGTTAGTCATCAGTATTTTTCACTTGTTGGTGATGACTAGTTGTTACAGCCAAGTTTTCTAGCAGTTGATCTAAAAAATTGTCAAATTTGCCAACTGGAAAACACCCATAAATTTTTTTTTCCCTCCTACCTTTTCAATCATCTCATGACAAGATAAAACCTCATTGTCAAGCCCTATCTAGCCTCAGCCATACTAGCTTGTCCATCAGCTCTAAAGAAAACGATCCAAATCTGTCCAAGAAGTCTCCCCTAAGTTAGGTAGTGGCGCTTTAGGAATTTATCCCTTGGAAAAATATCCTAAAGCCAAAGAACCTCTATCTACTATCAACCAGTCCTAACATACCTTCCTATTCTACAAATAAAGTTTGGTTACACCCTTAATTCGCGCCACTAACAAACCTTGAAGTCTTAGCAATGCATATGCCATAGGTCAAACTGATTTTAGGTGGTTTTATAGTATTTCAATGGATCTTCAAGAGCAGAAGTGTACCAGTATTCCAGAAGACATTATTAAACTCAACATGAGAAGACAGCTGCTTCTCATGTGGTTTTGAGCCTGGGATGCAAATGTTGGACAGAGAGTTATCTCATTAAGCTCCTACAATCACAGTCAAAGGTTAGTAAATTATAAATGATAAGAAATGCTTTGCAAATACTGGCCAGGCTGCCTCTGATTGTATAAAGATGCATAAAGGTATTTGAAAAGCAGAATTACATGTCTAAGAGAAATTCCCATCATGAATTATTGTCAATTTTACATCTACATTCGTTTAAACATGAATAGGCAGTGAAAGGAGAGATAACACTGTTTAAAAGTTGATGAAATGGCATCACTAAGGAAACCTCCTCCATACATGAGTAGAGGGTTGAAATACTGAGAAAACCTCCTTCATTTTACAAGCAGAGGGTTTGGCACTGTGATAAAGGCCTCCTTCATCTATAAGCAGAGGGCCAGGGATAGAGTTTGATTTTAAGGATTTCACTGACTGAAAGGCAAATTTTAGGTGCAGTGGGAAAGCAACTGAAGGTTTCTGAATAGAAAATGGTGTTAAAAGAAGAGGAAAAGCAGTGGTACTTCAAAGAGGTGTTTACATGAGTTTCACTGTTAAAACACATAATTTAAATACAATGTGAAGCTAATGGGGTGATTATCAATGAAGAAATATTGTTAAGCAAATGGCCAAGGAAGTAAAACAGTATTGGTCTCAAACTGACTTCTGCCATCAAATACAAAGAAAACCACTAACAGTGTGTTCATAAACCTTCTTCACTTGGTTGAAACAAGGGTTGAAAATAACCCAGGCATTTGTCAAAAATAGGCCTCCCTCAATGACAATTAGGAGGCTCACCATTGTGTAAAGGTAAAGAGCATTCATTTTCGGTATGGCTTAGATTTCAAAGGGACTGCTGTCAAAATGGTAAAATGAATGAGAAATTCATTATTCTTGTAGACCTTCGTCACAAAAGAACAAAGGGACAGTTTCTCAATTTTACATTTTAAACTTCAGCTTACCATCCCCTGCTATATCTCCGTAAAAATTGAAGACTGGATTACTTTGTCAATCTAAGGTTAGTCAGTTGCCTTGATGATGGAAACTATTTGTAGCAGAGTTTTTCATTTACAGTTTCAAATGAGGTTCTTCCCCACAGTCAAGAGAAAGACTCAAAGATCACCTGACAGTTCAATCAACTTCACAGTGAACTTGATCATCATCAACATACCAGGAGCAGAAGCTATCAAATTAAGTTTTAAAATGGTGATTTATATCCTTGTAAGAATGGCAAAGAGTGCCTCACAAATCAGTGGTATGTTTGTGAGCAGAGTTTTCCTTTTAAAAAGGTCAGTAAAAATATTGTTAAAAAGGTCAGCAATGGCAGAGATTATTCTTCAATGAGAAACAGTGAAAGGGCAGCAGAAGGAGTTTGCAGTCCCTTAAAAAATCCTTTTTACTTAAAACAAGAACCATCACTATGTTGCCTTGTCAAAATTCGACCTCAGCATCTTGTTAAAGGGTTAGTTCTAAAGGTAGTCTTTATAGGTTTTAAAATGATGAAATCAAAAAACAATGCTTCATGTTTTGTTTTGCAACCAATACCTTTTTTCAAAAAGTTTCAAAACCCTCATAAAGAATTTCAAAGGGTCATTGGCTTTTTCAATATAAAGGGTGCATTGACCATTTCCAAATCACATTGCTCAAATCAAAATGAAAACAACATCTCCTCCTAGCTACTCACTGGACCAAAGAGGCGTTTCAAGCTAATTTATAGAGTTTTCAGGCTTTTTAGCCCGCGCGGCGCGCCTGGAAAAACGCGCGGCGCGTTCAGGAGAAAAAATACATAGAGGTTGCACTACTGCGCGGCGCGCCTGTAGTGTCGGTCACCTTCGCCCGATCATCGACCCGAATCCTCACACAACGCGACGCTCTCCCATCTAAAAGTGTCGCGCCTCTTTTTCACCTTCAACTAAGCCCTGAAAGTTGCCAAATGATCAAGGAAAGCCCGGGAAATTTTGCAAGGTATTCTTCATTTGCTCCTTGCTAGTTTTTTGAAAATCTGAAGAGGGTGACAGAGTGTTTTTCTCAAAGGGAGAAACAGTGATAAGGAGGGTTGGGTGTTTTGATAAAAATCCAAGGTTGTTGTTGCTATGATTGCCCAAGATTAATATAGTGAAAGTGGTGTGTTGATATTGGTTTAAAAAGGCCTAAACTATCTTCAAAACAGAGTAATGAAACGTATGCTAGTGACTAGACAGAAAGCACGGTGTTATAGGTTTTCCAATTGTTGAAGGTGTCCTGATGGTGATAAGAAAAAAATAACCTCTGTCAGCAAAGTCTAAAGTGACAACAGTGTTATAAGGTGGAAACAGTCCTTGAAAGGGAAACACAGTGTTGGTAACGTGACATCAGTGAGCCTATTTTGAAAAAAGTGGTCTTAGCCCGAATGCCTTATCACTTCAAAAATACCCCCTTTTGAATAAGTGAAACAGTGAAACTAGTGTTGCCTCCTTTGTCCCATAAAACAGAGTATGTTATGAAAAGCATTTAAATCAATTTGAAGGTGTTTTTGTCTACTTGTGGGTGAGAAACGGTGAATACAAGAAGAGTGTTTGATTGGGGGAGGTGTTTTGTCTTTGTCTAAATACTAGGTTGTCTTGTTTATACCAAAACATAAAGGATCCTTGTGACCTTACCCAAACACAGTAACAATTTGACTGTGTACTGCTTTATTTGAAAACCACTTGTTGTTTGGCACAAAGGAAGACAAAACAATGATTTGTAAGGAGCAGAGAGTTGGTGTTAAAGAACCTTTTCACACAGCATTTGAAGAAGTTTTCCTTGGTCAAAGAGTGACTAGCAAGGAGGACAGAGTTTTGTGCTTGAGAAAACATTCCAAAGGCCATTTTAGATAGCTTGGTGTTGCAGAGAACATTCAAAAAAAGATGCCTCCCAGGCAAGACAGTAGGAGTGGCCTGCACAAGAGATTTGAGCCTGTTTCCATTGAAGAAGTGAATGCCCATCCATCAGTCTTGTTTAATTTCCATGAGGTTGGGTATTTATATTTTTTCCAAAGAGTGCAAGAGGTGAAGAGCTATTCCCCTTTAACACACCTTTATGCTTTAAGATTTCGAGAGAAGAATTTTCAGCTGGCAGGCCTAGATTTTAAATTCTCTCCAAGGCCACTAAAATCCCTTATGTTGAGGAGAAGTGGTTTAAACAAAGCCACCTAGACTCAAAAGAATACAAGCCCTTTCTGAAGCCTGAGCACAGAGATTCATGTCCATCCATTTTACCCTTCTCATATCTATTGACTAGTTACGCCCCCTTCATGAATATCATCATGAAATACTTCACTTGTGAGGGAATATTCTCCTGAGTCTATGCCTATCACATTCAATTTCTCATGCATTTCACGAGGGCCAAATTGCTAAATATCCCTTTATTCCTACATAGAAGCATTGAGAAAATGGCCTCCACTGTTCAGAAAAAGCCTCCTTCACAGCAGACAGACTGCCTCTTCCATCACTCCCTCATCAAAGTCATCATTCTTCATCAGCTTGAGAAGAGGGAGGTCTATTGGGATAATTTCATCACCCATCTGGATTTCTCCACTGTCCCTCCAGTTCATACATCTCCTTCACCTTCTACTCACCATCCTTCGCCTTCTTCTAGCAAACCCATTCCCAAGAAGCTCAAATTTACCATAGAACCAACAAAAGAGCATGATGAGGAAGAAGAGCATGAGCAAGAAGAGGAAAGTGATGATGAGCAGCAGCATGATGAAACAAGGCAACATGATGATGAGGAAGATGATGATGAGTAGCATCACAATGAGGCAGAACAACAAGGGGAAGAAGGGCATGATGATGAGCAGCATCACAGTGAGGCAGAACAACAGAATCCTGAAGATGATGAAGGGCAGCAGCATGAAGATGTGCATCATCGTGAGGGTGAGCGGTCTCATGATGAACAGAGGCAGCCACCGCATGATGAACAGAGGTAGCCTCATGAAAAAGGTGAGCAGTCCTATGAAGATGATGAACAAAGGAAACTACAAGATGATGAACAGCAACCTCAGAAAAAGGAACAACAGCCTCATGAAGAAGAAGGGCAGCATGATAAAAAGGTGCAACACAGTGAGGAGGACAACCCTAAAACAGAAATGCACAAGGACCGCCAAGGCATCCATGAATAAATCCAAGACAATGGCAAGAATGATGAGCAAAGTAGCAAGGGTAAAGAGCCCATGGAGCATGTGCTAGATGCCTCTCTTAGGCAAGGGGCCATGCTCTCTACTCTGAAAGTGGCCAAGCCCCGGACATCAAGGAAAAAGGTGCCTAGAGTTGTAACTCAAAATGTGACTAGGGCCCTCCGAAGTAAGGGAAAATTGCCCAAGAAGCCCATTGTCGAATTTCCCAAGAGGAGGAAGACTAAAAGAGCCACCCAAAGCAAAGGGAAGGACAAGGAGGAAGGCAGTCATGAACAGGAAAGGGAATTTGACATCATCCAAATCCAAAGTGATGATAGTGATAATGAAGCCCAGATCCTAGAAAATCTCTTGATCAATAGAGAAAACCAAATTGATGCTTTGAGGACTGATCTTGATAGGGCTAGGAACTTCAATCACTTTTTGCAAGTTCAAAACAAGCAGATGAGTGTCCATATGGCTGTATATGAGACACGAGCCATCAAATACAAAAAGGAGGCCTCCAAAGCACAAGAGAGATTGGAAGAACTCATGGGTGAGTTCGATGAGAGTGAAGGCGAAGATCAGCCCAGGCGAGAGAGGCCAAGAACCATGGGGCTCAAAAAGGCCCTTGAGAAGCAAAAGGAAGAAGAATATGCCCTTATCCAATCCACCCTTCTCACTACATTGTTCGAAAAAGAGATGGAGAACAATCGGGAAGCATGGCTTGAGAGAGTTAATGATCACTTGGAGAAGAAATTGGAGAATGAAAATAGGGACTTGGACCTTCAACGGAGGATGACCGGGCATTATAAAAAGCTCAATCAGTTTGCCCGTCGGAAATTGAAGGCCACTCAAGAAAAACTCAAGGAGGCTAAAGGGAAGCGTCCAGCACCAAAATTGATGAAAGACACCTCAAGGCTCCAAATTTTGGCCTCATCTTCACAACATATTTCTGAAAAACCTTGAGGGGCATGCTTGCCAAGTTTGGGTGAAATTCAACAAATTTTGGTTTTTTGTCATTTTTGGGTTTTTGGCCAAAACTCATGGGCATCGCCATTTCAGTTTGGGGCATCCTTAAAGGATGAAAATGGTATCATTGGATTCCATTATTTAAGGGGCACATACTCAGCGATTTTCAGAACAATTGAAGATCATTTTCTCCCCCAAAGTGGCGAAAAACACTCGCTTTTTCTACACTCTGCCCCGTTTATCAGCAAGGCCTATTTTTTGGTTTTTTACACACAGGTCTGTTTTTGGAGGACTTACAATGGTCATTTGGGAGAAAACTAAATTTTTTTAAAAGGTAGACACTTAGATCTTTCTAAGGAGCCATCATGGGCCTCGTTTCGACATCAGGAAGGCCTCCAAAAGTTGTCAGAAAGTCAGGGGACCTTTTGCTGATGTATTTTTTGAGTATTTTTGTAAAAATTGAACCTTTCAAAAGTGACTTTTCTTCATGTGCGTTTAGCTATTTTTGTACATGATAAGTTATGAAAATTCAATATATTTCCCTTTTTTAGCATTTTTGAGATATTTTATTAGATATTTTGGGCCTTGGGCTTTGAAAAGCCTCAATGAGAAAATCAGATATTTTGGATAGGCCAATGAGATTGCAAGTTGAACTAAGAGGTTTTCCTCACTTTGGCCTATATATTCCAAAGGCTTTCATTGTAAACAAGGCTGAACTTGATGAATAGAAGCAATATATGGTCATATAAGCTTTGGAAGAAAGACTTGTCTCATGCTTTTGTTAGAAAATTAAATATTACAGAGCAATGAAACACATAAAATATGCGGAAAATACAAGCACACAAAACACATAAAACCAGAGAGACACAGATATACGTGGTTCACCCAGTTTGGGCTACGTCCACCCCGAACAGCCAGTCCTTCCTTTATATTGTCCAACAAAAATGAAGAGACAAAACCTACAGCAGATCCGCTGTAATATCCTCTGTTCTCTCTCACAGTCTCCCTCTCTGTTTCTCGCTCCGAGAATACACTCATAATACACAGCCGTAATACAATGCCCCCATATATACAAGGGGGTTGCCTTCTAGGGCAAAAAACCCTAATCTAAACATAACTTCTACCGTCAGATCATTTGCCTAATGAATGGCTCAGATTGACTAGAAATTACTATACTTTTACAAGGCAATTTTACATCTGTTTTTAGCTTCAGGGGTGCTGCCCCCGAACCCCCGCCAGGGGGGGACTCCGAAAAGCGCTGCCGCCCCCCCCTGGACCCCCCACGACAGAAATTAAATTTCGGGCGGCGTTGCCGCCCCTTTTAAGGTACAGGGGTCCAATGTTGTGATACAAAGTAAGAAGATAATCAGGCTCCATACCCAACAGCTTTTGGATAGTTTCTTGGATGTTCTTGGATGATGAAAGAGGATTGTTGTTGGATTCCATGACTTGGTAGAATGGTATAGTGTCTCTCTCTCTGTTTTGTTTCTTATTTTTAATTCATAAATCCATGTTCTTGCTTGCTATAAAACAGTAGAGAACAAATTTGAGACATGCCCTTGGAGGCACCTCAAATTTCCTGTTTCTTTATAGCTTCCATGTTTTCTTCATTTTTAGTCACATTAAAGAATTCTTGATTGCTCTTTAATAACTTAAGAATATTATTTTCTTGTTTCATTCATGGTTTTATGCATGCTAAGTATGACTTACAGTATGCCCTGCTTACTCATGGCTAGCCATAGCTCCACCTATGAAACTCCTCTTTGATTGATTAGATTGTCATTTGTTGAACCAAGGAGTTCTTGTTCTGATCTTTCCCTTTGCCTAAAACTATGCAATCTTGTTTTCAAAGTGCCCAATAGCTTGAATTACTGTGTTTAGGCATTCCGACATAGTGATTCGAGTTTTTTGACTGTCTTAAATGTATTTCCCCAAAGTATGATAGCCATTTCCTAAAGTTAGAGAGTTATATATCTCTATGCATGGCTTGAATGTTTATTTCTCCGCATCGATTAGTTTACAGTTACATTTATCATGATTAATGGTTTGCCCTACCATGTTTATGTCAACTATTAAACTATCTGTGCTTGAAATACTTTGTTATTCACAAAATTGATGTCCATCTCACTCCATTTTGCCCAAAGATCCATTTTACCTCAAATCAAATAGGCCCTTCAACAACCTTGTATCACCATCTGAAAGCTTCCTTGACCTTTTCGACCCCATAGCCCAGTTGATCTAACATATTTTTACCTATCTTATGTCTTTGATCAGTTCATCCCTCACAACCTAAAAACCAAAACCAAAAACCCACTTCATAACTAGCCTAAAATTAGAACACAATAAGAAAACACACAGATATCCCTCACACAGATAGAGAGAGCCCTCTCTGAGTCCAAAAAGGCTAGGTCCTTGGGCTCCAAAGACTGGTTTGATGTTACACTGTCATTTGTCTTGCCAATCAGCCAAATCACAGGACCCTAACACAAGTTTTTGAGGTATGTAACTTATCTCAAGGATGAGGAGGCTAATATTCAGTGATTCATCAGTGGATTGACAAAAACATATATAGACTGGATTGAGAAAGATGAGCCTAGATCGTTTGAGGAGGTCATCTGGAAGTTGAAGAATTGTTGTGAGCAGTTAAAGTGAGAAGTTGAGCCTAAGCGTGATTTGAAAGGAAATGATAACGTTAAAGGGAAGTGGCCAATGAAGCGGGGAAGACATCAAGATGTAAGTGAGAAAAAAAATGTGGTTCCTTACAAGAAGTTAAATGCAGTTGAGAAGGGACATGGTTCGCAACCTGGAGAGAAACAGACTAGAGATGATGGTAGAGGACCGTTGCAATGTTGGATATGTGGAAAAGATCATTGCAAGAAGGATTTTCCATTGTAATAGGGTGGTATGCCTCAAATATATAGTGCTTAGTAGGCATAGGAAGTTGGGGATGTTGGTCATAACATTACTCAGATTTATGCAGTTATGGAAAACAAGTAGACGGATCATCGGGAATCCATTATTGAGCGAAAAGGTAAGCTAAATGGTCAATTTGTTTCTATTTTGATTGATCCTAGATCTAATTATAGTTATGTTAATCCTAACCTAGTGGATAAGCGTGGCTTAAGAAAAGAAGTGCATGCAAAGTCTTGGTTGGTGCAGTTGGCTATAGGTACTAAGAAGAGAGATCATCATTGGGTAAGGACTTGTGCATTCAATTTTAATGGTATGCCTCCAACAACACATGAATTTATTGTCGTTGGGATCATATAGTATGATTTTGGGTATGGATTGGTTGTATCTTCAAAGTACCAAAGTAGACAGCTATGACAAGGCTATTGAGTGCTTGGATGATAATGGGTGAAAGAGAATATTACAAGGAAATAAGATTCCTACATCATTTAGGATGTTCATAGCTATGGATGCTAAGCATAGTTTCAAGAAGGGTTGTGTGATGTTTGCATTTCATGTTTTCAGTGACTAGGGTAAGGATGTTTGCAGAAATATTCAAGAGGTGCCTCCTCTTGCAGCAATTTCAAGATGTATTTTTTGCAAAAATTATAGAGTTTCCTCCTCAGAGGGAAGGGGAATTTTCTATTGATTTGGTACTAGGTGAAGCACCAACATCGAAGGGACCTTACAAGATGAGCACTCTAGCATTAGTGGAATCTAAGTTTCAGCTAAAAGAAATGCTTGGCAAGGGATACATTATGCAAAGTGTATCGCCATGGGGTGCACCAGTATTGTCTGTGAAGAATAAGTATGGTAATATCAGGTTGTGCTTTGATTATAGGTAGCTGATCGAGGTGATGATCAAGAATTGGTACCCATCTTTGAGGATTTTCAACTTGTTTGATTAGTTGAAGGGAGAAATGATGTTCTCGAAGATTGATTTGAGATCACATTACCATCAGGTATGCATCAAATAAGAGGACATCTACAAGGATGGTTTCAGGACTAGGTATGAACAATATGAGTTTTTTGTAGTTCCTTTTGGTTTGAATAATTCTCCAGGTAATTTTATGTGCTTGATGAATAGTGTGTTGCGTCCTGATATGGACAAGTTTGTTATTACATTCATTGACGACATCCTGATAAATTTTAAGAGTGATGAAGAGCATGTCGAGCATTTAGTAGTAGTACTGATATTTCTAAGAGATCATCAGTTATATGATAATATTAGAAAGTGTAGTTTCTTGCAGACATAGTTACATTACTTGGGACTTGGTGTTTCCAAGGAAGGCATAACAGTAGAACTAGAAAATATCATAGTTATCATAGAATGGGAAGCTCCTAGAAATGTGAATGAAGTCAGATCATTTATGGGGTTAGGACGTTACTACAGGAGGTTTATCATGAATTTCTCATGAATTTCATATCATATTACATCATTATAGAGAATAGGTAAGAAGTTTTAATGGACGGAGCAATGTGCAACTATTTTTGAATAGTTGAAGCAGTTGTTGACAAATGCTCCAGTGTTAAAGATTGCAAATATGGATAAAGAGTTCATGGTGTGTACAGATGCTTGAAAGAGAGGGCTTGGTGAAGCCCTTATGTAGGAGGGATAGGTGGTGTGTTATGAGTCCAAGAAACTAAATGAGCATGAGCAGATCTATGTGACTCATGATCTTGATTTCAAAGCTATTATTCATGCCTTGAAGATGTGGAGGCATTATATTCTTGGCAAGAGTTTTTTATTGATGATCGATCAAATTGGATTGAGATATCTTCTTAATAAACATAATTGGAACACCAAGAAAGCTAGATGGTTGTCTACACTTAGTGAGTTCCACTTCGAGATCAGATACATTAAGGGAAAGGAGAACAATGTTGCATATCCTCTTAGCAAGAGAGTATACATGATCCATGTTATATGAGTGAACTCAAATGGGAAATATTTACAAGATATGATATTACAAGAAGGAAAAAAATATGACAGGTACAAGGACCTTATGCACAAGTTACAACATGGTAAAATTTATCAAGATGTGGACTATCATCTCATAGCATATTACTTCGTGAGATTTAGGGATAGGATCTATGTGTTTGATGATAGTGAGCTAAAGAATTTTATCTTGAGGGAGTTTAATCTCAATACATATGCAGGTTACCCAAAATATCAAAAGACATTGAAAACAATGAATAAGCTCTAATACTTGTTGAATCTAAAGAAGGAAGTTGTGGATTTTGTGGCTAGATGTTTAGATTTTATACATATGAAAGTGGAGTGTAAGTATCCAAGAGGGTTTCTTTAGCCTATTCTGATTCTGGAGTGGAAATGGGGGGTCATTTCCATGGACTTCATTACAATTCTTCTGAGGACATCGAGGTAGCATGATTTTGTCATGGTTGTGGTCGATAGGTTAAGCAAGGTAGTTCACTTCATTCTAGTGAAGACTACTTATTCAATTAGTGAGGTAGCATAGGTATTCATCAAGGAGATAATGAGATTTCATGGTGTTTCGAAGAATATTGTGTTGTAAAGGGATGCCAAGTTAAATTCCAATTTTTGGAAGGATTTGTTTGTAGATTTGGGGATATAGTTTTCCTTCATCACAACTTATCATCCACAGACAGATTAACAGACAGAAAGGGTCAAAATGATTTTGGAGGATATGCTGAGGATATAAGGCATCCACCAACAGAGGAGATGGGAGGAGTACCTTCCATTGGCCAAGTTTTCTTACAACAATGGTTTTTAGGAGTCACTAAGGATGAGTCTGTTTGAGGCATTGTTTGGGTGGAGTTGTAGTACTCCCATGAGTTGGAGTGATCCAGTGAATAGGGTACTTATTGGAATGAATATGTTGGAAGAAATGGATTAGGAAATGAAAGTTATAAAGAAGAATATAAAGTAATCACATGATATAAAAAAGAGTTATGCAGACCAACATAGGGAATTTAAGGAGTTTCAGGTTAAGGATCATGTATATTTCACATCAATCCCAAGAAGAGATCCTTGAGGATCGAATCATGTGCCAAGTTGGCACCACGGTATTGCGGGACTTTTGAGATCCTTGAGAGGATTGGACCAGTGGCCTAAAAACTTGCACTACCTCCAACAGTGAAATTCCATGATATTTTGTATGTTTCGTTTCTTAAAATAAATGTAAAGGATGTTGATCATATTATTGATTTTTTTGTATTGTAGATGGAACAAAAAAGAGAATTGCAGTCGGAAATTCAATGCATATTGCAGCAAAAAAAAATCATGCTCCATAATCGAGCAATCATGAGGTAGGTTAAATTTCAATGGAAGCACTTTGGGCCCGATGAATCTACATGGGAGATGACTAATTAGATGTGGGTTATGTATCCTTCATTGTTTGTCAGTGGAGGAGAATGATTTTTTTTTTATATGTACATGTTTATGTATAGCCTTTTCTTGTAAATACCACCATGAGTTGGGTTATAGAGCTCCAATAAGAGATATGGTTCTTATGTTTTCATCGTTGTCATGATGGTTTTTTATTTTGAGCAGGTTATTCATTGTAAATACTACAACAAGCTAAGTTATAAAGCTCCATAAGTAATATGTTTTTATTTTTCAGTTGTTTTTCTAGTTTTAGGTGTCATAGAACACTGAGGATGGTGGTCCCCTAAGGGGGAGGGGTCTGTAATAGCCTTAGGTTAAAATTTTATGTAATAAAGTTAATAAAGCAAAAATAATACCAAGGTCATGCGACACTAATTACAAGTTGAATGTTGGGCAAGATATCCTAGTGGGAATCACTTGATGTGTTTATGGCTAAGAGAAATTGGCAAAGGAAATAAAAAAATCTTTGGAAAGGAAAAAAAAGGCATTTATTGTATGAAAATAAAGGAAATTAGGAAAAAAGGGAGGTGAAAAGTCACATGTTTCATGTGAGAAGGAAATTGAAGGAAAATTAAGGAAAAATGAAGAAATTAGAGGCATCAAGAATACAAATATATGAGAGCATCAATCGACAGCTTTTTTCAGTTTAGCTTTTCGATTAGTCTCAGAGAGGAGAAGAGAACCAAGAGGAGAAGGAAATAAAGCAAGCAAAGGAAGGACAAGGAAAGGAGAGGAAAGAAAGTTTCAATAAATGAAAAGTTGGATCAAGAAGCTTCATCGGGAATACTTACAGGTAACATGTTGCATGTGTGATTTCTTAATAGGTTTTGGCATGCATGGCATACACATGTGTGTATTTGGTTTATTTAGTTTCAGTGGCATGGATTTTCTCGGGTTTTAACAATGGTTTTAGCCTTGCATTGACATTTCTGTATAATCATGGTGTTATGGGATTCTTTCTCAGTTGAGATTTGGATTACCATAAGGTTTTGGATCTAGGTAAGGTAGTCTCAGGAAAATACCAAGGGTTGAGGTTGAGATGTTTTTCTTTGGGAAGCCCTCAATAGGTGGGTGGAGACAAGAAAATTTCTCAATGCATGGTGAAGGAATTCAGAGGCATCCAAGCTCGGTCTTTTTTGTGATCTCAGGACTTATTTAGGGATATCACATTATGGTGAGGATGGAGGTGGTTTAACCTTTGGGTTCCCTTGGTTTTTTATGGATTTTTTTATCCCATGAGATCCCACATTCATGCTTGGAATATGGCACAAGGGTGATTCGCTGAAATAAATATTTGGCTTAGCCAAATCTATGGTCGGGTGGTACGTGGAAGTCCTAGACCTGGTTAAATTTTTCATATGGTTAATAAGAGCTAAGTTTATCTTTCTTCTGATGAGTAAATGTAATTTTTATTCTGTTTCTTTAATGTGTGTTTTATCATTGGTATTTATCTAGTTATGTGTTGGTTATAAGTGTGGTTATTTGACAAATATAAGTGTGGATATTATCACATTTTCATTAATGAATGTCTAGTTCATGAATGTATGAAATAATTGGCATTATGAAAACTATTGTGAGAAGGCATTGGTCCTTCTTGTTAAACCTTAAATAAGTCTCCATATCCTTATTTTTAGATATGAATTCCTGACCTCTAGGTTGCATGTTTATCAAGTGTTTGACAGAATATCAGTCCTGGTTAGGAGAGTTCAGGTCAAGCCTTGGTTAATTTTTTGGTTTATAAACTTTTTTTCTATGTCACTCATCATTTCTAAAAGTTTCACTGAGTTCTGGGTAGAGGCCAGAGTCCTAGCCTTGAAAAAGTGGCCCATAATTTGGGGTTGTTGGCATAGAACTAACTAAAAAATTCCACAATCACTAGAAGGAAATCCTATGGGAGTTTTTATCACTCCCCCCAACTTCCCAAGGCTGAGAGTGGGATCGAAGGAAGGTAAACACAAACCAACCTTTAGATCAGGTAGCTAGCCCTACCAAGACTAGAGAGGGATCTCTCAATGTCACTTTAAAGTCAATGAAATGATTGGATATCTAATTATCGTAGGCTACATATATAAGCTCAGTAAATAGGGTTTTTTGTTTGGTGTTTCTATGCTGGATAGGAATGACAGTAAGGAGACTAGGTCTAGGATTTAGGTCAAATCTCAAGGTCAAGTTACAGAGAATATGGATGAGGCCAGGTAGATAGCTTTAAATAATGCTTAGTTTTTCATTGTGTATAGGATGAAATGATAGAAAATCTAAATGAGCACTAAGGTGAATTCATTCGTTTATAAGAACATAAACATATAATGTAAATCTTGTTAAGGCAAAGCATGAAAATGCATGATTTCTGCTTGTAAACTGACAAGATAAACACATAGAAGCATGTATATGAAAGAGGAAAACACATAATTAAACATGATAAGATAAATATATAGAGAAAGAACAAATGCTCCAAGGCATACCACAGGATTCTCAACAAAAATGATGCAGCATTGTCTTTGATTTCATTCCAAAAGTCTTATACAATAGCTCCACTGAAAAATACAACAATCCAACCCGACTATCCAACCCAAGAAAAGACTAAATTGGGTCTACTTATAGAAAATATGCATAATGACACCTCATAGGGTCGAAATCCCATCCAAAATGCATCATAAATATATGAGATGAGGCACTTCCTAGAATATAGGGAGGTTAGAAACAATTCCCTCAAATTCAAATATAAATTATGAGTGCATGTCTCCCACATTAAATTGCATGTTTCCTCATGATAAGAGGCAGAAACCAACTCAATTACTCCAATTCCAGCTCAAAGGACAGAAAAATCTCGAAACTCTAACTTTTTCTGGGCTTGAAAAGTGTCTTGAGGAATCCTATGTAGATTTGTAACACTTTTTGACAGATGTGTAACAGGCTTTTGATAGATTACAATAATTTTTTGCAGCTGATTTTGAGGGAATTTTAGGCCTCCAAATCCAAATCTAAAAAATAGGTCAACTAGTTCTATGTCTCTAGTTTCCATAACATCTTGAATTTTGAAAAATGACCAATGGGAAGGCCTCCAAAGGTTACTCTAGATGCATAACAAACTGTCAAAAATACTAGTAGAAGTATAGAAAACTAGTGGTTTTTTGGCTTTTTCTTCCAAACTAGAGCTTGTCATGCAACAAGGGTTCCTGATATGTGATGTACTCATTAAAATTCATCCAACCATGTAATATATTCATAATTTGGATACCCTAGTAACAAGTGTAACAACTTGGCACTACACATCTGTGAAGGTTGAATTTCCAGTTTAGTGCAAAAATCACTAAAATACCAAAGTTGATCAAAACTTATCCAAATTTGTTTTGTGGCACCTGTGGATGATGTGCTAAACATCCAATGAAGCTTCAACCAGAAATATAAACTATCATTTTTCTTTTTCTTTATTTGAGCCTCTTTGAGCTTCTTTTTCACTTGTTTAAGCCTGATTTGTGAAATTTTGTTCTTTGTAAAATAATGATTGGCCATTTGCCTCTGAAGATTTTTGTCTCTTTTGGATATTTTCAAAATTTTATCCAAATGTTCATTCACCCTTCCTAACTAGAGTTCTTTTTCTTGATTGATCTCCATATCTATTAGCTCATCAAAGGTCAACTGTTCAAGTGGATGAGTTAACTGCCTTTCTAGCTCTAGTGCCCTCTTAAGGCCACTTGTCTTTGGCCTTCTTGGTTGTGTTTCAATTTCCATGTCCTGAATTTGATCAACATATATTACTTGCTTCCCTTTACCTTTATTTGTCTCTAGGTCTGCCTTAGTTACTTTGTATCAGCTACTTCACCTTCAATTTCTAATTTTCTTGTTGTAGGAAAGTAATTTGAGAATTTTCAATTGATAAAATTTCCCTCAAAATTTCTATTTCCTCATATTTATCCCTAATGATCTCCTCGGCTGATTTGACTCCAACTTCTCTACCACTTCAACTTCTAAGGATGTTTGTTCATCATGTTGGTGCAATGGTGATTCAATCTGATGCATGAGTGGTTGCTCCTCTATTTCTCTTTGCTCAACTATGGTATCAAGTGTAGATACACTTTTGATGAATTTGGGAGAAAATACCTGTATCTTTCCCTTCTCATAGGTGTGAGTGAACTCAACAACCCTAGGAACCTTTTAAATTTGAGTTTCCATACTATAATATCCAACCTCCATTTGTTGCATTGATACTAAAGGTCACTGGTGTCTTATGCATGACAAGGCGACTAGTGGTGGGTGCTGCTGCTACTTTCTCCATGAAGGTTTCCCAAGTCATTTTGATAGTTGAGATATGATGCAAAACAATGATTTTTACTAGACCATGGTGGAAAAGACTTGGGTGATGATCTTTATTCCTGATCTAAACCTTCTTAGTCATGATAACCAAACTTATGAAAAAGTAATATGGAAAGTCAAGTGATGTAGTAGAAGTAAAGTGCATCAATAATATGATATTGTACCTATACAACCTAGAGAATCTCCCTTCACATGTGAAATATTTCATAATTAACCTCATCAAAGGAGCATATCTATTAAAGAGGTGTCTGAAAGGGAAGATGTACTCAGGGTTCTATCTAGCATGAGGTTTGAGGAATAGTTTGTAATCTTCAAGGTCTATGTCCATGCCCTTAAACAACTTTTTCCCATGACTAGGTATACTTGTTGTTGAGTAAGTCACATCTGTTGATAATTTTAACTCTACACCTGCAATGATGGCCTTTCCCATACTGAAACTAGTGGAAAATAAGCTTGTCAATGGGAGATGATAACCTGCTTCCATGATTTTCTCACATAATTTCAAGCACCCATTCCTCTCAAAGCATCCTTTGGAAAAATGTGAAGCATTAAATTTTTGCAAGGTGGAGGGTTCAAATCTAATGTGGCGCCCTCCTTTTTGGATTTTCTTTTCACTTTCCATAATGTCTATAAAAATTTTGAAACTCTAGGTGTTTAGATGTAGTGAGTACCTGGACTGTGAATTTGGAAAAACAAAGGACAAATATGGGGTAGTTATGGAGGATGAAATGAAGGCTAGTGAAGCCAAGAAAAATTCCCAAAAAAAATTCAGGAGGTAGGGTTGTGTATTGGCTTCAAAATACATGTGAAATTTGGTGAAATGGATGTAAATAAGGTGATAAAATTAGGAAAACACGAGGATTTCCTAATTCTGTAATAGAAAAATAGTATGAAATTTGGGTTTGATGGGAATGAAGTGTAGGGAGGTTGTGAATGGCGAGGAATGATAGAATATGGATTGGGGAAGGTGTATGAGGGTATTAGATGGTAGGTTTAGGGTTTAGTTCACTAGAATCATCTAATGATAAACATAGGTGAAAATGTAGTGGAAAAGGACATAAGCAAGAAAACCAACGATGTGCTTGATAATTTGACTTGAGGAGGATATGAGGTGCTCACTCACTGGTGAGGAAGCTTTAAAAAACTGATGGAAATGACACTGGATCTTGGATGAGTGTTTTGGGAGAAAAATACCAAAATGCAACACATTGACAGATGTGTAACAAGCTCTCCCAGATGTGTAACAACACATTGATAGATGTGTAACAAAGGTGCCAGATTTGTTACAAAGTTTCCAGATGAGCCATGCGTCGAGATGAGAGTGGAGGGGAGCGTGCAAGAATTTAATAGTAAGCGGGAGCTGGATCAGGCAGGAGGAGATGTGTGGCAGTAGGGAAGTGTAGGGAGGTATTCGAAAAAAATGGTGGGAAAGTAGGGTGGTTTTGGCAGATTTCAGAGGGCGGTCGATATGGTTTGTGGTATTGAGAGGGTGGGTGAAAAACAAGGAGAGGTTGACATGTTGGTGTGGGACCATTGGGAGGAAACCACCTTCTCGGACCCCCCCCCCCCCCCCCACACCACCTGCTGATAAAGGTAGGATAGCGCGGGGGGGGGGGGCGCGGGTGGGGGGGGGTGTGGCGAAAATGCTTATAGACCATTGATTTGATGGAGGAATGATCTAGCGACTGGGAGGAGCTTGAGATTTAACCACAAGTGACAATTTTTTGTTGTTGTTTTCAAACCTTTATTACATATGTGGGGAAATTTGGATAAAATGCGTCATAGTCTGAAATTTGGATAAAAAAACTTAAACTCAATACTATGGGCTAAAGGCGCATATTTTCACAATTTTTTGTGACTTAGGATAAAGACAGAGGATGTAAAATTTACCCCATTTTATTCCTTTGAAACCTTTTGGATCAATTTGACATTGAACCAAGTTTTTAAATAAGACAAAGTGTATTACTTTATTCTCCTAACTATTCTTACTCCCTTTAAAAGAACAATATGATGAAAATGAAGCCTTGTTCGCCCTCTTTGGTGACATTTTTGGAATTTTCAGTGGAAAAACAAGGAGAGCTAAATATAGACATGGATGGAGGTAGAATGAATGACCTAAGACTGTAAATGAAAATGAGTGAAATGACCTATGAGATGATGATGGCCATGGATAGAATGAGGGGAGTAGCATTTCTGACCTAGACCATATGCAGTGACCAAACTTTATCTGAAAACTTGTTTGAAAAGACAAAATTTTTGACCTAGGATTACTAGCAAATAAACTGAAAGAGCATGTTTGATCATTGGACATATTGACACTAACAAGAGTGATTTGAGGCTTACAATTTCTTACCTCCCTTGGAAAGGGATAATATGAGGCTCTAGCTCAGTGGAAAAGATATTTAGCTCCAGGGTTGGACACCTAGAGGGGTTGGGTTTCTTCTGGAGGTCCTGTAACATCTGAGGGAAGTTATTAAGGTCTTAAGTTGTCAACTCTATTTGACTAAGGTCATATAGGGGGTTTAGTCTTATCATAGTTACCCTCAACTCATGTTTACACCAAGAAAACTAGTGAAAGTAGCTAAATGTGGGAGGAGGCATGTCACATAGGCCCCCCTCCAAAAGCGCGCGCGCGCACACACACACACACATATATGGCCTTAATGATGGTAACACCTCCTTCCATATATAACCACTTTAACCGACCTTCCTGGGGTAAACATGAGATTAAGGCTACTATGACATGACTCAACCTCCTAGATAACCTTGAGGAAATGGAGTAAAACAAAAAGAGACCTTACTAACTTCCATCAAGTGCTACAGGACCCCCAAGAGCTGCCCACCCTTCTAGGTGCCCAAACCTTGAGTTAACTTTCTTTTTCACTGATATAAACTCCCAGTTGCATGCACAAGCCTGCATCTGTGTGACTGAAAGCCTCCAGTCACATGTATAACCACTGTAAGGGTGCGATTGCAATATTTTTTGGCCAATTTTGTGCATGAGACCGCAAAATATGTGCCTCGTTTTCAGGTTTGGACTCCAGGTTATTACCCATAACTTGAAAAAAAAATCTAGAATGATAAATGACACAAAACTTAATCAAGGACCTGACCTAACAAGGCTAACCATGACAATAATTTCGTAAAACACATAGTAAACATGAAAACTATAGGTCATGAATACATATTTGAACATAGAGATCTAAAACGTATCTAAGAAACATCAAGAAGGTCTAATGACCTCTTACAATAGCTTCAATAACATCTATTAGTTCATGCATTCATTAACCATTCAGTTACAAGTAAAAACATGATAAGAGCCACAACTTGAATCTATGATATAACCATGCTTATAACTAGCATATAACCAAATAAACAACAATGATATAATAGTCAATAAAGCCACATAATTAAAAGCATAATTACTCATGAATCACAAGGCAAACGAGCTCTTATCGATCATATGCAAAAGCCAACCAAGTGAGGGACTTCCACATACCACCCGACCATAGATTGAGATGAACCAAATCTCTCTTTCATCCAATCACCCTCATGGCATATTCCAAGCCTGAATGTGAGATCTCATGGGATAAAATGATGCATATACAAGCAAGGGAATCCAAAGGTTAAACCACCTCCACCCTCACACTACCATGATCTCACCTAAAATGGTCTCGAGATCATAAAACCAAATCGATCTTGGATGCCTTAGAATTAATTCACCATTCCTTAAGGAATTTTCCTGTCTCCACCCACCTATTGAGGGCTTCCCAGAGAAAACCATCTCCACCCACAACCCTTGGTATTTTCCTGAGACTACCTCACCCGGATAAAAAACCTTCCGAAAATCTAAAATTCAACCAAGAATGAATCACATCACACCATGGCTATCTGGAAATGGAAAAGCAAGGTTGAAATCATTATTAAACCAAGAAAAACCCATCCTAATGAAAACAAATGAAAAAAATACACAAATGCATCCACCATGCATGCCAAAAAAAGCTATAAAATTACACATGCAACTTGTTACCTACAAGTATTCCCACTAAAGTCGCTTGATCCAACCTTTCCTTGCTTGATCCTTTCTTTTTTTTTCTTTCCTTGTCCTTCCTTTTATTTCCTTTTCTTTCCTTTTCTTTCTTTCTCCTCTTGGTGCTCTTCTCCTCTCCGAAACTAATTCCAAAACTAAATTTACAAAAGGATAACCAGCCAGAAGCTATTTATTGATCCTATGAATCCTTTTTATTATTGATGCCGCTAATGTCTTCATTTTTCCTCTATTTTCCTTCAATTTCCTCCTCACATGAAACTTGTGACCTTTCTTCCTTTTCTCCTAATTTTATTTATTTTCATAAATAAAATGTCAAAAATACCTTTTTACCTTTCAAATGTGCTTTTCATTTCCTTTTCCAATTTCCCTTAGCCATAATAAACAACAAGTTATGCCCACTAGGATGTTTTTCCAAATATTTAGCTTGGAATATGTGTCCCATGACCTTGGTATTATTTTTTCCTTTATGAACTTGATTACGTGAACTTTTAACCTGAGTCTGTTATAAAACCTTCCCCCTTGGGGGAACACTGTCCTAGGTATTCTATGACACCAACAACCAGCAAAGCCACTAAATAAAAAAACATACTTCTCATTGAGCTTTATAACTTAGCTCGTTGCAATATATACAATGAACAACCCGCTCAAAAGAAAAATCCATCATGACATGCACGACAGCATGACAACCATACCACTTATTGGAGCTTTATAACATAGCTCATTATGGTATTTACAATAACAACTATACATAACTATTTACATATACCAAAAACTCATTTTCCTCCATCGGTAAATAATGCGGGATACATAGCCCACATCTGATAAACCATCACCCATGTAGATTCATTGGGCCAAAAATTCTTCCATTGCACTTTAACTTTCTTGATTTCTCAGTTTTGGAGCATGATTGTTTCCATTGCAATATGCAATGAGGTTCTGGCTAGAATTTTCCTTCTGGATCCACCTGTAATACATACCAATAAATAACATGATCAACATATTTGACATATCTTTTAAGAAATGAAACATGGAAAACATCATGGCATTTTACCGTCAAAGACAGTGCAAGCCTGTAGGCCACTGGTCTAATCCTCTTAAGGATCTCAAAATTCCCGCAATACCGAGGTGCCAACTTAGCACACGATCTAATCCTTAAGGAGCTCTTCTTAGGATTTATGCACAAGTAAACATGATCCCCAACCTGAAACTCCTTAAATTCCTTGTGTTGGTTTGCATAAATATTCTGTTTATCCTTGTTGGCAATATGATGTAGAGTGTTGTCCTTGATGGCAACCCACTTGATGAAGATGATGGCAACCTAATTAATGAAGTTGTTCTTGATGCTTGATGATTTTATTAATGAAGTTGTTCTTGATGCTTGATGAGTTTATTAATGATGTAAATCTGATGTTCTACAAGTAGCTCAGAAGTACCAAAGAAAGAAATATCAGTAAGGGCCAGAACAATGATGAAAAGTGTGTGACACAAAGAATACGTGGGTTTGTTTAAGGGAAGTCGCGTATGCACGCGGAAAAGTACATGCCAAGTCGTGTATGATCAATTGCGCTCTAAAAGTGTAAAACCAGGGTTTACTACCATGGTATTGACCCATTGTATTGAGCGCTGGATTGTCTATGAGATCTCGTCCGGGAATACCATCGGAAGTGATGTGGTTTTAGCTCATGGTATTGACAAAGGCTAAATCTATATAAGGAGAAGAAAATCATTGTGCAAAGTGGGTGCATGAGTCTGGGTTTGAATGAATACCTCACTCTGAAGGATGTCTGAATGGAAAGGGTAACAGTTTGATGATAGATCTGAATCTATGATGCACCTAGGAATAAAATGATGAAGAGGGATCTCTAGAACTGAAATGTATATGTATTCTCTAGATCTATTTATGGAATGATTAGATCTGTGATCTAGCGAATCTGAGCTGAAGCAAAGAATGAAGATCTGAGATGTTTATCTTTTCTGGAGAGCTGCACTACCCTAAAATGTCTGAAGATCTATACGCAGGTTCGTCGAGGAGGAAGCGTGTATATACGCGGCTTGTATTCAGCAAAAGCACGTATGAGAATTGAAGTCAACTCTGAAATGTGTGCAGATGTATACACAGGTTGGTATTTGTGAAAGCGCGTATATACGCAGGTTCAGTGATGAAAAAGTGCGTATGTAATTTAGGGTTTGCTGAAGTATGTGGTATGAAATGTCTAATCTGTTCTACCGTATTACTGCTATCTGTCTATGATGTATTCATACAGATCTGGGTTTTCTGAATATTGATTATGCTGCTGACTATGTTGAGAAAAGATCAAGTTGTTGATTGATTGGTTGATGATTCATTGAATGAATTGATAAGGGTATAAGTTTCAGTTTGATGTATGATTGAGCTTAAATATGTGGAGTGGGTCTAGTCTGAAAATATGATGAAAAGTGGCCTGCAAGTTGTGTTCTAAAGGAAGCTATTGGATCCAATGTGAAAATTGATGAAACGTGGTCCATGGTGGTGCTGAGGGTTGTAGCCTTCAGTCAGGGGGTTGTAGCTCCCTTCCAAGTGAGGCTGGTAAACGAGAGCAGGGGTCATAGCTCCCTTCCAGGATAGGCTGGTAAACGAGAGAAGGTTGTAGCCTTCTGCAGGTGGGTGCCTGCGTGCTAGTATGAGTCTGCGCCAGTACATGGTTGTAAGATGTTTTCTCTATAATAAAATATTGAAGGCTGAGACAACGACAGCGGTGGTTTTCTCCCGACTTGGGTTTCCACCTAAAATCATGGTGTTCATGACTGTTGCTTATGTGTGATGTTTTATTCTATTATTACTGCACATGCTTACTGTTAACTAAACATCTGATGAATGAATGATGCATAGGGCCTAAGTAAAGAAATAAATGCATAATAAGATCTTTGTGTATACGCGAGTTTTATGAAGGATATCCGCGTGCATACGCTAGTTGGCTTCAACAAAGTAGCGTATGGGTTTTAGTGAATGGAAAAGTAAAAAGTTTTGAGTAAGTCCAAAATACTGATTCACCCCCCCCCCCCCCCCCTCTCAATATTTTTCACAACAATCCTGTGTTGCCTTTAGATTCTTCTTTATAATCTGCATCATGTTCCATTTATTTCAACATGTCTAGTCCATTAAGTACCATTCTCACTGGATCACTCCAGATGATGGGAGTGTTACAACTCCATCCATAGAGTTCCTCAAACAGACTCATACTCAGTTACTTTTGATACCCATTGTTGTAAGTAAACTCAACGAGTGGAGGATACTCTTCCCACTTCTGTTGTTGATGCATCACATACATTCTCAACATGTCCTCCAAAATCCTGTTGACCCTATCTATCTATCCATCTGTCTGCGGATGATAAGTTGTACTGAAGGTCAAATATGTACGCAAACCTGCAAACAACTCCTTCCAAAACCTATAAGTGAACTTAGCATATCTATATAACACAATCTTCCATGGAACACCATGTAATTGCACTATATCTCTAATGAAGACATGTGCTACCTCAATAATTGAATAAGTTGTCTTCACTGAAATGAGGTGAGATAAATTTCTCAACCTATCAACCACAACTATGATGGAATCATGTTGCTTCGATGTCCTCAGAAAACCTGTAATAAAATCCATGGAAATTACCTCTCATTTCCACCCCGTAATCAGAATAGTTTGTAACAAACCACCTAGATGCTTGCACTCTACCTTCACCTATTGAAAATCCAAGCATCTAGCCAAAAAATTTGCCACTTCCTTCCTCAGTTTCGGCCAATAGTATAATTTCTTCACAACTATCATTTTTTTTTTATATCCTGGGTGACCTGAATATGGCTTGTCGTGAAACTTATTCAATATAATATTCTTGATCTCACTGTCATATGACACATAGATCCTGTCCTTGAATCTCAAAAATGTATCTGTCATGAGATGAAATTCCACATCTTGATCACCTATACCCTATTGTAACTTGTGCCTAAGCTCCCTATACCTGTCATCCTGTTGTCCTTCTGTAAGATCTGATCCTGTAAATTTGTCCCATATGAACTCATAGCTGTAACATGGTTTAAATGCACTCTCCTACTAAGAGCATATGCAACTGTGTTCTACTTTCCTTTAATGTATATGATCTCGAAGTCGAACTCACTAAGAGTAGCCAACCATCTAGCTTGCCTGGCATTCAAATTCAATTGGTAAAATAGATAACTCATCCCACTATGATCACTCTTCAACAAAACCCTCCTGCCAATAATATAATTCCTCCACATATTCAAGGCATGAATAATAGATCCTAACTCAAGATCATGAGTCAAATAATTCTACTCGTGCTCATTCAGTTTCCTTGACTCATAACATACCACTTGTCCCTCCTGCATCAGGACTCCACCAAGTCCTCTTTTTCAAGCATCTATACACACCTTCAACTCTTTATCTAGATCTTCAATCTTGAGAACTGAAGCATTTGTCAACATCTTCTTCAACTACTCGAAACTTGTTTCACAATCCTCTCTCCATTCAAATTTATTTACCTTCCTTGGAAAGTATGTAATAGGATATGTAACCAGCGATAAGTTCTTGATCAATCTCTTGTAGTAACCTACTAACCCCATAAATGATCTGACCTCGTCCACATTCCTAAGAGCTACCCATTCCATGATAACTCTTATATTTTCTGGATCTATTACTATGCCTTCCTTGGAAACAACATGCCCCAAGTAATGTACTTTTGACTAAAAGAATCTACATTTACTAAGTTTGGCATACAATTGATGCTCTCTTAGCAATCTCAATACTGCTGCTAAGTTTTCGACATGTTCTTCCTCATTCTTAGAATATATCAATATATAACCAATGAATACAATAACAAGCTTGTCCAAAAAAGGACGCAACACACTATTCATCAAGCACACAATTTTTTTTGGAGCATTAGTCAAACCAAAACAAACTCATAATTCCCATACTTGGTCTGGAAGTAAGTCTTGTAGATGTATGCTTCCTTGATGCGTGCCTGATTTATCTTGATTTCAAGTCAATCTTCGAGAAAATCGTTGCTCCCTTCAACTGGTCAAACAAGTCATCGATCCTTGGCAATGGATAAATGTTCTTTATGGTTACCTTTTTCAACTTCCTGTAATCAATGCACAATTCGAGAGTACCATCCTTCTTCTTCAAGAATAATATTGTTGCACCCCAAGGTGATACACTTGGCCTAATGTATCCCTTATCAAGCATTTCCTTAAATTGAAACTTCAATTCCACTAACTCTCATGTGCTCATCCTATAAGGTACTTTTGATACTGGTGTCGCTCTTGGAACAAACTAAATAGAAAATTCTACTTCCCTGTGAGGAAGAAACTCTGAAATATTTGATGGGAATACATCCTGAAACTACTACAAGACAGGGTACCTCTTCAACATTTCTGCATCCTCAACATCCTTACCCTTGTCACTGGAAATATGCATTACAAATAACACACACCCTTTTCTACAACTGTGCTTTTCCTTCATAGTTATGACCATCCTCACTGATGTAGGCTTCTTCTTTCCCTACAAGGTTCTCTTTTCCTTGTTATCATCTAAGCACTCAATAGAATTTTCATAACAATCTAATTTGGTTTTGTGGAGGTACAACCAATCCACACCCAAAACCATAATCTATGATCCCATTGGAAGCACATTAAGGTTCATTGATGTAAGCATACCATTCAGATCAAATTCACAAGCTCTTACCCAATGATGAACTTTATTCTTAGTACCTATATCCAATTGGACCAACCAAGAAACCACATGCACTTCTTTTCTCAAACCACACTTATCCACCAAGTCAGGATTTCCATTAATTAGATCCAGGGTCAATCATAATAGAAACAACTCGACCACAAAGCTTACCTTCCATCTCAATAATGGATGTGTGATGATATGTCTTCTTGTTGTCCACAACTACATAAATCCAAGGAATGTTATGTCCCACATCCCCAACTATTTGTGCCTCCTGAGCACTGTAGATATGATGTCTGACACCCTGGTACAACAAAAAATCCTTCTTGTGATGATATTTTCCACGTATCCAACACTACAATAGTCCCCTACCATCACCTCTATTATACTACTCTCCAGGCTGTGACCCATGTTTCTTCTCAACTGCATTAAACTTCCTCTGAGTCAGCAACATTTTATTTCTCACCTGCATCTTAAATTCTTCCCTGCTTCGTTGGCCACTGTTGGGTAAATTAATTTATTAATAAAAACAACCAATCACCTAGACATTAATTATCAACCTGAGAAATGTCTTTTTATTTCAAGGAAATCGACAAAATATATGGAAGCAACTACCAACAACTAATATTTGTCCTATGTGAGATTCCTATGGTAACTTACAATTACTTCTATTAGCTGGAAATAAATCCATCTTATACGCACACTCATAAAATAAATAGTGAGACTAAAAGTAAATTTGATTTCTAATGAAATTAACTCACATATCCAAAGTGAATATATAATTGAAAACAAGTATTGATTGAAAATTTTCTAAAACATAATTTCTATCTAATTAATGAGCAACAAAATAAACTCTATTAATCATTTACTCACTCATCCATATATTAGTTTATGAATCAATTAGAAATATAATCAACAAACACTACTTCTCAAAACATCAATTAAAGGAAAATGTGACCAATTGTGTCATTATGAGAAATATTGTTCATAATAAAAACAAAGAAACTTGGAATGAAAACTTACCTTCTAGAAAAAAGGAACAATAATCGGAAACTGAAAACAAATGATTAAAAAGTAACAACCCATAAGAAAACTAATCTACTTTACATGTTCAAGGCAACACCTCGTCCAAGGGAGTGGTCCCAACTCCCAAGGAATCTATTTTTCCTTGAATAATAATTCAGATCAAGATGTAACTAATGAAGAATGAGATCCATTGAAAAGTAATTGCATTATGATCCTTCAAACAATAATTACAAGCAATATTTAATTCACAGTTTTGTCCCCAAGTTTTACAATTATTCCATCATTATTTATAATCTCTGTCTTCATTTAAATACACAGAAAACAAAGGGAAATTTACAAAAAAATGATTACAAAATGATTTCCCATTACAATTTTAGATTGATTACAAAATATCGATAAACAAGATCACATCTATAATATCTCTCCATCATTATTTAGCTGAAACAGGTTGAATATTTTATTGCAATTGGGAGAATTTGGAAAATGGCCACAACAAGAAATCTAGGAAATTCAACTTTAGATAACCTCTCGTATCTTTCAAACCAGGGCGAAATTTGGAAAACTTCTCACTTAGAAACTAAATTGGTCTGTTCTGCACAAAACTTGTCTCAGATTTTCAAGTTTCATCTTCATTCTCCCAAAACATCCTATGCAAAACTCTCATTTTTTATCTCAATAGATTTCTGAATTGGCATAGTTGACTATGAGTTAAAGATAATTTTTTCAATCTGGAAGAGATCTCAAAGGCTAAAATCATGAGTGATGCTATAAAAAAACCATTAAAAAACCATAATTAGAAAAATCATGCATAATAGTCTTCAATTTATTAAAAATAAAGGAGAACAAATATTACTTGTCCATAAGAGCATAAATAATTTTAAAATGGAATTATATGATAAATTATGATAAATGGCATGATAAATAATGATAAAAATCTATGAAATATATGTCAATAAATGGGAATAATAATGATAATTTAGTGGCCCAACAACCAATTTCCTTTAACCTTCTCATTTCCTGTCAAATCATGCTTAGGCTCAGCTTTACACATTGATTTCTCATAAGAATGCTTAATTTTCCTGATGGCTTCCTCCAACGACCAAGGCTCATCAAATTCAATCCAGTCTCTATATGTTGCTGGTAAACCACTAATGAACCTTCGAATCTTCACTTTCTCATCCTTGAGGTAAGGAAAATACCTCAACAACTACATGAACTTGCTGGTATATTTATCATCTATCATGGAACCCACCTGTAGCTCATAAAACTCCTTAGCTCTGTCATCATAATATTTCTCAGATAATTACTTATTCTTGAAGAGTATCTTGAACTCATCCCACATTAACTCTTCTTCTTGACTGCACTTGAAATTATTCACATATTCCCACAAAATATATTTTTTCCCTTTGAGACTGAAGGTAGCTATTTTGGATTTCATGTTCTCTAGATAGTTATGAAATATGAATGATTTCTTCATCCATTTCTTCATCCCAAGCTGCCATTCCTATACATATTCTATCTTCTTTATCTCTCCATCAAATTTAGGAATTTCTTAAACTCCTCAGGCAAGTACTCACTCCTCTTGTAATAACGATGTCAATGATGTCTCTTGAATGAGGAACTAGAGTGATACCCATACATACCAGTCCTCCTGTCATGTGTATCCAATGATCTCCCACCTATTACTGTGTCTCCTATATACAACCTATATCACGACCAAGACCTGCTACCATAAGCTCCATTAGTATTCTCTTCCTCTTTCTTGACTAATCCTCAACTATCCATGTCTATGAAATTCTGAAGAACTATGAAGGGTCACTAAATTGACCTCTGCCTACTATTCCTAAGCCTCTACCAACCTATCATTGTCTGCCTTACAACTTGTGATCTCTTCCCTCAAACTCCTCAATGTATCTGCTATGCCAAGAGAATATTCACCTCCTTGTTTCCCAATTGATCTGTAGGGAGAGTCACGTAAACTGTAGCCTACCATTTTTCTTGTTGTCTTTGATTCTCTTATTATTGCAAGTATATTATGTAATCTAAATCAAAATATAAACATAAGCAGCATACCTTATTGAAGTTCAAGGGAGGTTTATCTCATATGAAAAATTAGTCCAAAGTAACATGATATATGTATAATAATAATCATATCAATATGCCAACATCATCCATGACCATATCAACCAAATACCATGACCTCATGCATGAAAAACATAACTATGACAATGCATGCCTAACAACATGCATCTAATAGCATGGGCCGAATGGGCTAACCATAACCATGCCACCCAAAGAGAGTTCAACCCACTTTGATACCACTCTGTAACACCTCCTACCATATCTACCCACTTTAACCAGACTTCCTTGGGTAAATATGAGCTTAGGGATATTATAACATGACTCAACCTCCTATATAACCTTAAGGAAATGGAATCAACAAAACAAGACCTTACTGACTTCCCTCGAGTGCTATAGGACCCCCAAGAGCTAGACCACCCTTTCATGTGCCCAAACCCCAAGTTAACTTGTTTTTTCATTAATATGAGCTCCTAGTCACATGCATAGACCTGCATCCATGTGGCTGAAAGCCTCTAATTGCATGCATAACCACTGCAGGGGTGAGATTTCATTCTTTTCCAGCCAGTTGTTTTCCTCAGATTGCAAAATTTGTGCCACCTTTTCAGGGATAGACTCTAAGTTACTGCCTAGAACTTGACAAATATTTCCAGAGTGATAAATGTCAGAAGTAAAAATACTCTAACACAAAAATTAATGAAGGACTTTGCCTAACTAGGCCTAACCATGATAATCATTTCGTCAAACACATAGTAAACATGAAATCTACGGGTCATGAATGCATATATAAACATAGAGATTTGAAACTTATCTGATAAATGTCAAGAAGGTCTAATTACCTCTCACAATAGTTATAATAACATCTATTAAGTAACGCATTCATTAACCATTCAATTACAAGTAAAAACATGATAAGAGCCACAAGTTGAATTTGTCATAAAATCATGCTTATAACAACATATAATCAGATAAATAAAAATGATAGAACAATCATTAAAGCTGCATAATGAAAAGTGTAATTACTCATGAATCATAAGGGAAAATAGCTCTTATCGATCATATGCAAAAGCCAACCAACTCAAGGACTTCCACGTACCACCAGACCATAGATTGAGCTAAACCAAATCCTTGTTTCAGCTAATCATGCTAGTGCCATATTCCAAGCATGAATGTGGGATCTCATGGAATAAAATAATGCATAAAGAACCAAGAGAATCCAGAGGTTAAACGACCTCCATCCTCACACTATTGTGATATCACCTAAACCGGTCCCAAGATCACAAAACCAAACCGATCTTGGATGCCTCAGAATTACTTCACCATCCCTTGAGGAATTTTCCTATCTCTACTCCCCTGTTGAGGGCTTCATGGAGAAAACCATCCCCACCCCCAACCCTTAGGATTTTCTTAAGACCACCTCACATGGATCCAAAAACTTGTCATAAATCCAACGCTTAACCAAGAATGAATCCCATCACACCATGGCTATCTGAAAATAGAAAGGTAAGGTTGAAACCATTGCCAAACCAAGAAAAACCCATGACAACAACAATAAATGGAACAAAAACATACAAGCATCTATCATGCATGCCAAAACCTGCTAGGAAATCATACGTGCAACCTGTTGCATACAAGTATTCTTGTTGAAGCTGCTTGATCAAACCTTTCCTTACTTGATCCTTGCTTTCCTTGTCCTTCCTTTGCTTTCTTGCTTTCTTTCTCCTCTCGATGTTTTTTTCTTCTCTGAAACCAATTCCAAAAATAAACTGACAAAAGGATAACCAACCAAAAATTGTGTACTCTAAATCCTTTTTATTATTGATGCCTCTAATTTCTTCATTTCTCCTCTATTTTCATTCAATTTCCTCCTCACATGCAACCTATGACCTTTCACCTTCCTTTTCTCCTAATTTCCTTTATTTTCATAAATAAAATTCCAAAAATACCATTTTTCATTTAAAATTCCCTTTCCATTTCCTTTTCCAATTTCCCTTAGCCATAATAAATAGTAAGTGATTCCCACTAGGATGTTTTGCCCAACATTCAACTTGTAATACGTGTCCCATGACCTTGGTATTATTTTTTCCTTTATTAATTTTATTAGATGAACTTTTAACCCAGGTATGTTACATTCATGGGTCTTTGGAGAAAAAACTATATATTTGAAGAAGTATCTAATATAAAGAAATCAAAGTTGGTATGATCCCTTGAGATTTATTGAGTATCTAAAGAAGAAGGTTGTGCTGCTAGAGTGTTAGAAGATAATTGTTTCAACCTTTTGTTGGAACCTTATGGGAAAAATATTAAACTCTTGATCCAAAGTTTGTTTAAGGTTTAAGGTCATTTTATGGGAAAATAAGATCTCTTTAGAGGCCCTTATTCATCCCCCTGAGGCGGGTCAAGGTTAGACCTTTTGAGGAAATTCTCGACTCTTCTGAGGCCTTCTATAGCCCCTTTTTCTGAAGTCATACTTGGCCCTATTTATGTAAATATAAAGTGATTTTTCGTCCTTTCTATGGTAGCAGTTTAACACCCCCCCCCCAGATGCTCATCTTCAAACCCTTTTAGAAGGCTAATTTGGCTTTTTTTAAGGTTTGTGGCAACATCCCAAGACATCCAAGCTGAGGTAGTGATTTTATGAGGTAGGCTAAGCCTTTTTCTTATTCAAATTTGAAGGTTTCCTATGGGTATATCAAATTTAAGGGAGACATATGTTATTGGAATGATCCAAGTTTGTATAAAGGAAATTCGAGGCAGAATCTGAGGTTTTTATCAAGGCTTATCTTAAGGAATCTAACTGAGTTGTGTTGAAGTAAGGGCATATTTGAAGAAATATTTTGATACAAGTATTCAGGTTATGTAATTGTTGAAGTTGAGGCATAGAAACGAATTTTGGGAGAAAAATTTAACATTTATTTTGAAGATGACCTTTGGGAGAATATTTTGAATTGTAGCAGACCTAAATATCAGTCCTATAGAAAGTTAGAATATATATTTATGCATGTCTTGATATTTTTAGAAGGAGTCTTGAAGTTGGAATCAATCCTTGTTAAAGTCTTGGAACAAGTTGTGTTAATGTTCATGATTTGAAGGACAGAGTAAGGGTAACAGTGGTATTGATGATCTGAGGTATGAATTTTACTATTGAACTATCTAAATTTTTCATATTAGACATGAAAAAGGGAAATACTAAAGTTGTTTGAAGGTTGTTTTAATTGGGCCATTGTCCCTAGTATGGGAGCCTAAGAAGTTTTTATTTTATCTTTTATTATATAGGGTGGTAGGGTGGTCCGAGGGACATAAGTCGTAATTTCCTTTAGGAGGTTTTTACCTCCTTCTAGTGGATGATGATAAACTAAGGGCTGTAGCTCCTTCCAATAGTGCAGGGTAAATATCTTGGGGTTGTAACACTTCTATTTGTAGTTAGTAAACTAAAATTTGTAGCTCATCATGTAATATAAATTTATTTTTCATATATATATTATTTTCATTTGATGTGTTGCTATTGGTTAATGGTACTAATACTAAATAAGAAAAAATTAAATATTGAGTCTCTCCCCCCCCCCCCCCCCACTCCCAACCCCCCTCCCAACCCCCTCAGTATTTCCAACAATTGGTATAAGAATGGGTTACCCTCTAATAGTTTAATCACTAAAGGAGATATAACAAATAAGCATGGATCATATAGAAGGCATTTCTTCAAGGAAAATTCCAATGTTTAATGGAAATGATTATCCACTATAGAGAATTTTCATGGAAACCTACTTAAATATTATAGGAGTGGATGTTTGGCTCTCCATCATAAATCGCTAAAAAGTTCCTAAAATACTCTAGTTGGTCTTGATGAGAAGAATTTTTTCATCTGCAATTCAAAATATCCGCATGCCATCACAGGTGGATTGTCAAGAATCAGTGAGTCCAAGGTGATATGCTTCACTACAGGAAAAGGAGTTAGGGATACAATTAAGATTTTATATTAATGTGATGATAAGGTAAAGTAGGTCAAACTTCAAAATAAGAGAACTAATTTTGGAAATATAAAAATAGATGGGAAAAAAAATATTGTGACCTATTTTCTTAGAGTAAATGAAGTTGTCAACTCCATCACAAAATTAGGAGAAGAACCTAAAGATCTCTTGATCTTTCAAAAGGTCACGAGATCGTTTCCCATAATATATGATGTCATGGTATCTTCCATACAATCAAATGTGGACTTGACTAAGATGAAAATCAAAGAATTACATAACACTCTTAGAACATATGAAATGAGAATAGATACAAAATATGGACCATCAACTAGAGAAGCAATTTTAAAGCCACAAAGAAGAAAAACAAAGTTACTGATCAAATGAAAACTATTACCTCAAAACGAGAACACTAGTAAAAAACCCCCAAAGTACATGAAAAACAACCTAAAAATGAAAAGTGTTGATTCTGCGTCACTGCTTTTTTTTTTAGGGGTAAATTTTTAATATTTTTTAAAAATTATTGTAAAAGCCATTTTTTTAGTGTAAAACCCACCCTGAAAATGAAAAAGTGTTGATGCTCGAATAACGCCTTTTTTTTCGAGGTAACTTTTCAACATTTTTTAGCAATTACGTTAAAGATAAAATATTAAGACTCCGAAAAAACTTAAAATTCCAACAAGTTTCAAGCAGGGCATTAAAGATAAAATATCATGTCTCTAAAAAGCCTTAAAATTTGAACAATTTTTATCCATTATGTTAAAGATAAAATTATTATAATTGCTTTCAACCATAGCATTAAATATTAAATATCGTGACCTAAAAAAAAATTAAAATTCTGACAATATTTCAACCATGGAATTAAAACCTTAAATTTTCAATATATTTCAACCATGACATTATAGAATCGACCTCGACCAGGCAAGGGGGCCGAGGGCCGCCGCAGGGTCAATGAAGTGGTCGGGTGGCCCAGCCCTGCAGCATCCCTCAGCCCCCTTGCCTAGCCGAGGTTGATTCCGGAAGTAGTCGGGTGGCTCGGCCCTCCGGTAGCCCTCGGGTCCCCTGTCTAGCTGAGGTCAATTCCCAGAATCGACCCTGGCCACGCAAGGAACCTGAGGGACGTCGTAGCGTCGGCGGATGGGTGGGCCACTTGATGCCTTTGTTGGGCCTATGACGTCCCTCAACCAACCGACTTAAATTTAAAAAATAAAAATAAAAAGAACCTGATTTTTCTTTAATTTATTTTTTATAAAATATTTTAAAATTTTAATTAATTTTTAATATAATTTTATTTTTATTTTAATATTTTAACATTATAGTTAATTTTTAATATGATTTTTAATTTCTTTTTTATTTTATTTTTAATATTTTAAAATTTTAATTATTTTTTAATATAATGTTTTAAATTTTAATTTTTTTAAACTTGTTTTTTAAATAATTTTAAACTTATAATTATTTTTTATTATAATTTTTTAATTTTTGAGTTTTTATTTATTTTTTAATATATATATATATATATATAATTTCATTATGCGATTTTTTTTTTAACTTTAAAATATTTGTTTCTGATGTTTTTTTCTTAAATTATGTGATTTTTTTGAAATATTTTCCTTTTTTATTTATTTTTTTATATTTGATATTTTTTTGTCATGTTTATTTAATTTTTATTTTTATTACCAATATGAAAATCATCAATGTTTTAAAAAAATTATTCACACTTAATACAATAGAAAATTTAAAGTGTAAAAAATAAACCCTCTAAACAAAAAGGGTTGATGTTGCATCAACACTTTTCAAAATTAACATGAAAATCACTAACATTTAAAAAAAATGTTCATACTTGATACATAAACAAATTTAAAGTGTCAAAAATAAACCCTCTAAAAAAATTGGGTTGATGCTGCATAAATAATTTTCAAAATCAACATGAAAATCACTAACATTTAAAAAAAAAAATTACATAAGAAAATTTAAAGTGTCAAAATATGCTCGAAAAAAAAGGTGTATTCTTAATAACCACTTTTCAAAATCGGTTGATTTTTTTTCTATCTTAAAAAAATGGGTAATCGATAATTTTTTCATTTGATTGGTAACTATGTTGAAAAGAAACAAAGAACTAAAGGTGGAAGATGATGAATGAAATGTAGAAGCAACAAATTTCATCAGGATGCTCAAAAGAGAAACTAGAAAGCAAGAAGGTAAGTTACCTTTTAAATGTTTCGATTGTTGCAAAATAGGTCATTATGCTAAGAAATGTCCTTTAAAGGAAAATAAAATCTCCCACAAAAAGTAATTTTATTCTAAAGAAGACAAGAACTCTTTAGATGAAACTGATACAAAAGAACCATATGCAAGAGAAGTTATCTTCATAACCCAAGAAAATCAAAATAATGATCATAATGACAAAGAGGTCAATGATTCAGATGATAAAGAACCAAATATGAGAATAGATTCTTTCTAGGGAATCATAAAATGGCAAGAGTATGAATAGGAAGTTGAAGATCTTCAAGATAAAATGAAGAATAATGAAAAGGAAAATATCAATCTAAAAAAAAAAAATAGAGAATTGAAAAGCATGAAAAAATTATATCCTTAAAGGTCCAACTTGAAGAAGAAAATAAATTTGAGGAAGTAATAAAGACTAAAATGATGAAGAAAGGATAAGATCATAAGAAGTTGGAAGAGGAAATTGTGATATTGACAACTAAACTTGATAAACCAGAAATGAAATTGAACAACTCACTAGTATCAGATAACATTCTCAATTGTCAAAGATCACTAGATAATAAAACTAGTCTTGTCTATACAAGTGCAGCTTTAAGGAATGAAGACAAAAACTCCATGGAAGAAACTAAAAGAAGTCATATTGATGATTCCAAGAACACCCATACCAAATATCAACAATGAATTTAACCTCCTCCAAGGAAAAACAATTTCAAAAGATCATCCTACTCTCCTAGGTATGAAAATATCTTTCTTAGTCATTGTTACCCTTGCGAAATTTTTGGGCATAAAGAAAATCATTGTAAAATCAATACAAGATTCAATTGTGCAAGGAGTGGGAATGATTATAGATTTAGATCTAGAAATTTCCATGGATCTACCAATATAAACTACAATCCATTCGAACCACTAATGAATCAAAACATTTTATGCTACAAGTGCAACAATCTTAGCCACAAGGAGCAATATTGTAGGCTTGTAAAATAAAATGCTCCAATCATGTAGAGAAAGAATCCAACTATGACATGGCAGAAGAGAAAGAAGGGAAATTGCAATCTATCATTGATTAATGAAGATAAATAAGATGAATTTTACATAGACAATGGATCATCAACACATATGACTAGAGTCCAAAAACATTTTTTATCCTAAAAGAAAAAAGTGGTAGTGTTGTGTTTGGATATAACTCTTCTATAAAAATATTTGGAAAAGGTGTAGCAAGTCTTAGAAGTGAACATATGAAAGCGCACAATGTTTTACTAGTTAAGGATTTGAAGCACAATCTTCTCAGTGTTGGAAACATGTGTGATCAAGGGCATAATCTCCTATTTGAATCTCGTATGTAAAAAATTAGAGAAGAAGACTTAGGAAGATTAGTTGCAACAACCACAAGGAGACCAAAAAACATATACATTCTAGACCAAGGAGATAGAAATAAAATTGCAGGCAACCAAAGGAGTAAAAAACACAACAAATAAGGAAAGGACAAGAAGACAAAAGTAGCGTTGAGTGCCGTATATTCATGGGGAGCATCCCGAAATACATAAGTCACCCTTTTCCAATGATGTCAAAAGGGGAGATAAAAGGAAGTGTAGTATGAAGATAGTGGAAGTGAAGCATGAAGATGGGGGGAGAATGAGTGTTGAAATTAATGACAAAGGGGGAGATTGTTGGAAAAAATGCCATTGATGACAAAGGCTAAATGTTCCAACATTTGTTTGGTGATTTGTGTGCATAAATCAAGTTAATTTTAGTACAAGGATATCCTAGGTGGATATCCCTTTTCTCGTCATTTCTTTTGATAGATGGCATGCCCTGTGGGTCCTCTTGGTTGGAGAGATATTAATTTTTGAAGGTTGGTGCACAAAAGATGGGTTTTGCAGCAACACCTTTTCCCCAAAAAATTGTGATAAAATTTAAGTAGGCATATGATACTTCTGTATTATAAATAGTACGTACAAAAGTAATCAAGTGGAGAGATCACCTGATCCTTCCAAGGCATTCGCAGACCGTCGTCCGGATCCGTCCAGCCCTTGCCTCGCTAAGACTCCTTCCAAACTGGTGCATACGAGATAACATATAAAGGGATGTATATCTCAAGGAAACAAGGGTTTCCTACAATGAACTGGGAAAGTGCAGGAGGCACGGGGAATCAAACTTGGATAGGGAATACCAACAGAGTATAATATCAATAATTCTCTCCCTCCCTTAGGCCATACACATGAGGGCTTTTTATAGTTCCTCCAAGTAGTTTCAGCAGTTGGAAACAGTTGGCCACGGGTTGGGGTGGTTGAACTACCTGAGTAACCATCGACCCAGCACGAAATTAGGGATTTTTTATATATTTTTTAATCATTTTAATGGCATACGCGGAAAAGTCTAGCTGGACTCGCGTATACACGCGGAAAATCACGGGCATAGTCGCGTATGGGGATTTTTACACTGTTTTTAAGTGAATTTGTCCAAGTCTGTAGGAATGGGTGCCCAAAACCATCAAAGCAATCATGAATCATGTCAAGGTGAGAAATGATGCTATAACAGATGCTCCCTAATATATGAGGTCAGAAGGGGTACATGATGGCCGAAATGTATTATGCACATAGAAAGAACTTCGCAAGGACAAGAGAGGACTTCACCAGATTTCAGCCTGCCAAAAACCAATGAAAGAAACCAGAGAGTCAACTCATGCTGAGGTGGGCATACCCATGCTCAGTCAAAAATACATCATATGGAAAGTACCGAAATAGATCCAACATGTATACAAGTATAGTTGAACTGTAAGTACACAATGAATCATCTGAGCATGGCCCGGAAATACAAGTCTGAATCAATGTCCAAGTATCACATATAGAAAGCTGATCAAAGATGGTGCAACTGGATGTCTGATCAAATAAGTAACTGAATCTCCAAGTACCGAATCAGAAGAGGTGGATCAAACGGTACAATCACGCAACTCGGGGACCAACATATAAGATGCTGCTGTGCTGAACTGCAACATATAAGGGTGGATGGCATCACTGGCAGATACTGAAAGGACTGTCAAAAGTGAACCGAAACATGCTGATGCAACCCGAGGTCTTCACCGATCACTATGGCACAATTCTACACAATGGGAATAAATGAGCTGAAGTCGACCATGTGAGAAATCGTTGGATTACCGGGCATTGATGTATCCCATTAACCAACGCGAGACAACCCACCGATAATGATAATGAGTGTCAAGGTGCCCCAGTACAATCTAACAAGTGCGAATGAATGAGTTGAAGTCGAACACTTGAAAGAATCTACCAATCAGGAGGCAATGATGAATCCCACTGTCGATAGCGAAGAGTCTGCCACTGATGACTGCAAACCCTAAGGTACTGACAAAAAGACTCTAGACCTTATTCCCAGAGCAATGAGTCGGAGTCGATGGGAAAAGATCTCCTGGAAGGAAGGCATTAAGGCATCCCACATCAGTCCAGCGCGAGTGTAACCCGCAGGCCAAGATTTGGAAGGAATCGGACGAAGGAGAGTGATGGAACCAAAACCGAAGTACGTTTTCGACGTGCACAAGATGAAGCTAGCGCACGGAAGAAACCCTCTGAACCAACCAATAATGAAAGCTGACACAGAGGCGAGAAATCCACCGATAGGGTCAAATGGAAATCCAGGTACTGCACGAATCCCAAGTGTGATAATGTGTGCTGACGTCGAACACCGGGGAAACCACTCAGTCAAAGACCCATGATGATGATCAAATGCTGAGCACGAGGTCACCTATCAATGATGGCAATAGGCCCAAGGTGCGGCTCTAGGTTTGCTCTCAGAGCAATGTGTCGTAGTCGATAAGAGACAAACCCGCCGGCAAGAAGTCAATGGGGACCCTCTCAAACCAACACGAGCAGAAGACCAAAACATCTGATGTGATAGAACATGATACTGACAAGACCGGGAAGGCCGACTGAATAATGAGTCAAGAGACACCGCAGAATGGCCGACTCAGGTTAGACTTCCCTTGAACAAAAGCACGACTCGTGATGACCATGGCAATAAAAAGTGACACTGTATAAGTCTGTTATGCAGGAGGCAGAACAAACTCTCCATATGATTGGAAGAGATAACCAACCGGGGGAGAACTGACAAGTGAAACATGGTAAAGGTTGAACCTAGGTCAAAACTAGAACCATCCCAAATGAAGGAAATATATATAAGTATATGTGCTTTGTTCAAGGGCGACAAACTGACTCTGTACTGCCATCAAAATAACGAAGATACATCCTGTTCCCGCTCTTTTTGTTATATTTGATTTTTTTGTCTTTTTCATAATAAGCCTGAAAAAGAATAAAAGAATGCTATGGTACAATGGATAGAACGAGTATCAAGAAAGAAGATGCACTAGTTCCGGGGTTTGGAACAATCCTATGCTCAAATGCAAGGTGGCGAAAACTGGTCAGTGATACTCAGAGAAACGTTCCATCCATGGGTACAAAGGTGTCAAGTCGTGATAGCTAAGTGCATGCAATGGTTAACTTGTACAGAAAGTCAAGGTCAAAAGTTGGCTTAAACATCGAGTCCAAATGAAGCCGGCTAAAGGCCAGGATAAACAAGCAGCCAATATGCAATGCAATAATACAACTTAACGACACCAGGGAGCCTCTAGGGTATAAGCCAGAAAAAGATAAGTGATGAAGGAGAAGAATGAAGCTTCAACACGAAAGACATGGCGGGACTAAAGAGGACTCCCAAGCCTACATAAAAAGCAGCATGGGCAACAAGTGATAGCGAGGAACTAACTAGGAAGCCCATGTAAAGGAAGGCTCTACCATCAAGTCATGATTAAATAATCGGCGAGTGAAATGGGTGTAATACTCATGACCTGATGGGATCGACCCTAAGGCAAGTGATCAATATGGAGGCTAGAATGCAAGATGCAACGGAAAGTGATTTCCCTAACCTATATGCCAGTGAAGATCATATACCTGCCGTGAAGAGTCGGAAATCATGGATCAAAAACCGAGAAAAATCTCAAAATCGTCAAAATGTACCTGAAAACATACCAAACTGGGCACTTCCAAGCAATCGAGTTATACAGCATAAGATAGATCGAAAAAATAAGCATAAGGAAATTTTTGCGAAAATTTTCAATTTTTAGCCATAAATACACAAATTACCTCTCAATTGGTTCGTTATTGCATAGCTGATTTGGAAAAAGAGCTCTGGAGCTAAAAACTTGTTTCGTCAAATCAGGAACAACCTACCGTCGGAATTCAGCGAAACTTCAGGTAGGCTCTTTAATCATCCTGTTTATTCATTTTGTCTGTTTGAAAATTAAAATTAAGTGATTTTTTGCTTAGAAACTCTTGCTAAAAATTGCGTACCTACGCATACGCGGGTTTAATGAAGGAAACCCGCGTATACACGCGACTGTGTACAGGGAAAACCGCGTATGCGCAGGGCCGTAACCAAAAAAGCGTGGCTAATGCAAATTTTATTGAAATTTCTCAGGATGACCATCTCATGGAGGGAACGTGAGCATAGCGCAGTAGACCAAGAGGTCATGCAGGACCGCGCAGCGCAAAACATCCTCCGAAACTGCGGATTGTTGAAATTCTTTAAAATGCCCAATATGAAAAGTAATGTGCAATTGCTTGAAATGCTCATAAATTACTGGGAACCAGATCAGGATTGCTTCATAATTGATCAGATGCCACTACGCATAGAAGTGGAAGATATATATTTCATCACTGGACTCTCCAGGAGGGGAGACCCAGTAGACCTTCACAGAAAACCCTTGGGAGGGTTAACTGTGGAAGATTATGTCCACTTATATTGCGTAGATAATTCCAAAAAGGTTGGAACGCAGATTGCAATTAGAGATATCAGGGATTTTCACATGAAGATCCTCCTTTTCACCATCGGTAGAGTGGCAGGATCTGCCTCACTACATCAGGCGTCCAGGACGCAAATGAGTATAGTTGTAGAGTGTTTGATTCACGTCTACGATTGGTGCACAGCCCTGCTACAGAACATGAAACAACAACTGACCTCTATTCGCCAGGTAAAAACTAAACACTTTGGCTATGGTACCATTTTGACAACATTCTTCTTTGAGAGGGTTCCAACTTTGAGACCCAGAGTCATCTCGACCATCAGCAGCCCGCGGGACCCAAGAATTTCCCGTTGGGCAGACATGATGAAGAGACTGGGGGGCAGCGAGGTACCCCAGACCACGTGGGACGATGAGTTCTTCCTGTGGTGGGGAGAACAGATCATCGCAGTGGACGACTATCCCTATGCTGGGATGGACTTCCGAGGAGATCCAGATCTAGTATTTCCACCCGGCGCAGCATGGGGAGCAGTCGGTAAGTTTTTGCAAAAAATTTTGACTTATATGATTTTTTTTGGATTTTTTCAATTATGTATGAAAAAATGAAAACAAACATGTTTTTGATTGGATTCATAATGACTGACAATTAAAAATGATCATGTTTCAGATGTTGGACCAGTTCGTCCTGAGGGCCTACCGCGCCACAAGCTCCGCAGAGGTGAGGCGGAAACAGTGGATTCCGACAGGACTCTCCAGGCCGTGCAGAGAAACTTGGAGGGATTGACCCGCCAAATCCCTATGGCTACCGTGGAGGACTTGCCGGAAGCCGTCCAGAGATGGGTTGTAGGAGTACCCCGGGACTGGGTTAGATTATTCCGCCGTGTGGCCACTGCAGTTATGTTTTATAGGAACACGACTTCTGGGCAGGGTCCTCAGGAGTAGACAGATTTTATATATTAGATGACTGTATATTCTTTTTTGAGACTGAACATGATGGGGCATAAGCCCAAGTTTTGTACGAGATTATGGATCCAAATTTTGTAAAGTTTTTTGACACTCCGATGATATATACAGCGATATTTGATGTGATGTGATAAATGTATCAAATGTATGATGTTTTTGATGATTAGAAAATTTATTGTATTGAATGATTAATATGCCAATCTAAAGCTTGATTAGCCAATGAGTCAGCAAACCAATTGTCAGCTCGAGGAATATGAATGAATGTTAAAAATTGAAATGACCTTTGTAACAAACGTACCCTCAAGAACAATCGTAATAAAATTGGATCTCGTACTCGATAAGTGTTGTTCAACTGCGACACCACCAGCTGGGAGTCCAAGAAAACTACCAACGAATCAACACCCAAGGATATTGCCTCCGAGAGTAGATGAATGACCGCAGTGTATTCTGCTACGTTATTGGAAGCAGGACCAATGCAGACCCCTCTTGATACCAACAGCTGACCGGAAGGATAATGAAGCACCCAAGCCGCGGAAGCTAAGTTCCGGGTGTGTCTACTAGCACCATCGGCGAAACCAAAATGACTCATGACATCCAACACAACCTGCCAAAGCAGATAAAAAAACATCACCACCTCATCAAAAATCGAAAATCAAACAGATATGTACAAAGCAAAAACTACTATATACAAAGCAAAATGCCAGGCCAAAGCCTAGGCATAATACTTCTTCAAATAGAGCCCATTTCGGGGCTCCGACAACTCGTTCCCTTCGAAGTCAACCAAGGTATACGCTCCTTTCTTAAGGACTCTTTTAACGATATAGGGGCCATACCACATCGACTTAAACTTTCCTGCCCCCAAGGCATCTTTTTCTTGGGCATAGACCAAAACAAGGTCACCTTCGGAAAAGACCCTAGGCTTAACCGCCTTATTGTACTGAACTTTGACTCGATTTTTATGCGCTTCATTCAACGTGGAGGCATCTCGACGCTGCTCATAAAGATGTTCCAGATGAAGAAGCCGCTCTGCCAGACTAGAAGTGTCAAGAAGAAGCTCAACAGCTAATTTAAGGGAAGGAATCTCGCATTCAATGGGAAATATGGATTCCACCCCGTGGACTAACTAAAACGGAGTAAAGCCTGTTCCAGTTTTAACTGACATCCCGTATGCCCAAAGTGCAGGATATAGCATAATATGCTAGTTGGATCTATGTTTACCAATTGTTCGTTGAAGAATTGTCTTCAAGGATTTATTCACGGCTTCCACTTGCCCATTGGCCTGAGGATAATATGGAGATGAATGCTCCTGCCGGAAACCCAATTTAAGAGTCAACTCAGCCATCATACTATTCTGAAAGTGACTGCCATGGTCAGTGAAAATCTCTCTAGGTATACCGAAACGAGCGATAACTTGGTTGAAGAAGAAAAGAGCTGCAGTCTCACCATCGTTCCCAAAAGTAGGCATAGCTTCGACCCACCTCGTAAAGTAGTCTACTGCTACGATAATGTACTTGTGACCTTTTTCCGAGGGCGGTTTATAAGTAGTATAATCCATACCTCACTTTGTAAAGGGTCCGACAGTAACGACAAGAAAAAGCGGAGCTGGATGAGCGCGCATTTTTCGAGTATATACCTGACAAGGATGACACTTCTTGACCGATTCAATGCAATCTTTGAAAATCGAGGGCCAGAAGTATCCTGCACGCAAAATCTTTTGGGCTGTAGCAAGCCCTGATAAATGACCCCACAAGCTCCACTGTGAGAATCATTGAGCACAGCCTCAGCTTCTTCGAAAGTTAAGCAGCGTCTTAGGATTGAATCAACCCCTCGACGGTACAAAGCATCACCAATAATTAGATAATTCTTGGCTAAGTGACGCAGTTTACGACGCTCATCTTTCGAAAAAGTAGAGGGAAACTTCGCAGTCTGGAGATACACAATGATATCCCCATACCAAGGATCCTATGGAGAGATCAGAAACAAGTGTTCGTCCGGAAAGGACTCATCATAGATCATCTCCTCTCCACAAGGAAACTTGGAGATCAATTCCGCAAAAACTAATGACTTCTTGGATTTGGCAGACATGAACTCGAGATCAAATTCTTGTAAAATCACAATCCATCTATTATATTTGCCCCCAATCACTCGCCTGCTGAGGACAAACTGAAATGGATTGGCAGCTGCCAAGACATAAGTTTTGTGAAGAATAATGTAATGCCGGAGTCGCTGCACAGCATGAACTGTTGCTAAGGCTAACTTTTCTATCGGGGTGTATCGCAGTTCAGGTCCTACCAGTCCTCGACTAAGGTAGTAAATAACATGCTCAGCAAGAGCATCATCCTCCTGAACCAGAACCATACCAATGGTAGATTCTGCTGTAGCCAGATACAAAACAAAATATCTGCTATAATCAGGTGGACTCAGTAAAGGAGCAGAGGTCAATGCCTTTTTCAAGGCATCGAATGAGCGTTGAGCGTAGTCGTCCCAAAGAAAAGGAACTCCTTTCTTCAACAGTCTCATATATCCCTTTGTAATCTCAAGATAGTTGACGATAAACCTCCGAAGAAAATTAGACTTCCCTTGGAGACTTTGAAGCTGACGGATTGAAGACGGGGGAGGCAACCGAAGTATTGCCTCAACCTTGAAGGGATCTACCCTTATCCCTTCCCTAGACACGATAAATCCCAACAGCCGACCGGATGTTACCTCGAAAACGCACTTGTTCGGATTCAAACTAATTTTATAAAAATGACATCTTTCAAATATTTGCCGGAGGTGACCAGGATGATCCATCCTCTTTCGAGAATGAGCAGCTAGATCATCTAAGTATGCCTCGATAATCTTCTTGATGTCGTGGAAGGCGTAATACATGGCCCGCTGAAAAGTAGCTCCATGGCTCCAAAGATTTTAAGACCGAAAGGAATTTTCTTGTACGCAAACGTACCCCGTGGACAAATGAATGCGGTCTTATGTTGATCTTCCGGACGGATAGTAATTTGATTATAACCGTAAAAAAACCGTCCATGAAGGAGAAAATCTCAAGCACGGCGCACACTACAATAATCCGATCAATGAAAGGTGTGGAAGGTGTAAAATTACCCTGTGGCACGCCTGTCTAAGTCTCCCGAAATCGATGCACACTCGAATTGTTCCTTGCTTTTTATCAACGGGAACGGGGTTTGAAACCCATTCAGTCAGAGGAACTGGGAAAATGAATCCCGCCTGAAGCAGCTTTTCAACTTCAGCTTTGATAGCTGCTGCCTTCCTAGGATTAACCGGACGAAGTTTTTGCCTGACCGGCTTAGCGTTTTCATACGTCTTGATCTCATGCGGGACGATAGATGGGTCTATGCCAGGCATTTCCTCATAAGACCAAGCAAAAACATCCCTATACTCTTTGAAGAGCTCGGTATAGATTTGAACTTCTTCATGGGAACATTCAACTCCAATGAAAACGTTCTCGATAACGTTGGGATTCCTGGAGATGTTCACCGGGATAGTCGGAGAGATCACAGCCATGTTCCCTTCAGCATAAACCTGTGCTGGTGCTAAGGGGCTCAAGACTGGGTGAACAGGTCCAGGAGACTGAGGACTTGAAAAACTTGTTTTGACTTCGCTCAAGTCAGGTAGGAAGTAAGACCGATGATGCAAATCATCCCACGGTCTATCTATACCTTTCATCGCTTCCAGGATGGCCTCTTCAGATGGAAGAGTGGTATCTAGACAATCCTGGGCAGAAGAAGAAGTAAGCGTCCAAGCCGGAGCCACATCACCATCCAACTCTTCCGGTGAAAGAGGAGCTGGATCAGATTCTGCAGTGTCAACAATAGACTGATATGCAATCTCAACTACAGACATCGGGAATGCCATTCCACCCACTTGCCCTTCCTCCAATGTGGCTGTTGGGGAAGTTAAGGTCCAAGGGTTCGAAAAATAATGAGTTCGAAAGAACTCTCTTCGAAGGGGAACCTTGGAGGATGAAATAGCATTAATAGACACCTTAGGAGGAGGAAGATCGAAAGAACCCATCAGGGAAGAATACATTCCAACTCCTAGATTCTCAACAGGCGCCTTAGTATTATCCAACTTAGGAAATCGTATGAGTCGAAGGCGCATCCGAGTCTACAGAGGACAAACCCGCCGATCCACTCGCCTATATCCTCCTTCTCGTGTGGGGAAACATACTATTCGGAATAATGAAGATGCAATAGCATCCATTTCATAAATCCAGCTCCTCCTGCTAAATCGTGTTGCCAGGAATCCAAGGCCGCATCCATCTCAACTCTTTTTTATGCTTCAATCTGCGTTTTGCCCCCAACACAGATGGGCAAAGCCGAGAAATTACCATGGGGTCTGTGAGAATGACCATCGAACGCAGTAAGAACAGTGCTAGATGGAACAGCTTTGGGAGATCCAAGTGTCTTCCAACATGCGAGAGACATCACGCATGTAGAAGCACCCTCATCAACGACCGTTCGAAAGATATTGCACTTCCGATACGACGATTTAATATGAAATGCCATGTGATGAGGAAGTCTCTTCTTAAAATTAGTCATATCAAAAGTAATCAGAAGAGAATTTTTCGGGTCAATAGCCCCAATGGCAATGAGCAAAGCACTGCGCTGAGCCGGACAAGACTGGAGTACCTCTAAAGCTGACATAGCACAAGGACTCTGCGCCAGATCTTCTACAATCGAGTAGTTCTGGGCAGCCCTCATGTTCGGATTAATCGTTGACCGCTTAGAGGATGCCTTTGGTATCCGAGGCATAGACTCGACAGTTGGCTTCGTGATATGAAGCGGCTCAGTAGCATCAGGAACTTCCTTAGCTTTCGAAGATTCCTCTCCGCCATAATCACGGGATCTCGTAGCGACATCCACGTGAGCACTCATCATAAAGATATTCGATGGAATTTCCCCTTCCTGGGTACCTCCAGAGGAAGCCCCAGGATTTTGGTTTGTGCCAACAACTAATTGCTGCCCTTGGGGAAAAGGGTTTGTTAGCACAGCCTGGGAACTAGAAGAACCCTGCTGAGATAACAGGCGTTGAGCATCCTGAATTTTCGGGCAAAGGTGCGTGAGATGGTCTCCAGCACAAAGCTTGCACGGAAACTTCACTTTCTTTTTCTCCTTTTGACCCTCACCAACACGCTCGTTGGTTTTATTTGCATTGCCCTTCCCGTTCTTGCCCTTCTTCTTGTTATTACGTCCCTTCTTCTTCCTATCGGATTGTTGATTTCCTTTGGGATCAGAAGATTGGACAGCATTTATGGACAAAGACTGGGAAGGTGATGAATCAGCAAGCACAGCCTGACCAGAAGGAGCAGATTGTAAAGACAACTGCTGCAATTGAGAAAGCAGGCTGGCTGCACTACTATTGACCGATCCGACAAGCCCGTCACCATGCGGACCAGGTTTGGGTTTCGATAAATCCAATTTGGAGCGAGGAGCATTGGGTAAATACTTATAAAGCATCCCAGACTGAGAATAGATCAGTTCTAACTGCTGGGCCCTAAAAATGGCCTGCTCCTCGGAAAATACCCCAGATAAGGATACATCCTTTGAAATGTCTGACTGAAGCGATTTCAAAAACCACTCGAGAAGGAACTCACCTGGAATATGGGCTTTGATAAGCCTCTTCCTTCTCCTCCATTCCTGAATATGATCAGAAATGTGAGTTGCCTCATCCCGCTTAAAATTAGCCAGGAGTTCGGTCCCAGCCTCATATCTGACAGGCAACTGGAAATGGTTAAGAAAAGTGACAGCCAGTTCTCCAAATGTGGCGAAACTCCCCCCAGTGAGCTCTATACCATTTGGCAAAGATTCCCGCTTAGGGTGCATCGGGGGCATCTCAACCAATCAATCATCGATCGTGAGTTCGATGAACACCATAAGGGGAAGTGGTGATGTGGTCCACCTGATCCTCTCCATTCTTACCTTCAAACTTTGGAATGTCTCAAGGAAGTTTGGTCTGACCGAGGCCACCCCGACTCATACCGAACGGTCATTAGTTAATTCGAAAAATCCGGCAAGCTTAACGTTGCCGTAAACGAACACCCAGGGCAGTAGAAAGTGCCCGAGAATTCCATCCTTGATGGGATGGATTTCCAACATCTCTGATTCTGAAAAAAATAGCCTGGATTTGATGAGGCACCAGGCTTCCAGAAAGGACTCGTAGAAAACGGAGAAGAACCTCCTCCCCACGCCGAGTTACCAAAACCCAGACCAGTTCCCCCCGCTGAAGTATTGACTGAAGAGGAAAGCCCCTGGTAGGGGTTCCATGCATTAGACAGAGGAGAAAAAGACTGATAAGCACTCGATGAAGGGAAAGAAGCATTCCCTTTATGACCCGAAAAGAACTGATTCCCCGCCCCAGCCGTTGTAAGCACAGGATTCCATCCCGTAAAAGTAGTCGAACTTTGCCCCCAGACCAAGGGTTGAAACTCTGGGTCTGGGACGTAAAAGGAAACGACCCTAAAGAAGGATTGGAACTGGGAATATGCCCAGTCCCAAAGGGGAAACCCTGAAACGAAGCTGATCCACTAGCCATGTTAGACATGGGTGTAGATCCAACTGCACCGGCGGAAAAGGAAAAAGAGGGATTTCCACTAATGGACATCCCTGAACAGAAGGGACCAGAATGAGAAGCATATGCTTGGGTGAACCCAGAGCCAAACATAGCAGCACTAGAAGCAATCGAAGATGAAGCAATAGTGCCCCCTGCCTCGACAGAAGCAGGGGTTTGAATGCCTGCAGCACTCGCGGTAGAAGCCGCGTTCCCAGTCCTGGCCATCGAAAGATAAGAATGATACGGAAGATCCGGCGGTCTCTCCGACTCCGGTCCGATGTACTGAACAACAAACGGATAATCAGGAGGAAGAGGAGATGGACCTGTAGCAGGAGGCTCAGGTATATCTTCTATCTGAAAATCTTCTTCCTGAGGAAACAACACTCGCGAGGTGAGCGGAACGCTCCTCTCGGAACCGACACCGGAATCACCTATGAAACCTTCAGACCTTGGTGGAGGAACTCTCTCCACAGCGTCAGACTCTACAGGGTGGTAACCACCTGCTAAATCGCTCCTACGCCTTCTCGAAGAAGGCTCTGCACTCTCGGGAGATAACCCCAGGATTCTCCTCGAACGTCGAGGCGCTTGATCAGCCACTTTTATAGATTTATTATATTAGACTCAAAAAGTGAAAAGCTAAGCAAGCTAGGAGCAAAGAGCACTCACTAAAAATAAAAATCCCTGAGAAACATCAAGCAAACAGCCTCCAAGTATTTCCGCTCCGGGTGATGAGGACCAGACACCAAAATACAGGAAAGCGAAGTATAGGGCCTTCCGAAAGCAGTCTGGGATGATTAGGGCCCAGAACAACTTGCGAAGGTATTAGAAATAGTTACGCCGACCTCCTAACGACAGCCTTTGCCGGCTCAAGCACCCAAGCTTCGCAAGGGCACCCCCCAGAAGTACTGCTGAAAGTGATGCGACGTCTGCCTCAGGTACCACGGGTATTCCCCCCCGCAGTCACCTGTGTGGAACCTAGGAGAGGCAACTATGGACACCAATCCGTATCAGAGGCTGGGCGGAACGGTCTTGAGGTCAGATTCAGCTAATCGGAGGGGGGGTATCCCTCTTCTCAACCTTCACTTCCCCTCGCGCTTGACTCTCGAATGAGAGCTTTCCCAGTCCACCTCACGGAGTTGGATTTCGCTCAATTAATCAACTTCTATGTTTGTTTGAGCGGCCTTGGAGAGTTAACTCTCCACTCACCTATTCCAAGGCCCTACAACCTAGCTAGTTGGTGATTGACACTTAGTAAAATTTGCTAGTTGATTTTAGATTAAATTGCTTATTTTAAGGGCTGTTGTATTAATTCACAAGGATATGGAGATGAAACCAATGGTGTTTTGACGCAAAAGAAATTAATAAAAACTTAACTACATGCACATGCAGTTCTTTGTCTTTCGATGAAAAGTAATCTCTATACAGGTTCTACGAGACTAAAAATTGTATTTTTCTTTTCGAATTGCAAACTCACACTCACATAAACTAAGAAGCTAACTAAATGCTGAGATGCACCTAATGCAAATCACTACAAGCATGTAAATCCTAAGATGCAAAAGTCTCTTGAAACAAGGTGAAATTTCCCAAAAAGCTCATTCAGTTTTAACTCATCTTTTGTTGTCCAAAAAGTTAATTCTTGAAATCAAGAACTCTTAATATAAGGACACCAAAAACAATTAACAACAAGAAGAAGAAATCAAATGACAACTCCTCCTCAAAATCAAGCCGAAAACTAGAAGCAAGAAACTTCACAAAAGCTCCAAAAGATATGGCCAAACGAAAATGAAAATGCAACAACAAAAACAAAAACAAGAGACAATGTTTTTTGAGTTTTTGAAATGCAAAAAACAAAAAGAAAAACAAATGTTTTTTGGGCTTTTTAGTTTTATAAAGCAAGAGCTCAAAAAGACCAAGCACAACTATCAAAATCCAAGCCAAAACGAGACCGAATTTCAAGCACAAACTTCAAGAATGCTCCCAAACCTTATAAGGCTAACAATAGCAAGATCAATAAGAGCAACGGAAGACCAAAAACTCAGCCAATCAGCCTAGACAAATAGTGCAAACTCGCTGCAACAAAAGACTCCAAAGAAGCAAGAAAAGTTCTTCGAAAATTGCAACAAAACCCTAGCCTATGGAACTCAAGGAAACCAATCAAAAACGAAGCAAAAATCGCAATGCAAAGCACAAAACAAAGACAGGAGCGAGTCAGTGAGCAAAAGCTCTCTGTTCTGATAAAGCAGAATAGCCAAGAATGCTTAGAAAGCGATCTTGGAACTCAATCCAGAAGTGCCAGCACCAAAAACAAAACTTTTGCCAAAAGACTAGTTTCTACTCAAACGAAAGAGAGAAAAGACATGAAACCACTTCCTTCACACTCCAGTAAGTACAGAGACTCTGCAGACACAGGCCTCCACAGCCAGAAAGGACCAAAAACTCCAGAATCCTAAAAATTCAAAATCTGCCTAGGTATACACGGCTTCACAGCTGTGCAACCAGTGTTTATACGCGTCTGTTCTAAGGGAAACTCGCGTATATGCGGTTTCCTTCAGACAAAATCGCGTGTATATGCGACTGTGTGCAAAAGAAGAAGCGTATGCAAAGGTAAATAATGAGAAAAAACAAAAGAACAAGCCTGGAAAAGATACCAAGACTTCAGACTGACTGCAAGAAAACAAACTGGACTGCAAAAGACAGAAAAAACTGTTGGCAACCTACCAAACAGCTGAAACAACCCAACAAGAGAATCACAAGAATGTGATACCCAGCGGAGTCACCAGTTCTGTTTCAGGGAATTAACACCCTAGAGGTTGGTTGGGATACAACCTCCACAGAGCAGGGGCGTACTACTTAACAGAGACTCACACAACCATGCACGTTCAGAAAAACTATATAGAGCAGAATGAGAGATTTACCCGTAGGTCCTACGCTTGAAGTAGATCCACGTGGGGTCCAAACCCCCAGCAACCGTCCTTCCTCCTTAACCTGAAATACAAGAAGAAACCAGCACAAAGGACAAGCTGTACATCATATATCTACTCTAAATGTCAGTGAGATTCATATAAAACATTAAATAAATCATAATGAATGCTTGTATAACAAATATTCCCATACATAAAAGCATACACTAACACTTTTATTTCAGGAACAGCATGATACTTCAGATATAATAGTACGACAAAAGTAATCAAGTGGAGAGATCACCCTCATCCTTCCAAGGCTCGCACCGTCGGCGACCGGATCTGGCCCGACTTGCCTCGCTAAGACTCCTTCCAACCGGTGCATACGAGATAACATATAAAGGGATGTATATCTCAAGGAAACAAGGGTTTCCTACAATGAACTGGAAAGTGTAGGAGTAATTAGGAATAGACTCAGATAGGGAATACCAACAGAGTATAATATCAATAATTCTCTCCCTCCCTTAGGCCATACACATGAGGGCTTTTTATAGTCCCTCCAAGTAGTTTCAGCAGTTGGAAATAGTTGGCCACGGGCTGGGGTGGTTGAACTACCTGAGTAAATATGGATTCTCGCATTCAATGGGAAATATGGATTCCACCCCGTGGACTAACTGAAACGGAGTAAAGCCAGTTGCAGTTTTAACTGATGTCCTGTATGCCCAAAGTGCAGGATATAGCATAATATGCCAGTTGGATCTATGTTTATCAATTGTCCTTTGAAGAATTGTCTTCAAGGATTTATTCACGGCTTCCACTTGCCCATTGGCCCGAGGATAATATGGAGATGAATGCTCTTGCCGGAAACCCAATTTGAGAGCCAACTCAGCCATCATACTATTCTGAAAATGACTGCCATGGTCAGTGACAATCTCTCTAGGTATACCAAAACGAGCTACAATCCTTGCTGAAGAAGAAAAGAGCTGCAGTCTCACCATCGTTCCCAAAAGTAGGCATAGCTTCGACCCACTTCGTAAAGTAGTCTACTGCTACGATAATGTACTTGTGACCTTTTGCCGAAGGCGGGTTACAAGTAGTATAATCCATACCCCACTTTGTAAAGGGTCCGACAGTAACGACTGGAAAAAGTGGAGCTGGATGAGCGCGCATTTTTCGAGTATACACTTGACAAGGATGACACTTCTTGACCGATTCAATACAGTCTTTGAAAATCGAGGGCCAGAAGTAGCCAGCACGCAAAATCTTTTGGGCTGTAGCAAGCCCTGATAAATGACCCCACAAGCTCCACCGTGAGAATCATTGAGCACAGCCTCAGCTTCTTCGAAAGTTAAGCAGCGTCTTAGGATTGAATCAACCCCTCGACGGTACAAAGCATCACCAATAATCAGATAACTTTTAGCTAAGTGACGCAGCTTACGACGCTCATCTTTCGAAAAAGAAGAGGGAAACTTCGCAGTCCGGAGATACACAATGATATCCCCATACCAAGGATCTTGTGGAGAGATTAAAAACAAGTGTTCGTCCGGAAAGGACTCATCATAGATCATCTCCTCTCCACAAGGCAACTCGGAGATCAATTCCGCAAAGACTAATGACTTGTTGGATTTGGCAGACATGAACTCTAGATCAAATTTCGTAAAATCACAATCCATCTATTATATTTTCCCCAATCACTCGCCCGCTCGAGGACAAACCGAATGATTTGCGTGGGGCCCAAGACATAAGTTTTGTGAAGAATAATGTAATGCCGGAGTCGCTGCACAGCATGGACTGCTGCTAAGGCTAACTTTTCTATCGGAGTGTATCGCAGTTTAGGTCCAACAAGTCCTCGACTAAGGTAGTAAATAACATGCTCAGCAAGAGCATCATCCTCCTGAACCAGAACCATATCGATGGTAGATTCTGCTGTAGCCAGATACAAAAGAAAATCTCTGCTATAATCGGGTGGACTCAGTAAAGGAGCAGAGGTCAATGCCTTTTTCAAGGCATCAAATGAGCGTTGAGCATAGTCGTCCCAAAGAAAAGGAACTCCTTTCTTCAACAGTCTCATATATCCCTTTGTAATCCTAGCATAGTTGACGATAAACCTCCGAAGAAAATTAGACTTCCCTTGGAGACTTTGAAGCTGACGGATTGAAGACGGGGGAGGCAACCGAAGTATTGCCTCAACCTTGAAGGGATCTACCCTTATCCCTTCCCTAGACACGATAAATCCAAACAGCCGACCGGATGTTACCGCGAAAACGCACTTGTTCGGATTCAAACAAATTTTATAAAAACGACATCTTTCAAATATTTGCCGGAGGTGACCTGGATGATCCATCCTCTTTCGAGAATGAGCAGCTAGATCATCTAAGTATGCCTCAATAATCTTCTTAATGTCGTGGAAGGCGTAAGACATGGCCCGCTGAAAAGTAGCTCCAACATTTTTAAGACCAAAAGGCATTTTCTTATATGCAAACGTACCCCAGGGACAAATAAATGCGGTCTTATGTTGATCTTCTGGACGGATAGTAATTTGATTGTAACCAGAAAAACCATCCATGAAGGAGAAAATCTCGTTACCCGCACACTCGTCAATAATTTGATCAATGAAAGGTGTGGGGTAATTGTCTTTAGGACACGCCTTATTCAGGTCTCTGAAATCGATGCAAACTCGAATCGTTCCTTGCTTTTTATCTACCGGAACGGGGTTTGAAACCCATTCAGTCAGAGGAACTGGGAAAATGAATCCCGCCTTAAGCAGCTTTTCAACTTCAGCTTTGATAGCTGCTGCCTTCCTAGGATTAACCGGACGAAGTTTTTGCCTGACCGGCTCAGCGTTTTCATACGTCTTGATCTCATGCTGGACGATAGATGGGTCTATGCCAGGCATTTCCTCATAAGACCAAGCAAAAACATCCCTATACTCTTTGAAGAGCTCGGTATAGATTTGAACCTCTTCATGGGAACATTCAGCTCCAATGAAAACGTTCTCGACAATATTGGGATTCCTGGAGATGTTCAACGGGATAGCAGGAGAGATCACAGCCATGTTCCCTTCAGCATAAACCTGTGCTGGTGCTAAAGGGCTCAAGAATGGGTGAACAGGTCCAGGAGACTGAGGACTTGGAAAACTTGTTTCGACTTCGCTCAAGTCAGGTAGGAAGTAAGACCGATGATGCAAATCATCCCACGGTCTATCTATACCTGTCATCGCTTCCAGGATGGCCTCTTCAGATGGAAGAGTGGTATCTAGACAATCCTGGGCAGAAGAAGAAGTAAGCGTCCAAGCCGAAGCCACATCACCATCCAACTCTTCCGGTGAAAGAGGAGCTGGATCAGATTCTGCAGTGTCAACAATAGACTGATATGCAATCTCAGCTGCAGAAATCGGGAATGCCATTCCACCCACTTTCCCTTCCTCCAATGTGGTTGTTGGGGAAGGTAAGGTCCAAGGGTCCGAAAAATAATGAGTTCGAAAGAAATCTCTTCGAAGGGGAGCCTTGGAGGATGAAATAGCATTAATAGACACCTTAGGAGGAGGAAGATCAAAAGAACCCATCAGGGAAGAATACATTCCAACTCCTAGATTCTCGACAGGCGCCTTAGTATTATCCAACTTAGGAACAAATGAGTCAGAAGGCGCATCCAGGTCTACAGGAGGACAGTCCAGTTGATCCACTGTAACGATCCTCCCTTCGTGGGGGAAACATACTATTCGAAATAATGAAGATGCAATAGCATCCATTTCATAAATCCAGTTCCTCCCCAACAGAAGGTTGTAATCCAAGGCTGCATCCACTACCTCAACCTCTATGTTAACGGTTTTTCCCCCAACACAGATGGGCAAAGCCGAGACAATACCATGGGGTCTGTGAGAATGACCATCGAATGCAGTAAGAACAGTGCTAGATGGAACAGCTTTGGGAGATCCAAGTGTCTTCCAACATGCGAGAGACATCACGCAAGTAGAAGCACCCTCATCGACCACCGTTCGAAAGATATTGGTCTTTCGATACGACGATTTAATGTGAAAAGCCATGTGATGAGGAAGTCTCTTCTTAAAATTAGTCATATCGAAAGTAATCAGAAGAGAATTTTTCGGATCAACAGCCCCAATGGCAGCGAGAAAAGCACTGCGCTGAGCCGGACAAGACTGGAGTACCTCTAAAGCAGACATAGCACAAGGACTCTGCGCCAAATCTTCTACAATCGAGTAGTTCTGGGTAGCTCTCGCGTTCGGATTAATCGTTGACCGCTTAGAAGATGCTTTTGGCATCCGAGGCATAGACTCAACAGTTGGCTTCGTGATGTGAAGCGGCTCAGTAGCATCAGGAACTTCCTTAGCTTTCAAAGATTCCTCTCCGCCATAATCACGGGATCTCATAGCGACATCCACGTGAGCACTCATCATAAAGATATTCGATGGAATTTCCCCTTCCTGAGGACCTCCAGAGGAAGCCCCAGGATTTTGATTCGCGCCAGCAATTAATTGCTGCCCTTGGGGAAAAGGGTTTGTTAGCACAGCCTGGGAACTTGAAGAACCCTGCTGAGATAACAGGTGCTGAGCATCCTGAATTTTCGGGCAAAGGTGCGTGAGATGGTCTCCAGCACAAAGCTTGCATGGAAACTTCACTTTCTTTTTCTCCTTTTGACCCTCACCAACACGCTCATTGGTTTTATTTGCATTGCCCTTCCCATTCTTGCCCTTCTTCTTGTTATTTCGTCCCTTCTTCTTCCCATCGGATTGTTGATTTCCTTTGGGGTCAGAAGCTTGGACAACATTTATGGACAAAGATTGGGAAGGTGATGAATCAGCAGGCACAGCCTGACCAGAAGGAGCAGATTGTAAAGACAACTGCTGTAGTTGAGAAAGCAGGCTGGCTGCACTACTATTGACCGATCCGACAAGCCCGTCACCATGCGGACCAGGTTTGGGTTTCGATAAATCCAATTTGGAGCGAGGAGCATTGGGCAAATACTTATAAAGCATCCCAGACTGAGAATAAATCAATTCTAACTGCTGGGCCCTAAAGATGGCCTGCTCCTCAGAAAATACCCCAGATAGGGATACATCTTTTGAAATATCTGACTGCAGAGATTTCAAAAACCACTCGAGAAGGAACTCACCTGGAATAAGGGCTTTGATAAGCCTCTTCCTTCTCCTCCATTCCTGAATGTGATCAGAAATGTGAGTTGCCTCATCCTGCTTAAAATTAGCCAGGAGTTCGGTCCCAGCCTCATATCTGACAGGCAACTGAAAATGGTTAAGAAATGTGACAGCCAGTTCTCCAAATGTGGCGAAACTGCCCCTAGTGAGCTCTATATATCATTTGGCAGCATTCCCAGTTAGGGTGCATTGAAATAATCTCAACCTAATTGAATCATCGATCAGGGAGTTCGATGAACACCATAAGTGGAAAGTGGTGATGTGGTCCGCCGGATCCTCTCCATTCTTACCTTCAAACTTTGGAATGTCTGAAGGAAGTTTGGTCGGGACCGGAGGCCACCCCGGACTATACCGAATCGGGTCATTAGTTAACTTCGACAAGTCTGGCAAGTTTAACGTTGCCAGAAACGGTAATCGAGGCAGAGCCTGAGAATTCCATCCTTGATGGGATGGATTTCCAACATTCTGAAAAGAATATCCTGGATTTGATGAGGCACCAGGCTGCTAGAAAGGACTCGTAGAAAACGGAGAAGAACCTCCTCCCCACGCCGAGTTACCAAAACCCAGACCAGTTCCCCCCGCTGAAGTATTGACTGAAGAGGAAAGCCCCTGGTAGGGGTTCCACGCATTAGACAGAGGAGAAAAATACTGATAAGCACTCGATGAAGGGAAAGAAGCATTCCCTTTATGACCCGCAAAGAACTGATTCCCCGCCCCAGCCGTTGTAAACACAGGATTCCATCCCGTAAAAGTAGTCGAACTTTGCCCCCCAGACCAAGGGTTGAAACTCTGGGTCTGGGACGTAAACAGAAACGACCCTAAAGAAGGATTGGAACTGGGAATATGCCCAGTCCCAAAGGGGAAACCCTGAAATGAAGTTGATCCACTAGCCATGTTAGACATGGGTGTAGATCCAGCTGCACCGGCGGAAAAGGAAAAAGAGGGATTTCCACTAATGGACATCCCTGAACAGAAGGGACCATAATGAGAAGCATATGCTTGGGTGAACCCAGAGCCAAACATAGCAGTGCTAGAAGCAATCGAAGATGAAGCAATAGTGCCCCCTGCCTCGACAGAAACAGGGGTCTGAATGCCTGCAGCACTCACGGTAGAAGTCGCGTTCCCAGTCATGGCCATCGAAAGATAAGAATGATATGGAAGATCCGGCGGTCTCTCAGACTCCGGTCCGATGTACTGAATAAAAAACGGATGATCAGGAGGAAGAGGAGATGGACCTGTAGCTGCAGGCTCAGGTATATCTTCTATCTGAAAATCTTCTTCCTGAGGAAACAATACTCTCGAGGTGAGCGGAACGCTCCTCTCGGAACCGACACCGAAATCAGCAACGAAACCTTCGCACCTCGTGAGGAACTCTCTCCACAGCGTCGTACCTCCCATGTAGGTGGTAACCACCGCGACCGCTCCTACGTCCCCAAGAAGGCTCCATCTCGGGAGATAACCCCGTGATTCTCCTCGATCGACGAGGCGCTTGATCAGCCACTTATGATTTATTATATTAGACTCAAAAAGTGAAAAGCTAAGCAAGCTAGAGCAAAGAGCACTCTCACTAAAATAAAAATCCTCGAGAAACAAGAAGAAACAAACAAGTATTTCCGCTCCGGGTGATGAGGACCGGACACCAAAATACAGGAAAGCGAAATATAGGACCTCCCGAAAGCAGTCTGGGATAATTACGGCCTAGGACTACTAGTGAAGGTATCAGAAATAGTTACGCCGACCTCCTAACGATAGACTTTGCCGGCTCAAGCACCCAAGCTTCGCAAGGGCACCCCCCAGAAGTACTGCTGAAAGTGATGCGACGTCTGCCTCAGGTACCACGGGTATTCCCTCCCGCAGTCACCTGTGTGGAACCTAGGAGAGGCAACTATGGACACCAATCCGTACGAAGCCGGGCGGAACGGTCTTGGAGGTCGTATTCAGCTAATGCAAGTATCGGAGGGGGGGTATCCTCTTCTTAACCTTCACTTCCCCTCGCGCTTGACTCTCCTGATATAAAGTCCCCACCACCTCACGGAGTTGGATTTCGCCCACTTAACAACTTCTATGTTTGTTTGAGCGGCTTGGGAGAGCTAACTCTCCACTCACCTATTCCAAGGCCCTACAACCTAGCTAGTTGGTGATTGACACTTAGTAAAACTTGCTAGTTGATTTTAGATTAAATCTCTTATTTTAAGGCCTGTTGTATTAAGTCACAAGGATATGGAGATGAAACCAATGGTGTTTTGACGCAAAAGAAATTAATAAAAACTTAACTACATGCACATGCAGTTCTTTGTCTTTCGATGAAAATAAATCTCTATATAAGTTCTACGAGACTAAAAATGTATTTTTCTTTTCGAATTGCAAACTCACACTCACAAAAACTAAGAAGCTAACTAAATGATTCAATGCACCTAATGCAAATCACTACAAGCATGTAAATCCTAAGATGCAAAAATATCTTAAAACAAGGCGAAATTTCCCAAAAAGCTCCTTCAGTTTTAACTCATCTTTTGTTGTCCAGAAAGCCAATTCTTGAAATCAAGAACTCTTAAAATAAGGACACCAAAACACTTAACAACAAGAAGAAGAAATCAAATGACAACTCCTCCTCAAAATCAAGCCGAAAACTAGAAGCAAGAAACTTCACAAAAGCTCTAAAAGATATGGCCAAACGAAAATGAAAATGCAACAACAAAAACAAAAACAAGAGACAATGTTTTTTGAGTTTTTGAAATGCAAAAAAAAAAAGCAAAACAAATGTTTTTGGGATTTTTAGTTTAATAAAACAAGAGCTCAAAAATACCAAGCACAACTATCACAATCCAAGCCAAAACGAGACCGAATTTCAAGCACAAACTTCAACAATGCTCCCAAACCTTATAGAGCTAATGATAGCAAGATCAATAAGAGAAACGGAAGACCAAAAACTCAGCCAATCAGCCTAGACAGATAGTGCAAACTCGCTGCAACAAAAGACTCCAAAGAAGCAAGAAAAGTTCTTCGAAAATTGCAACAAAACCCTAGCCTATGAAACTCAAGAAAACCAATTGAAAACAAAGCAAAAATCGCAATGCAAAGCCCAACACAAAGATAGGAGCGAGTTAGTGAGCAGAAGCTCTCTGTTCTGATAAAGCAGAACAGCCAAGAATGCTCAGAAAGCGATCTTGGAACTCAATCCAGAAGTGCCAGCACCAAAACAAAACTTTTGCTAAAAGCACTCTGATAGTTTCCACTCAAACGAAAGAGAGAAAAGACATGAAACCACTCTTCACACTCCAAGAGGTACAGAGACTCCGTAGACACAGGCCTCCACAGCCGTAAAGGACCAAAACCTGCATCGTAAAATTCAAAACTGCCTAGGTATACGCGCTCCACAAATTGCAACCAAGGTGTATACGTCGTGTCTGCTCTAAGGGAAACTCGCGTATGGGTTTCGTACAAATCGCGTGTATACACGACTGTGTGCAAAAGAAGAAGCGTATGCAAAGGTAAATAATGAAAAAAAACAAAGAAACAAGTCTGGAAAAGACACCAAGACTTCAGACTGACTGCAAGAAAATAAACTGGACTGTAAAAGACAGATAAAACTGTTGGCAACCTACCAAACAGCTGAAACAAACCAACAGGAGAATCACAAGAATGTGATCCCCAGCGGAGTCGCCAGTTCTGTTTCGGGGAAATAACACCCTAGAGGCCTAGAGGTTGGTTGGGATACAACCTCCACGTACAGGCGTACTACTTAACAGACTCACACAACCATGCACGCTGTAAAACCAAATAGATCGAATGAGAGATTTACCCGTAGGTCCTACGTTTGAAGTAGATCCACGTGGGGTCCAAACCCCCAGCAACCATCCTTCCTTCTTATCCTGAAATACAAGAAGAAACTAGCACAAAGGACAAGTTGTACAACATATATCTACTCTAAATGTTAGTGAGATTCATATAAAACATTAAATAAATCATAATGAATGCTTGTATAACAAATATTCTCATACATTAAAAGCATACACTAACACGTTTATTTCGGGAACAGCATGATACTTCTGTATTATAAATAGTACGTACAAAAGTAATCAAGTGGAGAGATCACTCGATCCTTCCAAGGCCTTCGCAGACCGTCGTCCGGATCCGTCCAGCCCTTGCCTCGCTAAGACTCCTTCCAAACTGGTGCATACAAGATAACATATAAAGGGATGTATATCTCAAGGAAACAAGGGTTTCCTATAATGAACTGGGAAAGTGCAGGAGGCACGGGGAATCAGACTTGGATAGGGACTACCAACAGAGTATAATATCAATAATTCTCTCTCCCTTAGGCCATACACATGAGGGCTTTTTATAGTCCCTCCAAGTAGTTTCAGCAGTTGGAAACAGTTGGCCACGTGCTGGGGTGGTTGAACTACCCGAGTAAATATGGAATCTCGCATTCAATGGGAAATACGGATTCCACCCCGTGGACTAACCGAAACGGAGTAAAGCCAGTTGCAGTTTTAACTGACGTCCTGTATGCCCAGAGTGCAGGATATAGCATAATGTGCCAGTTGGATCTATGTTTATCAATCGTCCGTTGAAGAATTGTCTTCAAGGACTTATTCACGGCTTCCACCTGGCCATTGGCCCGAGGATAATATGGAGATGAATGCTCCTGCCGGAAACCCAATTTAAGAGCCAACTCAGCCATCATACTGTTCTGAAAGTGACTGCCATGGTCAGTGACAATCTCTCTAGGTATACCGAAACGAGCAATGACTTGGTTGAAGAAGAAAAGAGCCGCAGTCTCACCATCGTTCCCAAAAGTAGGCATAGCTTCGACCCACTTCGTAAAGTAGTCTACTGCTACGATAATGTACTTGTGACCTTTTGCCGAAGGCGGGTTACAAGTAGTATAATCCATACCCCACTTTGTAAAGGGTCCGACAGTAACGACTGGAAAAAGTGGAGCTGGATGAGCGCGCATTTTTCGAGTATACACCTGACAAGGATGACACTTCTTGACCGATTCAATGCAATCTTTGAAAATCGAGGGCCAGAAGTAGCCAGCACGCAAAATCTTTTGGGCTGTAGCAAGCCCTGATAAATGACCCCCACAAGCTCCACCGTGAGAATCATTGAGCACAGCCTCAGCTTCTTCGAAAGTTAAGCAGCGTCTTAGGATTGAACCAACCCCTCGACGGTACAAAGCATCACCAATAATCAGATAACTTTTAGCTAAGTGACGTAGCTTACGACGCTCATCTTTCGAAAAAGAAGAGGGAAACTTCGCAGTCTGGAGATACACAATGATATCCCCATACCAAGGATCTTGTGGAGAGATTAGAAACAAGTGTTCATCCGGAAAGGACTCATCATAGATCATCTCCTCTCCACAAGGCAACTTGGAGATCAATTCCGCAAAGACTAATGACTTCTTGGATTTGGCAGACATGAACTCGAGATCAAATTCTTGTAAAATCACAATCCATCTATTATATTTGCCCCCAATCACTCGCCTGCTGAGGACAAACTGAAATGGATTGGCAGCTTCCAAGACATAAGTTTTGTGAAGAATAATGTAATGCCGGAGTCGCTGCACAGCATGGACTGCTGCTAAGGCTAACTTTTCTATCGGAGTGTATCGCAGTTTAGGTCCAACAAGTCCTCGACTAAGGTAGTAAATAACATGCTCAGCAAGAGCATCATCCTCCTGAACCAGAACCATATCGATGGTAGATTCTGCTGTAGCCAGATACAAAAGAAAATCTCTGCTATAATCGGGTGGACTCAGTAAAGGAGCAGAGGTCAATGCCTTTTTCAAGGCATCAAATGAGCGTTGAGCATAGTCGTCCCAAAGAAAAGGAACTCCTTTCTTCAACAGTCTCATATATCCCTTTGTAATCTCAGCATAGTTAACGATAAACCTCCGAAGAAAGTTAGACTTCCCTTGGAGACTTTGAAGTTGACGGATTGAAGACGGGGGGGGCAACCGAAGTATTGCCTCAACCTTGAAGGGATCTACCCTTATCCCTTCATTAGACACGATAAATCCCAACAGCCGACCGGATGTTACCGCGAAAACGCACTTGTTCGGATTCAAACGAATTTTATAAAAACGACATCTCTCAAATATTTGCCGGAGGTGTCCCGGATGATCCATCCTCTTTCGAGAATGAGCAGCTAGATCATCTAAGTATGCCTCGATAATTTTCTTGATGTCGTGGAAGGCGTAAGACATGGCCCGCTGAAAAGTAGCTCCAGCATTTTTCAGACCAAAAGGCATTTTCTTATATGCAAACGTACCCCAGGGACAAATAAATGCGGTCTTATGTTGATCTTCCGGACGGATAGTAATTTGATTATAACCAGAAAAACCGTCCATGAAGGAAAAAATTTCGTTACCGGCACACTCATCAATAATCTGATCAATGAAGGGTGTGGGGTAATTATCTTTAGGACACGCCTTATTCAGGTCTCCGAAATCGATGCACACTCGAATTGTTCCTTGCTTTTTATCAACAGGAACGGGGTTTGAAACCCATTCAGTCAGAGGAACTGGGAAAATGAATCCCGCTCTTGCGCCTTTTCAACTTCAAACTTTGATACCGTCAGCTTCTCCTAGGATTAACCCTGACGAAGTTTTTTCCGACCGCCACGTCATACATCTTGACCCCATGCTGGACGACAGATGGGTCTATGCTGTGAATTTCCTTACAAGACCAAGAAACATCCCCATACTTTGAAGAGCTCGTATAGATTTGAATCTCTTCAACATTCACTTCCAATGAAAACGTTCTCGACAATATTGGGATTCGGAGATGTTCACCGGGATAGCAGAGAGATTTCCACGCGTTCCCGGAAGATAAACCCGTGGCCGGTGCGTTTGCCCAAGATCGGGGTACAGGTCTCAGAGACCGAGGACTTGGAAACTTGTTTCGACTTCGCCTGTCGGGAAGTAAGACCGATGAGACAAATCATCCCACGGTCTATCTATACCGTCATCGGCTCTGTGATGGCCTCTTCGCATGGAAGAGTGGTATCTAGACAATCCCGGCGTAAGAAGAAGTAAGCGTCCAAGCCGGAGCCACATCACCATCCAACTCTTCCGGTGAAAGAGGAGCTGGATCAGATTCTGCAGTGTCAACAATAGACTGATATGCAATCTCAGCTGCGGAAATCGGGAATGCCATTCCACCCACTTTCCCTTCCTCCAATGTGGCTGTTGGGGAAGGTAAGGTCCAAGGGTCCGAAAAATAATGAGTTCGGAAGAACTCTCTTCGAAGGGGAACCTTGGAGGATGAAATATCATTAATAGACACCTTAGGAGGAGGAAGATCAAAAGAACCCATCAGGGAAGAATACATTCCAACTCCTAGATTCTCAACAGGCGCCTTAGTATTATCCAACTTAGGAACAGATGAGTCAGAAGGCGCATCCAGGTCTACAGGAGGACAGTCCAGTTGATCCACTGTGACAATCCTCCCTTCGTGGGGAAAACATACAATTCGAAATAGTGAGGATGCAATGGCATCCATCTCATAAATCCAATTCCTCCCCAACAGAAGGTTGTAGTCCAAGGCTGCATCCACTACCTCAACCTCTATGTTAACGGTTTTTCCCCCAACACAGATGGGCAAAGCCGAGACAATACCATGGGGTCTGTGAGAATGACCATCGAATGCAGTAAGAACAGTGCTAGATGGAACAGCTTTGGGAGATCCAAGTGTCTTCCAGCATGCGAGAGACATCACGCAAGTAGAAGCACCCTCATCGACCACCATTCGAAAGATATTGGTCTTTCGATACGACGATTTAATATGAAATGCCATGTGATGAGGAAGTCTCTTCTTAAAATTATTCATATCAAAAGTAATCAGAAGAGAATTTTTCGGATCAATAGCCCCAATGGCAGCGAGCAAAGCACTGCGCTGAGCCGGACAAGACTGGAGTACCTCTAAAGCTGACATAGCACAAGGACTCTGCGCCAGATCTTCTACAATCGAGTAGTTCTGGGCAGCTCTCGCGTTCGGATTAATCGTTGACCGCTTAGAAGATGCTTTTGGCATCCGAGGCATAGACTCAACAGTTGGCTTCGTGATGTGAAGCGGCTCAGTAGCATCGGGAACTTCCTTAGCTTTCGAAGATTCCTCTCCGCCATAATCACGGGATCTCGTAGCGACATCCACGTGAGCACTCATCATAAAGATGTTCGATGGAATTTCCCCTTCCTGGGCACCTCCAGAGGAAGCCCCAGGATTTTGGTTCGCGCCAACAACTAATTGCTGCCCTTGGGGAAAAGGGTTTGTTAGCACAGCCTGGGAACTAGAAGAACCCTGCTGGGATAACAGGCGCTGAGCATCCTGAATTTTAGGGCAAAGGTGTGTGAGATGGTCTCCAGTACAAAGCTTGCACGGAAACTTCACTTTATTTTTCTCCTTTTGACCCTCACCAACACGCTCGTTGGTTTTATTTGCATTGCCCTTCCCGTTCTTGCCCTTCTTCTTGTTATTACGTCCCTTCTTCTTCCTATCGGATTGTTGATTTCCTTTGGGATCAGAAGATTGGACAGCATTTATGGACAAAGACTGGGAAGGTGATGAATCAGCAAGCACAGCCTGACCAGAAGGAGCAGATTGTAAAGACAACTGCTGCAATTGAGAAAGCAGGCTGGCTGCACTACTATTGACCGATCCGACAAGCCCGTCACCATGCGGACTAGGTTTGGGTTTCGATAAATCCAATTTGGAGCGAGGAGCATTGGGTAAATACTTATAAAGCATCCCAGACTGAGAATAGATCAGTTCTAACTGCTGGGCCCTAAAAATGGCCTGCTCCTCGGAAAATACCCCAGATAGGGATACATCCTTTGAAATGTCGGACTGAAGCGATTTCAAAAACCACTCGAGAAGGAACTCACCTGGAATATGGGCTTTGATAAGCCTCTTCCTTCTCCTCCATTCCTGAATATGATCAGAAATGTGAGTTGCCTAATCCTGCTTAAAATTAGCCAGGAGTTCGGTCCCAGCCTCATATCTGACAGGCAACTGAAAATGGTTAAGAAATGTGACAGCCAGTTCTCCAAATGTGGCAAAACTGCCCCCAGTGAGCTCGATATACCATTTGGCAGCATTTCCAGTTAGGGTGCATTGAAATAATCTCAACCTAATCGAATCATCGATCAGGGAGTTCGAAGAACACCATAAGTGGAAAGTGGTGATGTGGTCCGCCGGATCCTCTCCATTCTTACCTTCAAACTTTGGAATGTCTGAAGGAAGTTTGGTCGGGACCGGAGGCCACCCCGGACTATACCGAATCGGGTCATTAGTTAACTTCGACAAGTCTGGCAAGTTTAACGTTGCCAGAAACGGTAATCGAGGCAGAGCCTGAGAATTCCATCCTTGATGGGATGGATTTCCAACATTCTGAAAAGAATATCCTGGATTTGATGAGGCACCAGGCTGCCAGAAATGACTCGTAGAAAACGGAGAAGAACCTCCTCCCCACGCCGAGTTACCAAAACCCAGACCAGTTCCCCCCGCTGAAGTATTGACTGAAGAGGAAAGCCCCTGGTAGGGGTTCCACGCATTAGACAGAGGAGAAAAATACTGATAAGCACTCGATGAAGGGAAAGAAGCATTCCCTTTATGACCCGCAAAGAACTGATTCCCCGCCCCAGCCGTTGTAAACACAGGATTCCATCCCGTAAAAGTAGTCGAACTTTGCCCCCCAGACCAAGGGTTGAAACTCTGGGTCTGGGACGTAAACGGAAACGACCCTAAAGAAGGATTGGAACTAGGAATGTGTCCAGTCCCAAAGGGGAAACCCTGAAACGAAGCTGATCCACTAGCCATGTTAGACATGGGCGTAGATCCAGCTGCACCGGCGGAAAAGGAAAAAGAGGGATTTCCACTAATGGACATCCCTGAACAGAAGGGACCAGAATGAGAAGCATATGCTTAGGTGAACCCAGAGCCAAACATAGCAGTGCTAGAAGCAATCAAAGATGAAGCAATAGTGCCCCCTGCCTCGACAGAAGTAGGGGTCTGAATGCCTGCAGCACTCACGGTAGAAGCCGCGTTCCCAGTCGTGGCCATCGAAAGATAAGAATGATACGGAAGATCCGGCGGTCTCTCAGACTCCGGTCCGATGTAATGAACAACAAACGGATAATCAGGAGGAAGAGGAGATGGACCTGTAGCTGGAGGCTCAGGTATATCTTCTATCTGAAAATCTTCTTCCTGAGGAAACAACACTCGCGAGGTGAGCGGAACGCTCCTCTCGGAACCGACACCGGAATCACCTATGAAACCTTCAGACCTTGGTGGAGGAACTCTCTCCACAGCGTCAGACTCTACAGGGTGGTAACCACCTGCTAAATCGCTCCTACGCCTTCTCGAAGAAGGCTCTGCACTCTCGGGAGATAACCCCAGGATTCTCCTCGAACGTCGAGGCGCTTGATCAGCCACTTTTATAGATTTATTATATTAGACTCAAAAAGTGAAAAGCTAAGCAAGCTAGGAGCAAAGAGCACTCACTAAAAATAAAAATCCCTGAGAAACAGCAAGCAAACAGCCTCCAAGTATTTCCGCTCCGGGTGATGAGGACCGGACACCAAAATACAGGAAAGCGAAGTATAGGGCCTTCCGAAAGCAGTCTAGGATGATTAGGGCCCAGAACAACTAGCGAAGGTATCAGAAACAGTTACGCCGACCTCCTAACGACAGCCTTTGCCGGCTCAAGCACCCAAGCTTCGCAAGGGCACCCCCCAGAAGTACTGCTGAAAGTGATGCGACGTCTGCCTCAGGTACCACGAGTATTCCCCCCCGCAGTCACCTGTGTGGAACCTAGGAGTGGCAACTATGGGCACCAATCCATATCAGAAGCCGGGCGGAACGGTCTTGAGGTCAGATTCAGCTAATCGGAGGGGGGTATCCCTCTTCTCAACCTTCACTTCCCCTCGCGCTTGACTCTCGGATGAGAGCTTTCCCAGTCCACCTCACGGAGTTGGATTTCGCTCAATTAATCAACTTCTATGTTTGTTTGAGCGGCCTTGGAGAGTTAACTCTCCACTCACCTATTCCAAGGCCCTACAACCTAGCTAGTTGGTGATTGACACTTAGTAAAACTTTCTAGTTGATTTTAGATTAAATCGCTTATTTTAAGGGCTGTTATATTAAGTCACAAGGATATGGAGATGAAACCAATGGTGTTTTGACGCAAAAGAAATTAATAAAAACTTAACTACATGCACATGCAGTTCTTTGTCTTTCGATGAAAAGTAATCTCTATACAGGTTCTACGAGACTAAAAAATTTTATTTTTCTTTTCGAATTGCAAACTCACACTCACAAAAACTAAGAAGCTAACTAAATGATTCAATGCACCTAATGCAAATCACTACAAGCATGTAAATCCTAAGATGCAAAAATCTCTTAAAACAAGGCGAAATTTCCCAAAAAGCTCCTTCAGTTTTAACTCATCTTTTGTTGTCCAGAAAGCCAATTCTTGAAATCAAGAACTCTTAATATAAGACAGCAAAACACTCAAAAACAAGAAGAAGAAATCAAATGACAACTCCTCCTCAAAATCAAGCCGAAAACTAGAAGCAAGAAACTTCACAAAAGCTCCAAAAGATATGGCAAAACGAAAATGAAAATGCAACAACAAAAACAAAAACAAGACACAATGTTTTTTTAGTTTTTGAAATGCAAAAAACAAAAAGCAAAACAAATGTTTTTTGGGCTTTTTAGTTTTATAAAGCAAGAGCTCGAAAAGACCAAGCACAACTATCAAAATCCAAACCAAAAAGGACCGAATTTCAAGCACAAACTTCAACAATGCTCCCAAACCTTATAAAGCTAACAGTAGCAAGATCAATAAGAGAAATGGAAGACCAAAAACTCAGCCACTCAGCCTAGACAAATAGTGCAAACTCGCTGCAACAAAAAACTCCAAAGAAGCAAGAAAAGTTCTTCGAAAATTGCAACAAAACCCTAGCCTATGAAACTCAAGAAAACCAATCAAAAACAAAGCAAAAATCGCGATGCGAAACACAACACAAAGATAGGAGCGAGTCAGTGAGCAAAAGCTCTCTGTTCTGATAAAGCAGAACAGCCAAGAATGCTCAGAAAGCGATCTTGGAACTCAATCCAGAAGTGCCAGCACCAATAACAAAACTTTTGCCAAAAGACTAGTTTCCACTCAAACGAAAGAGAGAAAAGACATGAAACCACTTCCTCCACACTCCAGTAAGCACAGAGACACTGTAGACACAGTCCTCCACAGCCAGAAAGGACCAAAAAGTCAAGAATCCCAAAAATTCAAAATCTTCCTAGGTATACGCGGCTTCACAGCTGTGCAACCAGCGTGCATACGCGTCTGTTCTAAGGGAAACTCGCGTATACGCGGTTTCCTTCAGAAAAACTAGCGTGTATACGCGACTGTGTGCAAAAGAAGGCGTGTATGCAAAGGTAAATAATGAAAAAAAACAAAAGAACAAGCCTGGAAAAGATACCAAGACTTCAGACTGCCTGCAAGAAAATAAACTGGACTGCAAATGAAAGATAAAACTGTTGGCAACCTACCAAACAGCTGAAACAACCCAACAGGAGAATCACCAGAATGTGATCCCCAGCGGAGTCGCCAGTTCTGTTTCAGGGAAATAACACCCTAGAGGTTGGTTGGGATACAACCTCCACAGAGCAGGGGCATGCTACTTAACAGAGACCCACACAACCATGCACGTTCAGAAAAACCAAATAGAGCAGAATGAGAGATTTACCCGTAGGTCCTACGGTTGAAGTAGATCCACGTGGGGTTCAAACCCCCAGCAACCGTCCTTCCTTCTTAACCTGAAATACAAGAAGAAACCAGCACAAAGGACAGGTTGTACAGCATATATCTACTCTAAATGTCAGTGAGATTCATATAAAACATTAAATAAATCATAATGAATGCTTGTATAACAAATATTCTCATGCATAAAAGCATACACTAACACGTTTATTTCGGGAACAGCATGATACTTCTGTATTATAAATAGTACGTACAAAAGTAATCAAGTGGAGAGATCACCTGATCCTTCCAAGGCCTTCGCAGACCGTCGTCCGGATCCGTCCAGCCCCTGCCTCGCTAAGACTCCTTCCAAACTGGTGCATACGAGATAACATATAAAGGGATGTGTATCTCAAGGAAACAAGGGTTTCCTACAATGAACTGGGAAAGTGTAGGAGGCACGGGGAATCAGACTTGGATAGGGAATACCAACAGAGTATAATATCAATAATTCTCTCCCTCCCTTAGGCCATACACATGAGGGCTTTTTATAGTCCCTCCAAGTAGTTTCAGCAGTTGGAAATAGTTGGCCACGGGCTGGGGTGGTTGAACTACCTGAGTAGCCATCGACCCAGCGCGAAATTAGGGATTTTTTATATATTTTTTAATCATTTTAATGGCATACGCGGAAAAGTCTAGGTGGACTCGCGTATACACGCAGAAAATCACGGGCATAGTTGCGTATGGGGGATTTTACACTGTTTTTAAGTGAATTTGTCCAAGTCTGTAGGAATGGGTGCCCAAAAGCCATGAAGCAATCATGAATCATGTCAAGGTGAGAAATGATGCTATAACAATATGTTGTTGGATTTATCCGAGATTGTATAAATGAAATTTGAGGAAGAGTATGAGGTTCTTCTCAATGGTTATCTTGAGGCAACTAGCTAAGTAGATGTCTTGAAGTAGGGCATATTTGAAGCATAGAGGTTTGGAAGTTGTGTTAGTGTTCAATTTGAGGTGTAAAAAATAATCCTGGGAGAAAAAATCAACATTTTTTTTGAAGTAGGCCTTTGAGAACATATTTTGAATTGTATCATACCTAAATATCAGTCATGTAGAAATTTGGAGCATATACTGGTGTATGTCTTGATACTTGCAGTAGGAGCCTTGAAGCTGGAAGCAATCCTTGTTAAATTCTTGGAACAATTTTTGTTAATGTTGATGATGGCAATGAAAGAGTAAGGGAACCAATGATATTGATGATTTGAGGTATGAATTTTATCGTTGAACAGTCTACAGATCTCATATTGGACATGACATAGATGTAGTACTAAAGTTGTGTGAATGTTGTTGTAATTGGGACATTGTCCCAAGTAAGGGATCCAAAGAATTTTTTATTTTATCTTTTATTCTATAGGCTAGTAAGATGGTGTTAAGGAGGGAATTTTAGCTTCCTTCACGATGTTTTCACCTACTTCTAATGGATTTTGGTAAAAAAGGAGTCGTATCTCCTTCCAATATTTGCTGGTAAATATCTTGGGGTTGTAGCCCTTCCAGGTGTAGCTGGTAAACTAGAAATTTTAGCTTACCTTGTAATATAAATGTATTGTTCATATATATCTTGTGTTCCTTTAATGTGATGTTATTTGTCAATGGTTTTGATATAAGTTGTAAGGAAAAGTGAAATATTGATTCACCCCCCCAGTATTCCAACATAATGCGCTATCAATTCTTCTGTAAAAATGGACTAAGACATAACACAATCCTTTTCCCTTTCACAGAGACATTAATACCATACATTTTCATCTTTTTCTAAAAACAAGGATGCAATAGTTACCTTTTGTAAGGATGTTGCTTGGTCTAGATCAAATAATTACATCATTTAAAATATCCAAGTTACGCAATCATTACCATGAAAATTCCTCATATCAATATTCAATATGTAGTAGTTCCTTGGTGTTGACTGAAATCCATAATGATGTGGACCTTGGATTGAAAATTTAGGATTATGGTATTGTGACTCAATATTTATGCTCTTTGTTCATGATATAAAATAGTTCCCATAGGTGATTGAGTTTTAGCACAATAATTCTCCTTGATTTCATTATTTCCTTGGATCTTAATATCCCTTTCAGGAATCCTATACAACATAATATTTTCCATAGCACTCACGGATTTTTGTATTTCTCCCTTATTTACATTCATCTTCTTTTCTATTTATTTTTTATTTTCATTCATATTATTTTCCATTTCTCTTTTAGTATTTTCTTGAGAACTTGATAAATCCACATTTTTCAACATACTGCCATCTATTTCATTAAATTTATTCTCTAATTGATAACCCAAATTCTAATTCCTCAATTTCTTCATGAGTCAAGGATGAACCTTCAGTAGATTTTATTTGGTCTAGTAGTTTTATTTGGAGGCATGTTGGAAAATAATAAGTGTACTACTTTTTATCACAACTTTCATTCATTGAAAAAATTGGATCTTCTAATCAACAAGTAGGTCACTTGTAAGTTTCATACCTTAAAAACCTTAATTTAGAGAATATCTAAGCAGTTGAAGTTTTTCTTGATATTGTTCCATGATTCGAGTTATTTACGATCTGAAACTTTTACAAATCTGATATGTCTTCTCTACAATTCCATATTTTTTACCACAATTTGATGTGGCAAGTGAAAGTTATGGTAACTTTACCAAATCTTGTATATTTTTTGCCTCTTCCCATGAGTAAACTTGTATAGCATTCCATGAATCCAATTCTTCAAGCATAATTTTGAAATATGCACCCAAGTTACCTCTACATGCCCCTTGAAATCACTAAATATTCCACAACCTATAAAGTCTCATGTAGGAAGACATAGAAAAAATACCAAGCTAGTTTGTTTAAAATTTATTTTAGGATTGTTCACAAACCCTAAATTCCACAAAGTATACTCTAAAATTATAGTGAAACAAAGTCTAAAAATTGAACTAGATATACCTTAATATATTCCCTTAATATGGTCAAAGTATCACCATTTGAAACCTCACTCGAAAATGTTATTGTGAAACATCCAAACTAACCTATTTGAAATTCATTTTAGGAGCATTCAAGAACTGAGAATTCCTTAGAGAATATATCTAAAATTATAGCGAATGAAGATATGAAATTTGAACCAAATGTTCATCAATAGTTTTCATCAATGTGGTCCAAGTTTCACGGAATAAAACCTTACAGAAAATTGTTGTAGTGAAAATTATGAACTCGCATGTTTGAGGTTAATTTCAGGAGCATCCAAAAACCCTATCTTCCTTGGAACATGTCTTTGAAAATATAATGAAAAAAAATTTGAAATTTGAACATAATATTTCTTAAGATGCATTCTCAAAATCCTCCAAGTTTTATTGTCTAAAACCTCCCAAGAAAAAAATTATAGTGAAAATGTCACAATGATTTGTTTGAAGCAATAAAACCCTAGTATCACGTGCTTTGATACCAAATGTTATGATCTTTATGCCTTAAAAATGATAAGAAAGAAATAATTACAATCATCTTCAAGGGGGAACCTCCTTTTACAATGAATACAATGTATAAGAAATTATTTGATTATATATATATTTATATATATAACAAGGGATATAATTAGAATAAAATGGGACCATGAGGAGCTCTCATAACACTATAAAAATAGAAATGTAATCACTCAGTATCGATGGCTTGATTAAGGGTTTTAGGTTTAAAATGAGCCTTATATGAGGCTTAACACATGCACTAAGTCATAGCTACATTATTATGGTAGTTGACTATTTCACTAATGAGTTGAAGTGATTTTGAAATTCAACAACACTTTGCATGCGAAAATGGTTTTCTTATTTAATTATTTCATCACATGCATTTTTGTTCCCAAACAACTAGTATGTAACCATGTAATAAATTTTGAAAATGAAGGATTCAAATCTATAGATTTATGGTTAGGTTTTAAACCCGAATTATTCACTCCTTGCTATAATTAAGTGAACAACCAAGCTAAAATCACCAACCATACAAAAAACCACAATGATTTAGAGTGTTATCAACAAACATAAATACAACTATAGTCTCATGTATTTATTGGAACTATGGGCCTATTAGACATTAATCAATATTCTCATAAGCTTCATTTCTTTCCATTTAATCTATAGAATTAAGGAAGTGCTACATGTTAGATGAGAGACTCTTCCACTCTTCTAAGAGATAGAACTCCTTTCTCACACCATAAATGTGAAACAAAAATTAACAAGCTTGAATAATCTAACAAGAACCATCACAGTACCCTATGATTCGGTGAATATGTGAAAATGGGCACCAATAATCACTATGCTCAATAGGTTTATCCTCACTCCTTTAATAGGGGTGACTTTTTCCTTTCCTTTTATCATGTTAAAAAAAATATAACCCAAGAAATTTGATCTTATATGGCATGGTCCCTATATTGTTACACAATTTAGAAAAAGGTAATATGAAATTTTCAATCACGAAGGCATCAATTTCAAGGAGATCCTCAATATGATTTACTTAGAAGTTTTATACCTATAAAATAAATGTAACAATTCATCATATATAATTTTTCTTTGTTCTCCTTATTTCCTTTTTTATGAATAGTAATTTTGGTTTATCTTATGCCTTGATTTCTCCATTATTGTTAAAATGTTTCATTTAATGATGCAATTATCCTTCATACCCACCCTATTCAAGGCTACTTATATTTGTAGTTGTTTGTTTCATAGTCATGGTATTTGTTTAATGTTTTATTTAATTATGCAATTATCCTTCATACACACCCTATTCAAGACTATTTATATTTGTAGTTGTTTGTTTCATAGTCATGATGTTTGTTTATTTCATGTTATGGCGTTTTCAGAAGATCAACCCCTAATTTCTTTATGAAACTTATCATAATTTATTATATCATTTTTCTTTTTTATACTAATTAAAACACAAAAATATTGATTTCAATATTAATTAACTATTATAATATCTCAATTTTTGTTTTTAAAATTTTTATCACAGTACGACTTCCCCTTCAATTTAATATAATCTTCATTTTATAATTTTTTTTTAATATCTATTTAGAATATTAACAAAAAAAATAAAATATTCCCCATAGTTTAGTTTGTTTTGTACAACTTTTTGATAAGGTACCATTATCATTTAGAATTCCTGGAATTCAAATTTATATTTGGTGAACATTTTTTTATGGTTTTTTAAATGGCTGTATCATTAAGAAAATCAATGCATGAATGCTAAAGGATTTATGATAGATTTTTGCTCCTTTATAGATGATCTTTTATACGTTAAACTCTACCCTTCTTCCTATATAAGGCACCTTGTTCTCGTTATACTCTACCCTTCTTCCTATATAAAGCACCTTGTTCTCTTATATGCCATCACCAATTTGAGCTATGCACATTATTTGTGTCAATGCCTTTCTAAGATGCTCGTGGCAACAAGTATTAGGTTTATTTTTACATTTTGGAAAAATCACTATCATACAGGAAGTTATAGAAACCAATTTCAATTCATCTCATCACAACCACTTTTAATAGTTTTTGATTGAATTGATGTCACAAGAAACTCAAGAAAACTACTAGGGCACCAATGCACTTTCAATAGATTTTCTAATCAATGAATCATGGTCACAAGAAGTTCAAGCAAAAGATTAGATAGGATCAAGAAATGAGAAGTTGCTTCCCACGTGTACTCAAAAATATTTTAAGTGATAGGAGGTTGCTCTCTAATATGTATCCAACAAGTTAAATACATATTTTTATTAAATAGAAAAATATTATATACTAGCAATTGCACCACAAGTTGCAAAGGAAACGTCGTAAGGTTGTGGTATATGAAAGAATAACATATAAGAAAAAAGAGGTAGTAGGAATTTTCTCAGCTCCAACTGATCCTCCAGAATAAGGGGTGGAGAAGTATGTTTACTAGACCTAATATCAAAATATCCATATTGGGTAATTGATGTAGAACAACTTCTTTGTTATTAATTGCATGTAAGATGTGTTTTTTCATAATGGATGAGACATTTTGGCCAAAGTACTTAAGAACTCTATATGACGAAATCTGCACGTTTTTTTTTTTTTTTCCTGCATTAAGGATCCACTTGGTTTTTATGACCAAGTTGGACAGACTTCACCCTTCCACGAAATTATTTGCTTCTATCACATTCGCAATGTTGAATTCCTCTGATACTACTCCTAGAACTCTGACTCTGCTCTATAACTATAATTATTTAATGGAATAAAAATTTAACACTATGACATGTTGTACTTCATAAGAGACTACTAAGAAGATTAAGTATGGTAAATCCACCTTCACCTGTGATTTGAACATAGAGTTATCTTAATCATCAATTTTATGGATTAGAGACATTTGGGCCCTTTTTAACCCTTGGGGATGATTAATTAATCTCATATCACATAATTTATATTAATAAATTACCTGCAATCATATTTCCATAATTCCTCTTTGAACAACCAATATTCCACTTCTTTGGAACTTTTCTCCTCAATCATAATAACAAACATCATGAAGACCCAAAAGTAAGAAGAAAAAATCAGCTCATAATCAAGGAATCTAGCGACTTCTTTAAGGATCATAATTCAAGACTTTAGTGCCTTTTAAAGATCATTTATTTTCCCATCAAATAAAAAGTAACAATCAAATTTTGTAGTGACAAGAATGGGAGCAAATTTTAAATGTAATAACTCCCTTCCCTAGTGATAGTACATTTTGTTTTGAAATGAAATTATTTTCTCGGTCTTTTAAATAATAGATTCCTCCCCAAGTGACCCTTTAGAGATACCTTTTTTTTCAACTGATTTCAATAGGTAAGTGTCTTTTGTCTAGTATTTTCCAAGTCATTGAATTTAAGGGCAAAGGTAAAGAGACTACTAGATAAAAAAGAGCAGAGTGATTGAATGTCAAATGAAAATAACATTGAGGAATCTCTTCTGATTTTCTCATATGGGTCTTCTTCAATTGATGAGGTAGTAGGAACTTTCTCCTCTAGAATAAGCGGTGGAGAATTATGTTGAGTGAAATACTACTCATGTAACTTTGGCTCCTACTTACAATTGGAATATTTCTCTTCCCATAACTCTATCTTGGGTTATAATTCTAGCTATCTTGTTTATGAATAAATTGTCTCTATATCACTATTGTCTATCTCTTTTTGAGCGCTTGCTTGAATCAATGAGATAATGTAGCTCATCTAGATTCCAAAATCCTTGAGTAACCCATTTTTTGAAGAGTCCTCTTCTGTTTTTAATTCTACTATTTGGTCCTCCATAGACTTGTCAACGTAGTTTCCTTCTAAAGAATCATACATTCTTGATAAGTATCCATTGTCCTGCTTTTCTTCTTCCATATACTTCAGATCTAAATGATGGAACATACATGAGATAAGCTTCATGACATTTTCCAAATTCCAAGATTTTTCATTGCACTTCTCATGTGTATTAGGGAAAATGGATTCCATACATTCGACGTTATGCCTTTTTAGGGCTTGTTGTAAGGTTGGAAGCTTCTCTTCGCCATGTCTCCTTTCTTCTGTATCCTTGAATTTGATACAAACAATTGTTACCGACCCCTTTAAGGTAAATTTAGTGTTATTTAAGAAATGAGAATTATGAAAATTCATCATTATTGCTCAAGATAAATCATGTCCTTTGAAATAATTTGGAAATTTAAAAAATATCACATATTTTAAAAAATTTCATTATTAATTTAATTTTGTATATATATATATATATATATATTCCCAAGGAAAAATCGTAATTTTATTAAAAGAAAAAAAATTACATGTTTCATCAGTAGGTAATAGGCTAAACACCCAGCCGAGGCTGGTGTTCATAATTAACATCAAGTAAAAACTAATATACAATGAGGAGAAAAACTAAGTTTTTCTCCCTTTCTTTTTTTCCACCTTCCGCCATGCTCCTTGTGATGACGTGGGGGAGACAAGTGCGAGCTGATTTTCTGTTGTAGCTGCTCCAACTTCCTTCTTTGAGTCTGAAGTTTCTGATGAGTGGTGCCTTTTGTTCCCACCACTGTCAGGGACAATTGGTTCCTGTGTGGGCGGGTCCTATTGTATCTGTATATCAAATGGATCCAGAGTGTCTTTTTCTTGTGCTTCCGGGACTATTGTTGACTGATTGTTCCCATCTAATGTGGGTGCCTCTGCTTCTTCTTCTCTCTCCTCATCTGGTTCACCTAGGGGGAATCACCATCCTTTGGGTGCTTTTCCCATCCTTTTCTTTCTTCGGTTATCTCTCTTAGCTTCGGGACAGGTATTTTGTAAGTGACCAGTCTGTTTGCAAATTCTACATATAAATGTTGTGTTTTCATAGTCTATATGTTGCAACAATTTGTGTTGTTTTTGTGCAAGTTATATGATTTCTGGTAAAACTTTGCTGAGGTCTACCTCAACGCAGATACGTGCAAAGGTGAATATTATTTCCTCCAGCCTCTGTATATATGTTTTAATATATCTCCCAAGTGCATTCCCAATGCTTTGTAGGAAGTTGTCATACCAGAAATGAAGGGGGAGATTATATAATCTGATCCAAACTGGCATTATGGATACAACCATGGTGTTAGCATCAAAATCCGGGACCCAAGAAGTGATATAAAGTCCGGTGGATCCCCAAAACCATGGACCCTCCCAGAGGATGTAGTCTCTGATTTCTTAGTGCTAAAATTTTACTATGAATAAGCCTTTCGAACAGAGGTGTATTTCACACTCTGTAGTCTAGTTCTTAAAAATCCATTGAAAGACGTCCATTGGTTTGGGCCAGAAGCTATTGAAGCAGCAGATAAGTGCTTTGGCCAGATATGTGTTTCGATGTTCATCAATCTTAGGTAAATCTATGTCCAACTCAGGAGTATGGTTGAACTGCTCTACAATGTAGGGCCTAGGGTCGTTGCTCACTAGTTCTGTAGGAGCAGCTGGTTTTTTTCCCCTGCAAAATATTCTTGAAGGAGGGTCTTGTATTGTGTTCCTGAGTGGAGGTACTTCCACCCCCTGTTCCGCCTCCTCGCAATTGGAGGTTGAGGATAATGGTGGCATCAGAAGTTATATTGTGTTCCTTCATAGTTCTATGATTTTGAAGTACTCTGCCTTCATAAATCAGAATTTGTGAATATAAGGGATACCCCTATGCTTGTGTAATATGCATTTTGAGATCAGATACCATCTCAGTATCAACTTTCCATAAAATGAGATTATTCCCAACTAGTGTTTTAACAAATATTTGAAAGAGATTATTGTTTACCTGTTCGGTTGCTCCTGTTGCCCCATTGTGTTCGCTTGTCTGGATCAGTTTTGGGCCATTCTACGAAATTGCAATTGGGTCCACCTGCAAAGAGGGGATCCATCTGTGTCGGGGGTAGCCATATGGGAGCTATTCACCCACTGCTCATGAAAGGTCGGCTGTAACTGATACATTCGTATCGGTACAACGTCGAATAAAGTTCCATGTCGTCCGTGGAGGGTAACTCTGCATCTCCCATTGCCTTGATAGGTGGTACAGACTGTCGCCTTTGAGGAGGGTACAGAGAGGTGGGTCTCCTCAAGAAGGCGTGTTGTGTGGGCAGCCGCCACAAAACCCAAATGTCAATTGTGTACCCTGCGGAGGTAAGGGATGCCATACAGAGCTTGTATCTGCCAACATATGTTCACCGCAAGCGGGCCATCTATTGGGGGTTCTCCGCCGCACAATAAATTGTTGGGGGTGCAGGGTATTCGCAACATAGTAGAGCCTGTAGCCAGAATGGTCAATGGGGGAAGAGTAGGCATCCTCCGCGGTAGCAGGGTGACCCGAGGACCACACAAAACTCCTTTCTGTCATAGATTCTGGGCCAAGAGCCAGAGTAGCAGGTGCAGGGAGCTCATCAGGTGCACAGCCAAAAAAACTAGGCACCACAAATTCCAAAGAGCCGAACTGGTAAACCCTAGTATGTCCGCCGACCTCCATCGTAATCGGTCTTAATTTTTTATATATTAAGAAATAATACTCATGAATTATAAAACAATTTTAACATAAATAATATATAACAAAAAAAACCATGTATTTTTGGAATAATAAAATAGCTGCAACAAAAATAATACAGAACAATAAAAACTATGTATATTTGGCTGTATGAAAATTTAGATAAATTTTATTAAGTAAAATTTTAAAAGAATAATGGTTATAAACATTTAAAAACAATTTTATTAAATAATTAGTTTAGATCCAAAGTTAAGATTGATTTAGGGCATCTTACTTCACCCCTATAAAGAAACTACATTCCACATGAATACCATGGGTCAATACCATGACCTATATTTATAGTTTAGCATTCTTTTATTTTTTTATTTTTATTTTTTTATTGTATTTTGACTTAGTTAAAATGTTCATTACATTATGTCAATCTTTTTATTTAATTTACTTTTATTTTTAATTTTGTGTAATTTGACATAGTCAAAATGTTAAACATGAAATTACAACCTTTTTATCATATACTTTGTTGGAGAGCATAGTAGCACAAAAATGTAATATTTAAATATTTAAATAGTTATTTTCCTTTTTTTATATTGTTTTTTATCCATGTAATATAAATTAATTGGTTTTTGTAGAGTTTAATTTTATGATATAAATTATATTATAAATAAAAATTTTATAATCCAGAACAAGAAAAACTATGTATATTTGGATGTATGAAAATTTAGATACATTTTATTAAGTAAAATTTTAAGAGATATAAACATTTAAAAATAATTTTATTAAATAATTAGTTTAGATGCAAAGTTAAGATTGATTTAGGCCATTTTAGTTCCCCCTATAAATAAACTGTATTCCACATGAATACCATGGGTTGTAGTTTATCATTATTTTATTTTATTATTTTTATTTTTTATTGTATTTTGACCTAGTTAAAATGTTCACTACAATATGTCAATATTTTTATTTAATTTACTTTTATTTGTAATTTTGTGTAATTTGACATAATAAAGAAACTACATTCCACATGAATACCATGGGTCAATACCATGGGCTGTATTTATAGTTTATCATTATTTTATTTTATTATTTTATTTTTTATTGTATTTTGACCTAGTTAAAATGTTCATTACATTATGTCAATATTTTTATTTAATTTACTTTTATTTTTAATTTTTTGTAATTTGACATACTCAAAATGTTAAACATGACATTACAATCTTTCTATCATAAACTAATTTATGCTAAATCTAGTTTTAATAAGTTATTAATTTAAACTTTATTAAAACTAGCAATTGCACCAGATGTTGCAAATGAAACGTCATAAGGTATAAATTCAAATTAATAAACAAAATGTTATTCAGTTGTCCTAAATCATAAGCAACAATTTCATGTGAGATATTAAATCCTTGAAAGTATCCATTGCTAGTGGCATATCTACGAATTGATAAAAATAATGAGGCAACTAAAATATGATATAAAAATAATGAGACAACTAAAATATGATGCTTATTAGTTTTATTTGGAAACAAAAAGGTTGTTTAGTTAGATTGTGTTGTTTTAGTAAGTTGCCATGTTGCAAATGTGAGCTCATCACCTAAAAAATAAATCTTCATTGTTCTAAATACATCTAAAATGATATATTATGCTAAAGAGAGTGGCTACATAGGTACTCCTCCCAACATAAGCAAGGAAAGCATGCCCTTTTTCGTATCGACCTCTAGCAAAGTTTATTTCATAATATGGCTAATGGAGAGTGTACCATTTTTTCCCTTGGAGTCTCTGTAATATTATTATAATACACGGGGGAAAAGCCAATAACCCAATGGTTTTAGACATCTATGATGTAAAAATAAAATCGCAGATTAAAGAGAGTGTAGAGCCAGATATATATATATATATATATATATATATATATATATATATATATATATATATATATATATATTTTTTTCCTTAAAATTTCTGTGCTTACAATCAATGCATCATTTCCTATATCATTGAAAAAGATATAACTGCAACTTATTTGAATCAAACATCACTTCACTGCACTCCAGGTTCAAGTTGGATTCAAATCCAGACTATTTGCAAGTTTATACTTTTTGTAAGTTTATATTGAGTAACCCAAACTATCAAAACATTGGCATGACATCAGCATCTAAATTGCCATGCCATCTCCAAATTCTCTATCAATTTGTTTAACAAAAAAATTTAAACTGTCTCACTAGAATCAAAACTGTGTACCCTGACTGTAAGCAAACTCAATCTTGCAAAATCCCAAGAATATCATCGTCTAGATACAAGTGGTACTCTTTTTCTGCAAGTTTTACTTTTGTGCCACCATATTTAGGAATCACCCTCCTTAGCACTAACAGGAATAGTGTTTCCATCCTTGCCATGAGAACCAGGCCCAACTGTTATGACCTTTCCTGAGTTCAACTTTCCAGTGCTCTCCTGAAGCAAAATGCCACCGGTGGTCTTGCTCAGAGCAACAAATTTCTCTATCAAAACCCTGTTAAGCAAGGGGATGTGCTTTCAACTCAACACTTTGATTCCAAGGTAAACCAAGAATTTTCGTCCAATATTTCTTCAAGAGTTAAGGTTTGTTATAATTGCACAGTGACAATGAACATAGTTCTGGAAGTTTGTAATGATTCGCATAAGAATGCAGAGATGTATGCAAGTCTATGAGGATTAAAGTGAGATTCTATGATCCACCTAATGAGACTTGTCTCCATATTTTTGATTTCAAGCAAAGATGTGAATGCCACATGATCCAAGGTCGCGACAATGACAACAAGTTTATCCACAAAAGAGGTCACAAGTATGCAATTTTAGTCACAAGATCGCAAGAATGTTACTACAGGTGCGAGTATTCTCCAGGTTCGAATGTAGTATTCTTCCACGGGCCTCTAATTACTATAAGAATATTCTTCAGTTAATAAAAATACAATGGATCCAAAACTAATATGCACAGGTCCTGCAATAATTCCACAGATCTAAGATCTACTTCACACTATATTTTTGTTCACTCGCTCTACGAGCCTAGGACTATTGTCATTTAATTGTATGTCAAATCATCCCGAAGGGCAGAGCAATCAGGAAGATAAAATATACCACATCTATAGCTCTTTAATCCAAGAATAATTTTAATGATTGTTCAAGAAACAACCTCAATTCTAACAAGGAAATCTAAGTCGACATACCTGCATTTGTGAAGAAAATGAATGAATAGCATAGTTGATGCATGTACCCAACTTTGAACAAGGAGTACCTTCAAGAGAAAATTGATTTCTGTTATGCGCTGGACTGTTACACCTAATGCTGTGAAATTGTCTGCCTTTTGGTGTACAACATTATGTTTGACCTAAGCATTCTTAGGTACCTGCAAAGTTCACTGAATCAAAAGATTGAAATAATCTTAAGGGACTTCCCATTTAAAATATATTCTCTATATCAGAATCCTATTCATTCCACTAGGATGACATATTTATTCTCTAGAAACATGATTGCGAAAATCTGCTTAATTTTAATGTTAAAAATATTCACAGGCTACCTTTTTTGAAAAGAAACTCTTGGTCTTTGTTTTGCTCTTTCACAATATGTATTACCTGTGTTTTCTTCTCACATTTCAGGTCCAAATGATACCAAGAGATGAAACTGATCTGTTATCCATATGCGATAGGATTACCTTCATAATCTAGGTTGTCAAAAACACAGTTTTCATATATCTTCACAACTACTGCTTCAAGAGTGATTTTCCCTTTACTGATTTGGTTACATATGCGAAGGGCTTCACAACCAATGCAAGGTCAAATTAAGCATCATTAGTGAATTTCCACTAAGCGTGCAACTCCTCTTCTTCACTCAATACTCAATACTCAATCTTTTCATATCAATATTCCTATGTCAATATTTTTCTTGTCATCAACAATAATCACATCAAGAGATACAACCTTAATAGCATAGTAGAGAGAAATGTGAAACATAGTTGATGTACTGATACCCTTGTATCGAAAATATGACTGAGCCATGCATCAAACTACTACAACAACGTTATAATATAATATGATTGTGCCATATCAGAGAGAGAGTAACTTGTCAGAGAGAAAGTTTCATACAAGTGATTAAGTGCCATAAAACTGAGCATGAACTATAGAGCAAACTATACATCATTTTTGTTGTGCCAAAATCATTCCAATTACTGAGCCACAAGAACCCATATATATAAGAATTCTGAGAATATATATATATATATATATACTATCGAGACTGCACATAGAAGAGACTTAGATGAACAGAAAACATAACTATCACTCAAAGACTGTAACGCAGATACCATATAGAATATATTCCAATAAAATGAGGCTATAAAGAAGTGCACTAACATTGTCATTATGATTAGACCATTCCAGTAGAGAGAGTCCTCCATCATGTAAAAGTACACTTATGAGAGATCAATATCAATTCTAAAACATCTGCTTCAACCATGGTTCATTAGGTCTTCAACGCTACTTCAAGATATTCCACAAGATATCAAGTTGCTTCAATAGTATTCATAATGATGTCATTAAACCAAAGCTCCAAGGGTGCTTCATGTCTATTGCAATGCATACTTCCAGTTGAATCTACAAGGGGTGTAAGGAAAAAGTCAATATTGTGCTTCCAAGGTCTACAAAATAATGCTACTCTTGTGCTTTCAACTCAACACTCTGCTTCCAAGGTAAACCAGGAATTTTCTTCCAATATTTCTTCAAGAGTTAAGGTATGTTATAATCACACAGTGACAATAAATAGATGTCTGGAAGTTTGTAATGATTCGCAAAAGAATGCAGAGATGTATGCAAGTCTGTGAGGATTAAAGTGAGATTCTATGATCCACCTAATGAGACTTGTCTCCACAGTTTTGATTTCAAGCAAAGATGTGAATGCCACAGGATCCAAGGTTGAGACAGTGACAACAAGTTCATCCACAAAAGAGGTCATAAGTATGAAATTTTAGTCACAAGATCGCAAGAATGTTACTACAGGTGCGAGTATTCTCCAGGTTCGAATGTAGTATTCTTCCACAGGCCTATAATTGTTATAAGAATATTCTTCAGGTAATAAAATACAATGGATCCAAAACTAATATGCACAGGTCCTGCAATAATTCCACAGATCCAAGATCTACTTCACACTATCATTTTGTTCACCCACTCTACGAGCCTGGGACTATTGTCATTTAATCATATGTCAAATCATTCCGAAGGGCAGAGAAATCAGGAAGATAAAATATACCACATCTATAGCTCTTTAATCCAAGAATAAATTTTATGATTGTTCAAGAAATAACCTCAGTTCTAACAAGGAAATCTAAGTCGACATACCTGCATTTGTGAAGAAATTGAATGAATGATTGTTCAAGAAACAACCTCAGTTCTAACAAGGAAATCAAAGTCGACATACCTGCATTTGTGAATAAATTGAATGGATAGCATAGTTGATGCATGTACCCAACTGTTTTAATCGCACAGTGACAATGAACAGAGGTTTGGAAGTTTGTAATGATTCGCATAAGAATGCAGAGATGTATGCAAGTCTGTGAGGATTAAAGTGAGATTCTATGGTCCACCTAATCAGACGTATCTCCACAGTTTTTATTTCAAGCAAAGATGTGAATGCCACAGGATCCACGGTCGACACAATGACAAAAAGTTCATCCACAAAAGAGGTCACAAGTATGCAATTTTAGTCACAGGATCGCAAGAATGTTACTATAGGTGCGAGTATTCTCCAGGTTCGAATGTAGTATTCTTCCACAGGCCTGTAATTGCTATAAGAATATTCTTCATGTAATAAAAATACAATGGATCCAAAACTAATATGCACAAGTCCTGCAATAATTCCACAGATCCAAGATCTACATCACACTATATTTTTGTTCACCCGTTCTACGAGCCTGGGACTATTGTCATTTAATCGTATGTCAAATCATTTCGAAGGGCAGAGCAATCAGGAAGATAAAATATACCACATCTATAGCTCTTTAATCCAAGAATAATTTTTATGATTGTTCAAGAAACAACCTCAGTTCTAACAAGGAAATCTAAGTTGACATACCTGCATTTGTGAAGAAATTGAATGGATAGCATAGTTGATGCATGGTTTGTAATGATTCGCATAAGAATGCAGAGATGTATGCAAGTCTGCGAGGATTAAAGTGAGATTCTATGATCCACCTAATGAGACTTGTCTCCACAGTTTTTATTTCAAGCAAAGATGTGAATGCCATAGGATCCAAGGTCGAGACAGTGACAACAATTTCATCCACAAAAGAGGTCATAAGTATGCAATTTTAGTCACAGGATCGCAAGAATTTTACTATAGGTGTGTGTATTCTCCCGGTTCGAATGTAGTATTCTTCCACAGGCCTGTAATTGTTATAATAATATTCTTCAGGTAATAAAAATACAATGGATCCAAAACTAATATGCACAGGCCCTACAATAATTCCACAGATCCATGATCTACTTCACATTATCTTTTTTTTCACCCTCTCTATTGAGGGTGTACTGTTTCGCCGAATTTCTGAGACTTTTTTCTCAGGTTGTTTAATGTCTTCTTTAATCTCGGGTATGGGGGTGATGTATGCGGCTTAGAACATCAACCTGCAAAAAGGATCTACGAATGATTATCCAAAAGTTTCTTTAGATTCTATACTTTTCGACTCCCATGATCTTTACTCGATATAAAAGTGGAAATTAAAAATTTAGTAAATCACCCAAATCCTTTTCATACCTCTTGTTGGAATTCATGTCTTCCTTTAGCTATTTCTATTTGAAGAACCTTGATAGCCACAGTGGTATAATCCAAACTGCCCTTGTAAACTGGACCATATCCTCCCTCACCTATTTTAAGTGATTCAGAAAAGAAATCCGTACAGATTCAATTTGTTCTATTGAATATCTTCTACATCTTTGATCAGCTGATTCGAGAGCATCCTTTGCTTTTTTACTTTCATATGATTCCCGGATGGCTCTCAATCCTGCATCTCTTCTCTATTTTAGCTCCCTTAGAGTAGATTTCCATATTTCTTTGGCGTCTTTCATGGCACCTTCACAGTTCACCTTAAACTACAGAGCCACCGATCTTGCCAATTCTTCTCTCACCTTTGCCTCCTCTAATTTGCATAATTTTTCAATCAGTTGGGCATTTCGATCTTCTACCTGCCACGAGTACTGGAACTTCTTTGAAGTATATAGTTTAAAAATCATTTTTAAATTTCTTTTTAATAATAAAATATGCTTACCTTCCACTCTACAGAAATTGCCTCTGCACATGCTCCCTTGTATGTCTCCCTATTACGCTGAATTCCACTAATATCAGGCTGCATCCAGGAAACAATTTACCATTCAGTTGCAGAACAGAAATTCCTTGCTACATTTCATCCTATCATTGCATAGTTAAAAGGGATAATGTCCATAAAGCATAAGCATAATTAGTTAATCCCAACACTTTCACAGTTGGCTTTATATCCTAAAGCGACTGATTATGCCAATTATTCTCTCACCTTTGCCTCCAATTTGCATAACTCTTCAACCAGCTGGACATTTCGCTCTTCCGCCTGCCATTAGCAGTGAAATTTTTTTAAGTACACAGCTTATAAATCAAATTTTTTATCAGTTAGAAAAGATTCTCACTTTGCACTCCGCAGAAAATGTTTCTTCAAATTCTCCCCTGTACATCTCCCTAATACGCTGAATTGCACTCTTAATATCAGGCTGCATACAGGAAACAGTTTTTCATTCAGTTGCAGAACAGAATGCCTTGCTACATTTCATCCTTTGAGTGCATAGTCACAAGGAATCATGTCCAAAAAAACATAAACAATTAATTAGTCTTTATTGTGTGACTGGCTGATTCATTTCTCACCAGCCTTCCCCAAAAGGAGCTAGTTATCCTCACCTTTGACACAAATAGCTCTTCCAAATCAAGGCCACTCCCTTGAAGTTTCCTTCTGTTGTTATCAAAGCTGAGTTGCCACTACCATCAGTCGTCGTAGTCTCTGTGTTCCGCCTACCTTCCAGTACTTGTACTTCTGAATCAGGGATGGTGAAAGAACGAATTTCTTCACCAATGGCATCTGAGTTTCTAGAAAAAGTAGAAGTAGAACTATCAAAAATCTCCATTGCTTCAAGAACATCTATTGTTTGACCTATAGAATAGGCTGGGCTGGTGCGCATATCAGCTCCATTAGAATGTGACCTGGATATTTCTTTATCAAGATCTACAACTATATTCATTGAATCTGATTTACTTTGCCTTAAAAGGCAGCCATTTCTGTGGGAAAGTAGTTGTTGGGACTAAAATGGAGTAGTTTTACTATTTTTTGGAACTCCCTCCCCTGCCATTTCAAAAACAATAGAAGTAAGCTCTGGAAAATGAAAGCATGCAGATTTATAATTATTTTACTCAGTTTTTTCTTTTTAATCGGTTAAGAAAGCACCCCAACCTCCCTCCCATAGGCAAGGTAAGATCCATACAATAAACAAGGGTTCAAAGTCTGAGAATTGAATCTGGGTGGATGACAATGATCATTCTTCCCAACCACTTCAGATAAACCCAATTTCTTATTTTGCTTAGATTCTAGATTTTATTACAAAATATAAAGTGAATTGAAAAGTATTTTAAGAACCATTGCCATAACATATAGCTCATTAACTGAAACCATCCAAATCATAATTGCAGACAAGAGATATGCCAAAAATGAGTACATTCACAAAACAATCCATGACAACATAGAGAAACTGTCTTTGAAAAAGAATGCCACAATACCTCTTGAGAGTGTTATGTCTTCTGAACTACAGGTAGAATGATTCCTGGAGTCACCACACCTGCTGCTATCTTGTGCCGAAGTGGTGCTTGCATGCACTGAAGCAAGTCTGTCTTTTGATATAACATATATAGAACAAAACTTTGGGGCTTTCAAAACAATATTTGCTAGCAAATCATGGCCTTTGAGCTTCCTACAAAGGGATTCATAGCATGCACATCAACAGTTTTATCGCACTAAATCAATATTTGATAGAGAAAAATTTGAACTTTAATAACAAGAAATGTGCTTATATGAAGTACTCGGTAGAATAAAAAATTTGTTGGGATAAACGGAAAATAAATCAAATTAGATAACACTTGAAATGAACTGTATAAGTGCTACCAAACTCTGGGATATTTGTTCACCAATGAAGCTATGAGGTTGTTTAATTAATATATTATTAAATTACTCGGCTTTGGCAGTCATTTACCTTGCTATTATATTACGAGAAGATGATCCCATAACAAGTTTACTGATTCTGTTGTTTGAGATATATTTCAGAATTTCCTTTGGTACATTATCATCTTCTAGCACAATGATTTCTACTTGCACCTGATTTCCATCGACAATAAATAAATACTACTGCTTCAGTCAGATTTGGCAAAACAACTGCCTCATAATCAAAATATTCCAAGAGGACATAAAGTTTTAAGATGACCTGTTTGCTGTTACACATCTGCTGAAATGGCCTTAACAGGTTTAGAGTTCGTGATTCAAATTCTTGCACATAAGAAGCCACAACATCACCGCATACCTGTGCAATTGGCATGTGGTTTCCCACTACAAACCAGAAACATATTGAAGTTATAATAACAGGATTGCTATAATACAAAACTCAAAAGCTCTACATCTTGCTTTTCATTTAGAAGTAAAATACTGTAAATGCTTAAAAGGAGGTGTAGAACTCAAGGGAAATTTTTTATTTTTTTTGGAAAATTTGGGAAAAACTCTTATTGAAATTTTACTGCATTCATGGATAGTACACACTACAAACCCTTTATCACTAATTACTGCACCTGAATTCACAAAGAAATCAAGTGAAGCATGCAACAGAGGTAGCCAACTCAAAGGGTAATTATCTCAAAGAATGCAAAAGATCACACAGAATGAAAAAGATCACTTACAATTGAGCTTTGTCTCAGAATTCAAACAAGTGAAACAGGACCAACTGGCATTCCTCAGAACTTCGCTGGGCGAATGATGAGAAACCTCATCCAGAGCCATCGCTGCTGCCTTCTTGGGATTCACAAGAAGATGATGCAGCTCTTGCAAGGGCTTCAGGAAGCAGTAATGAGGCACAGTCATTGTAACACTTATGCCTCTCTATTCCTCAGAACTTCGCTAGGCGAATGATGAGAAACCTCATCCAGAGAGCCGTCGCCGCCTCCTTCTTGGGATTCACAAGAAGACGATGCAGCTCTTGCAAGGGCTTCATGATGCTTCAGGAAGCAGCAATGAGGCACAGGCATTGTAACATTTATGCTTCTCTGAAATTCGAGAATGTACAAGTGAAGGGTCGCCCAATCAATGCCCTATCTTTCACATATTTTCTTTCCATAACTGCATTGTAAACTAACTTTTCCATCTAGGGTTGAAAATGTTTTAATCGTCTAACATATAATCTAAGGGTTTCATATTATGACACGATGCACATCAGGAAAGTTGTTTTCAAATAATAACGCCTTACGGCGTAATAAAAATTGAGGTTAAAATCTAACAATTTTTTAATAACAACATGTTAACTTAAAAATCACCAAAACCTAAATTCAATCTAACTTATTAAAAAGAAAAAAACTAACATTATAAAAAACATATATAAAAATATTTACCTGATCTAATGGCCTAAAACATTTCAATCGTCTAACATCTCAAGCATGGACACAGTGGCAGCTAGAAGAGTTGTTTTCAAATAGTGATGCCTTATGTCGTAATTATAAATTAATTTTTTATTTTATAATTAAAATATTAAACACATTTTTTTATTAAATCAATTTGTTTATTTGTGAAGTAAGTTTTTATGATAAATTCTATTTTTGTTATATATTTAAATATTATGTATTATATGTGTTTTGTTTTTTTGTGTTGATAAAAAAATAAAAAATAAAAAATAAATAAAGTTAATGAATTTATTATATATTTTTACATAATTTTTGGCATGATTGAATTTTGATAAAAATTAATAGATTATTTTAATATAGTATTTTGCAAATTGGTTGAATTTTGAGATTTAGACTTCTGTTTATACTTTAGTTCTTCTTAATCTTGATTATTGTACACAAACAATAATCACATCATGCATGTAATGATGTCCAAATAATTAAGGAAAAGAAAATTGGTTAAAAATGTAGTTTAAATTCATATTAAATTCACCATTCTGGAATCACCATTTAGGCATTGGGTAGAATTCTCAATCTTTTCCTTCTTCTTGAATCATATTTATGCATGATTAGATTCACCTTTCAAGAATCATCATTTAAGTTTTGAAAAGAATTCCTAATCTTTTTATTCCCTGTAGCTATCCCAAACATCAATTGTTTTTATTTTCCATAGATATCATTTAGAATTTTTGTAGACTTACATTTTAAAAACGACCAACTAGTAAAAAAATAGAAAAATGAGAGAGCCTCTAGGAACAAATGAATTACTAATCTACTCATGGATCAAATTTGAAACACTAGTATTACAATCTATCTAAAAATAATATGGAGAAAATCTATTAAGACCACTTATAGTCTACAAAAGAATCATATGGAGAGAATTTAATTGGACTATATCATAGTAGACTATATATAAATCATAGGGAAGGAATCCAATAAAACCATTTAGTCTTTTATCTGGACAACACCATTCCTCATATACCATAAAACTATCCTACAACAAAATTGTACTTCTTTCTTACAAGGAAATTGGTCCATTTGTTTAAACAATTGCAATGAGATTTCTAAAGCCAAACAAAACATAATAATATTTGAAGGATATCAATGTAATGTTCCACATAAAAAAATAGCTATTTAAAATTTCCAAAACACATTTTTCTTATAAAAGAAATATAACATATTAGAATATTTTGGCATAAAAATTATAGGCATAATGATTGGTGCACATACGCATTATGATGTAGAACACCATTTGCAAAAGAACTCAAAAATCCCCGTGCCAGTGCTATGTCTTCATATTAGGTAGGCATAAAGAAGACATGGAGTTACTATTCATATTGTAACCAAGCAGAGAAAACCATAATTACAAGGTAGCAAAGAACTCAACACATGGAGCCATGGGAGATTGGTAGGTATCATTTGTAAATCCAAGCAACAAGAGGATGGGGAGTTGATTGGAATTGGAAATATTTCTCCTTTGTGAACAATAAGAAGATTCACCACAACCAAAGATTTTGATCTTCAATACCCATCACTAAAATGTAATTCCAATAAATAAGAGATATATGCATGAGCTCCCTAACAAAAAGATTCTAATATATAAAAATAATGGCATTTCTTTATATGAATTGTCATAATATGCAGAAAATTGTCAACACTCTTATTTTTTTAATCGTCATGATAGATTAAACAATAAATAATAAAGAAAGAAACCATAAAAATAAAGAGAAATAAAACATATTATGAAAGGTTTCCATACAAAAATTACAAATAGATTTCATTTCAATTTTTACAACTAGTTTTTTATTTTAATTTCATTTGTATGGAAATAATTTTATGCCTTTCTATAATTGTGAAAGCTCTTAAAGGACAATGATTTCAATTTTGAACCTCGATTATTATGCTTGGCATGAAGTTTTCATTAATTTATTTGATAAATTTTGTTATATTTTGATTCTAGTAAATTTTTCCTTAAATTTAGAAATAATTTTAAACTCAGTTTATTATTATTATTATTATTTGATATTAATGAAAATAAGATAGTATAATTTTAGTATGTAGTTAAAATTTATGGAAAAAAATTTCAAGCAACTATATATATATATAATTTTTTCTATAATATTATTATTGATAATTGAAATTAATATATCTAAACATAATTTTGTTATTAAATTAATATTTATAATATTGTGATATTTCTTTAGCATGTGAGAAAATCTATCTCAACTCAGTTGTCGAAGTAACAATAAAGATAGTTATCACTAACTACTATCCACAAATATACATTAACTTATTACTATAATTCAAAAAAAACCACACCCCTCAAATTACCCACTAATAATCCATTAAAAAAACATAATATAGTTAAATAAATATAGTTAAATTTTAACCACGGCCATATAATCAAAGGTATATAAGGCCTATAATCAAAGGTATATAATACCGGATACAAAGTGTGCTTATAAATTTGTAAAATGCAGAAACAATTTGTTTCCAAATCTTTTCTCGAAAAAGCTGGAAGTGTCAGAGTGTCAAGGCTATATGGAACCAGGCACAAAGTAAAAGTATGTTTATTATATTTATAGCACTCAGTAAGGCTATATGGAACCAGACACAAAGTAAAGTATGTTTATTATATTTATAGCACTCAGTGTACATTAGATTTTGTAAACACAAAATAAAGTATGTTTATTATATTTATAGCACTCAGTGTACATTAGATTTTTTTTACAAAATGACATTTACCTTTTTAAAACATCTCAATATCGATCTATGGGTGTAAATTTCACGAACCATTGATAAAAATATGCCCTATATGTAACCTAATCATTAATGTTGATGATCACCAGGATAAAAAGTATGTCATTTAATCACTAATACTATTGATCATATTAATCGATGCCAACAGTAAGTTATTAAGAATATTTGTGGGCAGTAATAATGTTGCATTGATTCATTAGTGAACACAAGCTACTCAATGAATTATTTTACATATCCTCCCAGAATCTCTAATAAAAATGAAAATGAATGTTTGTATTTATTTCATAATGGTTACTCATCATTTTTCTTTGCATCTGTTTTCTTAAAATGATTCACTCACTATACCATAATCGTGTCCTCTGAACTCTTGGTGATAATTCGTGATAATTCCTACATATGATTTCAATGTATTACACTGTCTTGCCACTTCTTTTCATCAAAAGCTTATACCATGATATCAGAAAGCCCTCCCTCATCCTTCACATCCAAATAGACCAGGATCTATTTCTTAAAATCTTGGAAATTGTCATGGAGTGCAACAGAGAGGAGGCAACAAGAGCCATGTTAATTGCAGAGGAAAAGTTCAGCCTGCATGATGTTGCAGGGGCCATGAAATTTGCAATGAAGGCTCTAAATTTGTATCCTGAGCTAGCAGGAATTAAGCAATTGATATCAGTTCTAGACATCCACATGGCTGCAGAGAACAAGGACTTGAATGGAGAGATGGATTACTACAGAATTTTACAGGTTGATGCCTCTGCAGAAGAGCTTGTCATTAAAAAACAGTATAGAAAATTAATTCTGATGGTGCATCCTGATAAGAACCACTCCATAGGAGCCAATGGGGCCTTCAACCTCATTTCAGAAGCTTGGGCACTTCTTTCAGATACGAGAAAGAGAGCAAATTATGATCAAAATAGAAGAGAATTGGGCAAAGCTATTGATTCCCAGAAACCCTTTGAGGTCTCATCTGATGAATCTACTGATAATGGAGATAGTGACAAGCCCTTTGAGATCACATCTGATGAATCTACTGATAATGAAGATATTGACAAGACACAAACTTCATGGCCAGCTGGCAGTGATAGTGATTGTTGTAGCATTGAGCAGGATAAATTTAAGGAGGTGCCCACAAAAGATATGGCTGGGCCTGGGTTTGGGTTTGTTCCTGATAGAAAGAGAAAATTAAACAATGACAATGATCGCCATATGGCTGTACCAGACGCAGATTTTTATGACTTCGACGAGATTCGAAACGAGGACTCATTCGAAGAAAACCAGATTTGGGCAGTATATGACGATGATGATGGAATGCCTCGGTTTTATGCTCGAATTAAGAAGATATATTCATTGAATCCCTTCAGAGTTGAGGTGACATGGCTGGAAGCAAAACACAATAGCGATCCAGGTTTGATGAGATGGGAGAGGGCTGGTTTTTATAAGGCTTGTGGGGAATTTAAGTTTGGAAAGGGGAACATAATTAAGCATGTCAATGTATTTTCTCATGTGATGAGATGGGAAAGAAGCAAGGGAGTGCTCAAAATTTTGCCAAAGAAAGGGGATGTTTGGGCTCTGTACAAGGACTGGTCTTGCAGATGGAATGAAACCACTCCCAAGAAAACTAGGCATAATTATGAAATGGTGGAGATACTCAGGGAATCTGTTCAGGGCATTGGATTCACTGTTACTCCTCTTGCCAAGGTTGAAGGATTCAGGGCTCTTTTCCACAGGCTGCAGGAGATGGAGGGAGCTCCTGGTTGTTGTGAAGTGGTGGCCATGGAAATTAAGAACTTTATGAGGTTTTCACACCAGGTACCAGCTCGGAGGCTCAAAGGGAACGAGACTTTCAATATACCCAGAGGTGGCTGCTGGGAACTTGACCCGGCAGCACTCTCACCCAGGGTTTTTCAAGAATAAAGCTCGGTTAGAACCATTGTAAGTGAACTGTACTTCAATATTTGCTCAGAATTTAATTTCGATGAATCATTTAGAGTGACACAGCTCTGTAATTTTCAGTTACAATTTTTTTGGACTGAAATACTTGCGGTTTGCACACTTTGGTATAATTTGTGGCTTTCTTAATCGTTTCAAACTATACACTTTCGGATTTGCCACTGCAATATGGTGTCTGCCGCACCATGTTTGTGTTTCCCTTCCACTGCTCTGTGCTGTAGCAATATGGTGTCTGCCGCTCCATGTTTGTGTTTCCCTTCCACTGCTCTGTGCTGTATAGTTGTTGGTTCATGTGGATGTTATAATTGTGATAATAGTTTATTTTATGGGTTTTTACAGAAATAATGGAATTTGGTGTCATAATACTGTCATTCATGGTTTACATGCAGTTGTTGATGTGAACATTATAATTGGTATAACCAGGCCTGGAATTTGACGTCCTACAGGACGTATTTTGTATTTTAAGACGTATTTGACAGTCGCTGTAAATTTTTACCCGTCAAGTTTGACGTGCCTCATAAATCAGTAACCGTCATTTTTACGTTTAATTCTGGATTGTTCCCGTCAAAATTTATAGTACTCGTGTAAGTTAAAAACGCCAAAGTAAGACTAGGCCTAGTCATAACGAAAATGCATAAGGTACCGCTTCCTCAAATGGCGCTGGAGCCTGCCACACTTTCATAGATTTGAATCGTATAAAAAATTATCCGGCTATACTCCTTTTTTAGAGTTGAACTTTACGAGCGGAGATCTCGTCCACAGAAACTATGAACAAATAGATTGACATCTAAGTGTTACATTCAAGGAACCTACCAACTAGTCTACATCAAGAATGTGAATTCAGCCATCGGACTGTAAGCTAGTACGTTATTGAAAAATATACATGCATTTTCTGGTGCCTATAAGATTCAGAGGGGCAGTGGGCTTGTTTTTGTTCCTTAGGATACCGTCAACCGTTCTACACTCTCCCTCTGGTTCGATTCGCGCCATCTTCCAACATCGACAAAGAAGTGCGATTGAGAAATAGAAGTGGAGGAACAACTGGTGACGTGAAGGGTAGTTGCAGTGTTTAATTCGACAACATCTTTTCCTGTTAAAAAGGGGCGAGAGGCTTATCAGAAGCCACACCAAATCGGAAATAATGAGTAGTGCTTCTTTGCTGCGAAAAATTTGGCCTCAATAAGGGCCCATCGACGCTTCATGAAGAAGATCAGAAGGTTGTTACTTACATATTGGAGCAAGGCCATGGCAGTTGGAGGCTCTCCCGCAGAAAGCTGGGTCACTGAAATCCGGGGAAAAGTTGCAGATTGAAATCCGGGGAAAAGTTGCAGATTGCATTGGGCTAACTATTTGAGGCCAAATATCAAGTGGGGAATTTGAGCGTGCAGTAAGAGCAGACTATTATTCAACTTCATGATCAACTGGGAAACAGGGGAGTAATATATCATCTCAGGTTAAAAAAATGTCCAAGATATTAGGAAAATAGCTTGTAATTTTTTCCATAGTGAATTACATAATTACCATCTTGAAAAGGCGAAAATTAGTCAAGCTAAAAAAAATGTCAAGAAATTAGAAAAATAATTCAAAAATTGCTAGGGTTTTCTAGCCCCTAAACTACTACTGAGAGAAATATGTCAGACACAGACTATTTTTTTCTGGTTGCAGTGCTTATTTTGACTATTTTTGTTTTTTTTTTTTTTTACGGTAGTTAATTTCGTTTTTAAAAAATAATAAGAAGATGTTACAATCTCATATTTAATTAATGTATTTATTTAGGTTGTCAACCACTTCCAATATAGTTGTATTTGGAATATGCAACTCGTATTGGTATTGAGTATATGAATAGAATATGTAATAGTATTGTCTAGTCTAATGCTTAATAGGAATGATTATTTTGTGTAATGGGCTGGGCTGTATATTTCGTCTATGATATGGAAAATGATGTGAATATAATTTTTTAAGATGAGCTTACCATATGCTTATATTTATGATATTATGAAAATGATTAGTTAATAATGTTTAAATGTAGAAATAAGTTGATTACCTAGTAGATTGTAGAGTTTGCTTACTATTTACAATTTTCAGCTTTATGGTTTTAGGAATAATGTGTTCCAAATATGTGTAATAGATATCAAATTAGTTGAAAAGATATATAAATATTTTTAAAAATATTTAGCTATCATTATTAGATTTATAATTCAAATAGTTCACACTTAGTTGAAAGTGAACTCTTAGGGATTAAAGTTATTTTGGTATAAATAAAAATATTTTGGTGAGAAATCAGTAAATAAAATATGCAGTGAGTAAATAAAGATGTGTGTGCCTATCTGTAAGTCAAAATAAGTTATAAATAAATATTTAAACATGTAATTATTTGTTAAAAAATTCATATGTAGTAGATTATTGGATTTGAATAAATTATAAAGAAAAGATAATAATTAAATTCTTGATATTTGAAAAAAATAGCTCTATATCATCTACTAGAGGATCCTCATCATCTTAATTATATGGTTTTCTTTAATTTTTTTCACATGTTAAAATTTATGTATATGATCAAAATTATTAACTTCCAATGACTAAAAAAAACTTTATAAAATCTTAAAAGTATGGTTGTACACTAACTTAGGAAGAAACAAGGTACTCTAAGAGGAAGATTAAAGGAATTTGGGACATGAAAAAACATATATCGTGACGTAGGATGAAACAAGGCACTCTCATAGGGATATTAAAATAAATTGAGATGTACGAGTATTTGAAAGAGAGTTTCTAGATAGAGGAAGGTTAACACTCACAAATTTAAGTAGAACGTTAAATGAAAGGAAAAAAAAATGCCAAGACGTCATCAAATTTTCATTTGACAGGCATAGAAGATTTGAAATTGGAGGCCTGGGTATAACAATTGGTTTATAAGTTGTTTTTAGTATTATTTGTTGGAGATTTTTTTTATTGATTTTTCAGATTAAATTTCTTTAATATTTAGTCTGAATTTATTTAAGTCAGGTAATTTTGCACAATTTAAATAGGGTGGTGCGAAAAAGTAGTTTAAATAACAAAAATTAAGATTTTACAGCACATTTTTCTTTTTCTATATAAAAAATTTAAATCAAGTTTAATAAAATTAACAAATAATATATTAAGTTTCAAAAAAAAATTTAACCAAATATATGAATGTTTTCATAAATCTGATAAGACACAAGGCATTCTTAGAATAATGGTAATGATAAAAAGAACGAACTGATACGATTTACTTTTAAGTTTGTTATATTTTTTAAAATAAATTACTAAATTACAAAGAAGAGGTTAACATTTAAATATTATTTATTTATATTATAAATAAATTTTAAAAATTTATATTTATAAGTAAAATTATTATTTTATATATGGATTATGAAATTATTTTAAGGAAATGCATATTAATATTAAAGGTTAAGATTCATTTAATAATATTAATATGTATATATTTTTAAAATAAATTAAGTGAAATAATATGTTAGCTAAATGTGAATAAATGTTTAGTTATAAAGTAAAGTTAATAAGTTACATTGTTGGAGATTCAATCATTTTGGAATGGATAAGATTTTAGAAGACAAGACCATTTTTTTTTAGTATGAAAAACCCTTGGTATATATTAATGGTATGTTTGGTATATATTAATATACCAGCACAAAGTTCAAATGTGTTTCATAATGTTTTTGACAAATATGCATATATCAAAGTCAAAACCAGAGCATCATTTAATTTTCCTATTACAATTGCAATTTTTTCATATATCTGTCAAAAAATTTGTTTCTCTTCATAATGACCATCATCTATTTATCTATTGGCTTGTCCACTGTTTGTGCTAGCAGTAAGTTGACCTAATCCTTTCCATATAATGTGCCTTCGTCCCCTTTTGAGTTGGAAGGGCCACGTCCATGGTAATCCTCCCTTTTACGCAAAGCAGATGTCTGAAACCTTCCGGGTAAGCTATATATTGTCCACCCCTGCAAAAGAAAAAACTGATGTGCTCTCCATAAACGGTAGCATAATACAAAAACCTCTTGTCGAGGATCTCCTTCACATATATATGGTTGTCGCACCAATCCTCCCTGCAATGTAGTCCAGTAATACATTAGACAAAAACATTAACATTTTCCAACACTTACTCAATAAAATTTGACAGTTTCACTTGCCCCTGCCCCTTCAGCTTCAAATAGTTCATATTGTATTTCCCCAAAGGATCCTTCCAGACCCTTTTTGGACAACCGATCTGCTGTGGAGTTCTTCTCACGATAATTATGAGTGAACGAAATGCTGGAGAAGGTACTGGCCAAATCTGAGATGCGTTCAATCCATGAAGTTAAATGTAGGGGTGCCAACCGGTTCCTATGATTGAGATATTCGATTAACACTTTTGAATCTCCTAAGATCCATATGGTGTCAATGTATAGGTATTTGGTAAACCATAGAAGACCCCAGAGTGCCAGCGTCTCAGCCTTGGTATTCAAGTCCAGTCCACCATACCAATGGAGTTTATAATGGCATGTTGGGGAGATCATCAGCCAAGCTCCGCAGCCACATATACCATTAAGTGTTGCCCCATCGAAGAACCCCATAGGAAAATTAATCTCATGAGGTTGCATTCTGATCGATAGATATGGTTTTTGTTCAATTTTTATACCATCCCGAATTTTAATAATTTGTGATACAATCCATGTCGGTGTAATGATTTTACCTTCAAACATTTTCTGATTCCCACTCTTCCATATATACTAATGATATATTAGTGGAATGATAATAAAACATTTACCTTTTTCCACCCACCATTTGGTACATTCTTCAATTGTCTGGTAATATGAATCTTGGAAATTGAAATGTCTGCATAATAAGGATCTTATCTCATTTGAGAACACGCAATTGCAGAATATATGCTTGTTATCCTCCTCATCATTCATGCAAAGAATATAGATGCCCGGGCCAATATTACCTCTTTTCATAAGATTCATCCATGTTAAGTTTTTCTCCTTCCACACACACCACATGAAAATAATTATTTTAATTTGTGTCTTTACCTTCCAAACTGCAGTAAACCAACACTTACCTTGTTGACCAAGTTTATTGTCCATGTTAGCCACATATGTTTCTTTTATAACTATATTTCCTTTTTGTAAACTACCTCCTCAGGTAATATTATCTCCTTCAACTTTCCTATTCTAGCCGATACCACTTACCGCTTCCAAATAAATCTTCCACTCATTGATCATTTGACCCTGTATCTCCAGGGTTTCAGTGTCATGCCATCTCGGGATGTTGTCCTGTCAATAATTTATGACCTGTGCGAAATAAAAAACCCTCTCCTATGTAGACATTGTAATAGTTGATCCTCGAGGCCGATGTCCACCGGAAAACCTCTTATGTTCCTCTCACCAAGCATAATTCTTTGTCCATTCCCAAAGCTCCACTTTAGGTGATCTCAAAAAGAAAGCCATATTTTTTTGAAACTCCTCCATATTATTGAACCTCTATCAGCTTTCCGCCATCCCAAAAAGAAAGCATCGTCTAGTTCAATAGTTTTTAAATACTTAAACCGCATAATTTCTCTCCACATCCCATATTGATTTAAGCTTCTCCATAAAGACTTCATAAGCAATGATCTCCCAAAAGTGTCAATGTTTAATACGCCCCAGCCCCCGCAGTCCTTTGGAATGGATAGAAGGTCCCAACAGGCTAGATGATATTTCTTTTCACCATGTATACCATCCCACAAAAAATTAGTCATCGATGTCTTTATCCTATCGATGATGGAGGTCGGAATCATAAAAATATGTGCCCAGAATACTGAAATCTGTTGTAATATTGCCTTAATGAGAATCAACTTCCCTCCTTTTGATAAACATTTTTGTGACCACCCTTGAATCCTTTTATGGAATTTTTCTATGATCCATTGCCAATCTTCTGCTCTATACTGTGCTGGCTTTAAATGAAAGCCCAGATAAGTCATCCCCTCTGAGAGAGGTTCCTTTGAAAGTTGAAAATATCAATGATGTCCGCAATGCAGGTAGGATCCTCCTTTGAGAAATATGTGCATGATTTCAGTTCATTGGAAATCATCCCCAATGCATTACAGAAGCGATGGAAGAACTGAAAAAGAGTGACCCATCAATCTCTGATCAACATACCACATAACAGGTCACGTCATCCACAAATAAGTTGTGTGTGACATCCTGGTTGTATGTGAGTTTAATTCCCTTAAATGTACCCAATGAGTTGGCATCGATGATCTTTCTTCTGAGCGCATCCATGACAAGGATAAAGAGAAGGGGTGACAATGCACAACCCTGTCTCAGACCCCTCCTAGGCTTGAAGAATCTAGAATCCAAACCATTAATAATACTGGCCATCGCTGAATTGCAGACGCAGCCCATGATCCACTCTACCACATCCCTGTGCATCTCGATCTTATGTAGAATCATCCTTAAATAAGCCCAATCGATGCGGTCATATGCTTTACTTAAATCCACTTTCATAATGATTGCCTTTGTCTTATTATTGTGAATCATGTGCATCACCTCCTGTACAGTCGCCACTACATCATGAATAAGCCTATTATTCAAAAATCCATATTGTTCTTTTGTCATGTGGACAGCTAAAACACCTTTAATGTGTTCCGCAATAAGCTTGGATGATATTTTATAGAGTATGTTGCACAATGATATTGGTCGGAAATCTTCGAAAGTCGAAGCACCTTTCTTTTTTGGTATAAGAGTCAAAAAATTGGAGTTGATAGACCCCAGTCTCTACCCCTTCTTTCTAATCTCCTCTACCATAGCAATCATATCCCGGAGAAATAAGTCAGAGAAATGTAAAAATAAGTCTGGGGTCCAGCCGTCTAGCCCAGGGCTCTTATCTGGTTGAAAATTCTTTAGGATACCCTCTACCTCCTCCATAGTAGATCCCTTGTTTAAATTACCATTATCCTCTTCCGAGAACATTAACGGAAAGTCCTGCACAACCCAGATTTGATCTTCGATGAATGATCCTTCCCTCACCTTGAAAAAATTATCATAATATTTGACTGCCTCCTTTTGGATTTTTTCTGTCGTAATATGCTCATTGCCTTCATGTGATATTTTCCAGATGGCATTATGTACCTTCCTCCCATTTGCATATGTGTGAAAATATTTTTAGTTTTTATCACCTTCTTTGAGCCATAAGGCTCTGCTCTTAAGTCTCCAGGTCTTCTACTGGAAAAGAAGGATCTCCTTTTGTTTGAGACTCCAATTTTTAATCCATTCCCAAGCTTCGTCAATCCGATGGTCACAGTCAATGTGTCTGAGTAATACCCCAAACTAATCCTCGATCAGTTCCAATATTAATTTCATATTTCTCTTTTTTGTTCACTCCCATGTTTTTACTTTCTACTTTAAAATGCGCAGCTTTTCTGAGAGGAATTCCATCGACGATGACCTGATATCCCTTGTATATACCTTAAAAAAGTCTCGAACCATAATGTTGAAATCTGCATCTTCTAACCATGCCCTGTTGAATTTGAATGGGTAACTCCCGCCCTTAGTTTCAAAATTCCATTCCACCACTAAAGGCTTGTGATTAGATATCATGATATCTGCCACCCGCACAGAGATACCTCCTAAATGTGCTATTAGATCCTCCTGTATAAGCACCCGGTCCAGCCTTTTAGCAATAAAATTCCCTCTTGATCTGCCATTATACCACGTAGGTCCCAGACTGATAGGTTTTATATCCTTAAAGTGATTATCAAGCAGCAAGTCATTCATAAAGTAGAAGACATGACCATTTTGCAACAAGAACAAAGACTGGATATCCCTCACGGACAAGGATAAAGCACTCAGTACAGAGTCTATTTTGATGCATGAACAGAACACTAATTACTCTCAGAAGGATGGAACAGGAAGGAGTAAGATAACACGGGGGAGAACGACTCCCAGATGAAGGAATACAAGAGATCACGAATTTTTTTTTAGAACATACTCATACAATATCTCAGATTTGCTTCCTAGACTTGCATTTTTGTTTGGAAGTAAAATAGCCTTATCTCATAAATATTTTGTTAAAAGATGAATGATGATCACATGAAAGTAAATCTTAGGAAATTATTGACATTGTGTTGGTACATTATATATATCAAAGGTTTTTTTTCACTAAAAAAAAAAAAACCGAGTAAAGCTATAGCAATATAAAAAATGAAAAGCATAAATAAGGAACTTTAAAATAAAATATTTAAAATGTAGTAATATATTGCAAATAAAAACAAATAAGGATCATTGTATATTATATATTATTTTAATAAAAAAATTTAAACCATGTTGTGCTTGTTTTTTATTTTAGCAATTTGGATTTGTAATATACTATCCAATTATATATAAGTGAAATGAAAATATATATTAGATCTAAGACTTTTGTAATCCATAATGTAAATGAAATGTTTCGAATTAATCACATCATTAGGATTAGGATTTCGGATGACCTAATCCTAATGATGTGATTAATCCGAAAGATATTTTATCTAAAAATATATATTGTAATTTAAGTTGAGGTTGATCTACATAGTTGATTTACATTGCATTATGATATATAATTATTTAATTTTAATTTTAATTAATAAATGAAAAAATTTACAGATTTTAATTATGTTTTTATTAGATTAATTATTTTTAATTAGATTAATTTAATGATAATTAATTTATTTTAAAGAAATAATTAATTATAAATAATGTGTTAATCATAAATCCATTTATTTTCAATTTAAATATTAACAATCCACAAGGTCTTGGATAGAAGACTAGGTGTTTTTTTAAGGTTGTAATATATTAGATATGATAAAGATGTAGTCTTACAAGTGTGGTTCATCATCAGGACTATGTGAGAGATCAGATCAGGACATTAAGTTTAAATAGATATAGAGCTGGCTAAACTAGCCATTAGTATAACGGCTAGTTTGACTTTTAAAATTCTTTATTTATTTATATTATATTTTTAATCAATTAATAATGGTTAGTTTCATTTTATTTTTAGATTAAACTTTTTAATTTATTTATTCAATTAATTAATTGATTAATTATTTAATTATTTAATATATATATATATATATATATATATAGATATATATATATATATATATATATATATATAGATATAGATATATAGATATATATATATATAATTTTATTTTATTTTTCGCACTAGGTCTAAGGAAAAAATGAGAATAATAACCAACAACTAGCAAGAAGCAGGGTAGAAACAAAAGACATTCATGAATATAAGGCAGGTATCCAACAACACCTGCTGATGTTCCAGCCATCATCTCTATTGAGATTAACGGATCTTTTTTTCAATTTCTAAGGCCTCTATTAACTTACAATGATGGAAATGATCAATCCTAGCAATGACCTTAGTCTCTTCGATGCAAATATGATGGTTAGTCTTTTCTGCATTTTCAGCTAGGGCTAACGAGTGGGATCTACCATGTTTAATGTCAGCAACATGCTCACAGACCCTTTGATTTATAGAACAACTAGTTTCATATTTTCATATATATATATATATATATATATATATATATATATATATATAATTTAAAAAAATATATAGAATCTATTATTAAACAATTATATTGAAAATATAATAATCATTCAATATTAAAAACACAACATCAAAAAAAATGTATATTCTTTTCTTCTAAAATTTACCTAATTTTAATTTTTAATCTAGATTGATTATACACTAATTTAACCGTAGTCATATTTTAATTTTACTCTAAATTAAAAATAATAAATTTTCATGTAAATTAACCCTACTTTATTTTAACCTTAAGTTTAAACATAATATTATACCATTCTAAGGAGAAGACTTAATAGGAGTAAGAATTTATCTAATGGAACTAGACAACAAGACTTATATCTAATACAACCACAGAGTATGATTCAAACAAATTCTCAAGATTCTATTAGAAATTGAAAAGCCACACAACAAATCACACATTGTGATGTTTTATTGATCACATAAAGCAATTACATATATAAGACTTAGATTAATGACTTCAAGAAATTATGGCTCAGATATGACATTACTCCAACTCATAACTTAGGAATCAATAACTTCTAGACTGGACTTACAATGACAACTTGTAAATCACATCATACACATGCATTACTTCTGACAGCCTCCCTTAATCTTACATGTAACAAATACAGAAAACACACATTACAATAATAAATGAATCCTTGTCAAATTTTTCTGATATGTTCATCACTAGCACTCATATCCACTCTGAAATCTCACGGTTTCCACTCTTTTCTTGACCACACATTCGAGCTCCCACATGATACATTTAAGACATAACCGCTTCAGATCATCGTTGTGTACTTTGCAGAATTGATGCTTCTCAACTTCCCGGAGCACAACGAGTCAGTTTCGATACTTAACCATTGTGACAGCTTCATTAAAGTTAACTAGTGTTAACTAGTTAAAAGACAATTCGTTTATTATTATCAGGAAGAAAGACTCAAATAATTACTGTTGTTTAAAAGTTATTTTTTTTCTAATTAATTAATTAAGAATAATTAATTAAGGGAAGGAAAAAATCTTTGAAATATATAAATATATATATAATTTATGGTAAAAATGTTTCCAAGAATTGGAGGTGGTTGGAGACAGTTGGAATACAGTGACCTACTTCTCTGAGGATAAAAATGGATCCTAGAGGATGAGTAGGGGTTCTGTGCTAGTAAGAAAAAGGTTGAGGATTTTCCAAAGCTGGTGCTGACTAGTGGAAAATAACTCAAGAAAACCTGAAAAACTAGACTTTATGAAATTGACTGGATTGGCTATTCTGAGGTCACAGCAGAAAGTGAGTTCCACTATTAACCTGGGTCATCCAAAATCTGGAGCTAGGGGGCAAGTAGAGGATGTAATCGCGTCACTTGATGGTTGGGAGGACTACAGCTTAAACCAAAATAATCCAGATAAGTACAAATAGTTAATTTGCATTCTACTTATATATATATGAATATTGCAGTGTTAACTGTTGCAGGTGTTGTATCCAGTTACAGTAAAAAATATTGTTTCTGTAAATATTTGGTAAAATTGTCTATGTGAAAAGAAAGGTACATTTGAAATGCATAGATAAACATATATGGCATGTGTGCAGTAAATGACCACAGATTTTCTGTGAAGCTATTTAAAACAAGTAGTATATGAATCTGCAGATTAAGAGTTTATGTATCTACAGATAATATTTATTTACAGTTGCAATGGAATTTAAAAGAGAATCTGTGAGTTATTGAATAACAAATAAGATAGATGTTTCTTAATACTAGATTCTTACAACTCCTTTATATGCATTCTAAGTTATGTGGCGAAAAATTAGAGCTTGCAGTCTCGGGTTGAGGCAAAGCCCTACCCAAGACGTTCTGTTCGACTTATTGATAAACATTATACACAAAATTTCAGAAACGGTGGTCCGGTCACCGAGAATAGGTTGAACATAGCAGGAATGTTAAAGAACATTATGTAAAGAATCTATGTGGTAATGTAATATCAAGAAAATGAGAAACATAAACCACCGAAAGTGAAAGCTGTGTAATACTTTATTTCTAGATGTATTAAACAGAAAATAAAATATACGGGACAAACCCTGTAAAAATCATTATAACATAAATTGTGAAAGAAAATTTGACCAAACAAACAACTATTATTTAAATGAAGTTCCGCACCAAACTGCAGAGAAGGAAACAGTGGTTTTCTTAACAAAACAGATACTGTAATTTTGCATATGCGGAAACGTAAACCTCTACAAATGGAACATTTAAGGGAAAGAAACCCATAAGAGAAATGTTTATCATGCATAGTGAAGAACTCTTTAAATTTCATAAATGGAGGAATCATTATATATAAGCAAGTTATAGTCCAAAAGGTAAACACGTTAGCATTCGGTCGAAACGAACAAGAATTAACAGTTAGAAGAAAAGTAAGTCAACTAAACCCTTTCTCGCCCAATAAAAATATTATGATATAAACATTACAGGCTTACTTTCAAATGTTGTTCCAAAAAATAAATCATTAACATCATGTTTCAAGACCATTTGCGGTCATAAACTGAAGGACTCTACTATAGGTTTTACGCCCTCTACAAATACCATTCATTTACACAAAGAAATTCCTACACTAGAAGATTTGACGGGAAAACCAGAGCCAAAGAACTGTAGCTCCCATTGGCCAGGGTACCTATAAAGCAAAGGAGAAGCGGTGTATCAGCCGTGGCTGTAAAATACAGTGGTTCCAATCTGGTGAATACTCAGCCATGGGGTTGGGGTCGATGATACTAACCTGTAGAGAAGAGTAAAAAGGCACAAGGGTAAGTTTCCAGTGCTAAATAAAAAGAATGAAAACCTAGTAGCAGTAAACCAAAATCATTGTGATAAGAAAAGAATAAATATGGAGAAATTACCTGTAAGAAGAAATTCAATGTGGATGCTCTGTAAAAATACCAGTGAGGTAATACATTAAAAGTCTAAAACAAACATTCAAACCCTTATTATCTCTGTAATGAGAACAAAGTCACATGAAATATTTTAGAAATGAGTTGTAGGTCCAAGCTCTCACCTGTTGGCGCGCGCCGGGACGAGAAGCTCCTGTTGAAAACGAGAAAATCCTCATGGCGAAAGGAAGAATGAGTTTCACGCAGCAGAGGAGCACCTTCAATCATCTCGGAGGATTAGTCTGTTATATCCCCACACAACTAATGACCAGACAACAGAACCCTTGAAGAAAAATTCACAGAATAACTCTACACAGTCGGCAGGCTGAGCTAAAAGAGTTTTGGGATAGAGAACCCAAGAAATCTTAGGGTCAGCGAAGTCCAATTCAATCTCCCACCAATGCAACACAACCATTGATTAACCCATATATCAACAACGAGGATTGAGGAGGTACCATCAAAAAGTGCGAAGGATCCAAAGTTATACGGCAGTTGTCAAAGGGAATTAATAGCCATATACTGTGGCATTAATCTGAGTTGACAAGATAGCTAATTGAACTTAATAATGAGATTGGGTAACAAGATGATGAGCTTAGTGAAAAGAGTCGCCTTCACTAAGTGGGCCCGCAGGCTATTTTTGGCGCAAGTCTATTTTTAGACTATGTCTATTTTTTAGACATGGTGATCATATTTCAGAAGTTGCAGGATGCTATTTGTGGATGGTTGATCAAGTTGGAAAAATAGATGAAATTCTATTTTTAGAATATTGGGCGAAGTCTATTTATAGATTGCTGATCTAAAAATAGATGCATGTCGATTATATTAGCTCTTAATAATATTTAGACTCTAAAATATTATCTTATTCTCTTTGGAGCACTTTATTTAAGTGCACAAACATGTGGCACAGAGCCGACGAAGGAATTACACTATTCCCGAGGGTTATGTGGAGCTATTGCATGGATACTTCAGTTAGAACTCATTCAATGAGTTTGGTGGAGTTGATTGAGGAAGTTAGTGGAGTTGTATCTGGGCTTAACTAATCTAAACATAGTTGAGATATTTTAGGAGTTCAAATTTAACTAATTGATACAATTAGTGAGAGTGGTGTGAATTAATTATTAATTAATTCACTAATTATAAACTCATTAATCAACTAAAGAATACATCATTTAACTTCAAAGGTATGGACAAGCCCAAGGAGACTAAAGCAGAAATAGGTGAAAGAGAAGTGTGACTATCAGTTGTGACTATATTTTTGCTATTTGCAACACATAGTGATTGGAGAAGCCCATGAGGATTGCGCAGTACAAGCCAGGTGGTTCAAGTTATTTAATGAGCCATCCTACAACATTGATTACGCAATAGAGGCTAGCTATCAAGTGGCAAAGATTGGAGCATGTGTTTTGCTAGATCTAGCTTGATTAGTGTGTATAAATCCAAGGTTGTGCTGAGAGATTGTGAGGAGCTTTGTACAATGATTGTTACATGATCTCCATGACATATAATATACAGATAATTGGGGTTTTCAGCTTTAAGATTTCCTATTAAATACTATGTTATATGTGTGATTGTTTGTGGTTTTAATGTATGCATGCAATTTATTTTATTTCCGCATGTGATGATCAATGGTAGAAGAGATTCTCAGGATATACATGAAGCTAAAATAGTGTGTGATCAGGATAACTTGAATAATATATCATTTATTCAAATTTCTACATGGTATCAGAGGAATATTGATCATTGGAGCAATTGCAAAACATTGAAGCGGTTGAGTTTTGTGCTGGTGGAATTCGAATTTGCAGCAGTGTTTTCTTGGTGTCGAAGTTGAGATGTCTTTCAACGGATTGCGATTGGAGTATGCCCTTGAGGGCAGCTCTAATTATATTGCATGGAAGGACAGGATGGAGGCGGTGCTGGATGACAATGGGTTGAAGGAGTTCATAGATGCAGAAATTCCAAAACTTGCTTCTACTGATGCTGCCGTACTTGACGCATGGAAAAAGAAGATAGCAAAGTGTCGAAGGATTTTATTGGAAGGTGTGAAGGATCACATAGTATCCAACCTTCATGGTAACACTTCTCCATTCTTGATGTGGAAAGCTTTAATAGATTTATTCCAAAGAAAGAGCGACCAGAGGAAGTTGGCGCTCAAGGACAAACTTAGGAACATAAAGATGGAGAAAGGCGACAGTATGCCTAAGTACCTCACGAAGTTCATCCAATGCAGGGATGAGCTAGGAAGTGTGGGGGTTACTGTTGATGATGAGGACTTGGTGAGCTTGGCTCTCCTAGGGCTTCCAAAGAGTTGGCACTCCTATCAAGACTCTGTCAATGGTCGGGAGAAATTTCCAGGATGGGAGCGACTTTGGTCGGATCTTGTGCAAGAGGAGATAAGGCGGAGTACCAGGGACTGATCTTCATCAAAGAATTCTAATGAAGAGAATCAGGTTTTTGGTCGTTGTGTATGCCATAAAAGGGGAAGAGCAGAAATCTTCTATTCCAAAGGCGAAGCATGGTGCTGTGACATGTCCAAGGTGAAGTGCTTTCACTGTCACCAACACAGACATTACGCCACTAATTGTCCACAGAAGAAGAAAAATAAGCAGGCTGCTAGATCTGCAGCTAGAGAGGCCTTAGCCTCATAGTTTGAGCTAGATTTTTCGCTGATTGCATGCTTGGTCTCAAGTGTGATGGGTTCAGCGTGGTTTATTGATAGTGGTGCGTCTTTTCACATGACAGGAGATTGAGATTTGTTTACTGATCTGGATGAGAAAGATCTTGGAGTGCACATCGAGATGGGCGATGATGGTAGATACAGTGCGACTCGTATCGGTACCATTTCCTTTGAGAGGGAGTCTGGTAAACCCTTCGTATTGAAGGAAGTGATGCATGTTCTAGGATTGAAGAAGAATTTTATCTCTGTGGCGATGTTAGAATACAAGGGATATGATGTTAGCGAGGGAAAGGCTTTCCTGCACAGTAAGGCAACTGGTGAGACCTGGAGGATAGGGGTTCGAGTTAAGAACCTTTATCAATTGCAGGTAGATGGTTGTGCAGCAATGGCAGGCAAGGCAGAAGGAGTGGTAAGTCGGGATGATGGCGAGCTGTGGCACCGGAGATTGGGCCACCTTCACCATGGAGCTTTGAAGATACTGCAACATATTTCTACTGGGCTTCCTAAAGGTACTCTTGCGCAGTCAGATCAATGCAAGGGGTGTACCTTGGGAAAATTTTTGAAAGCCACTCATGAGAAGGATAGTCATGCCACGACGATCCTTGAGAGAATTCACACGACGTGTGTGGACCTTTCTCGCAGCTTCGACAACATATCACAAGGTGTATTATGTGATATTTGTTGATGATTTTTCGTAGGTTTTCGGATCTTCTTCATGCAGAAGAAGAGCGAGACATTTTCAAAGTTCTGTGAATTCAAGGCGCTGGTAGAGAAGGAATCGGGGAAGCATGTGAAGGCTCTTAGGAGCGACAATGGTGGTGAATTCATCTCGGCTGAATTCAAAGAATTTTGCAGCGCAGAAGGAATTTGAAGAGAGCTCATAGCACCTCATAACCCACAACAGAATGGGGTTGCTGAGCAGAAGAACAGAACGATCGTGGGTGCTACATGGGTGATGTTGCATGATCAGGGCCTACCCATTCACTTGTGGGCTGAGGCATGAAATACTGCAGTATATGTGCAGAACCGTTGTCCTCACAGTATACTTGGCATGAGTACACCCGAGGAGGCGTTTTCTGGTAAGAAGCCTGATATTTCCCATTTGAGGATTTTTGGTTCACCTGTTTACATTCATGTGACGAAGGATGCCAGAAAGAAGCTGGAGCCGACTGCGGAGGTGGGGATATTTGTGGGGTACACTGATACGCCCCACAACTATCATGTGTATTTTCCAGACAGTTGCAATACTGTTGTGTGACGGGATATCAAATTTCAGGAGGAGAAAGCCATGAAGTGTTCGCTTGAGAGGGAGCCACACTTGCATGCAGAGGAGGAGCTATTAGTTCCTAAGGATGAGTCTTAGGATGTGGATCAGTCACAAGATGAGGTTCATGGAGTGGAAGAGACCACTCAGGTAGCGCCAACCATCAGAGGGCGGAAGCGCACTACAGAAGCTGAGCGACTGGCTCAAGATGCAAAGAAGGTTGTAGGAGCACCTACATCATAGCGCAGAATGAAACCGATCCCGATCGTGCCCGGATACATGGATCTTGTGAGAAAGTGTATCGTGACAGAGCCATCCTCTTTCGAGGAAGCTGTGGAGGATCCCGCATGGGTAGATGCCATGGTGGAAGAGTATGATTCGATTGTCAGAAACAGTGCATGGGAGATTGTCCCAAGGCCGGAAGGGAAATCAATGGTAAGTTCAAGATGGATCTACAAAGTGAAGCAAGCAGTTGACAAGAGTGTGGAGAAGTACAAGGCAAGATTTGTTGCCCGAGGCTTCTCACAGATTGAGGAGATCGATTATGAGGAAACCTTTGCACCTGTCGCAAGGTATTATTCCATACGGATGATTCTTTCTCTCTCAGCACAGATGGGGTGGCACATTCATCAGATGGATGTGAAGACTGCGTTCCTCAACAGAGTGATTGAGGAGGAGGTGTACATAGATCAACCCAAAGGTTTCGATATCTTCGGCGAGTGTGTGTGTCTGGGAGCTCAAGAGAGTGTTGTATGGGTTGAAACAAGCACCTCATGCTTGGTACACACGGATAGGCAGGTTATTTCCATAGGACTTGGATTCTCCAAGAGTGAGGCGGATCCCTAACCTATACCAGATTGTGGTGGAGGGTAAATTTGCTGATCATTGTACTTTATGTAGATGATTTGGTTTTGGCCAATTGATGAGGCACATTGATACTCTCATGCAAGGATGATCTTGCAAAAGAGTTTGAGATGAAGGACTTGGAGCCTTCGATAGAATTTCACGGGATTGGAAATTTGGCAGCATAGTGGTGGACTGTTTGTTTCTCAGGGTAAGTATGCTTGGGAGATACTGGAGAAGTTCAACATGCATGGCTGCAAGCCTGTTGATACTCCTCTTCCTGGTGGATGGAGGAAGGAGGATGCTAATTCAGTGGAGGTAGTGGATGCCACTGTTTATCGACAATTGGTGGGGTCGCTTATGTATCTGGTCAATACATGACCCGACATATGCTATGCTATGAACCAGCTTTCACAGGCTATGGTTAAGCCAACCAAGCTCTACTGGAAGACAGGCAAGCATGTAGTGAGATATCTCAGAGGCACATATCTCAGAGGCACATCGGGATATGGATCATGGTACAGACAGGAGGATGAGTTGAGGCGGCATGGCTTCACGGATGCAGATTGGGAAGGGAGTCCAACAGACAGAAAGAGCACATCTGGAGGGATTTTTAGTATCTGGTCGACAGTAGTTTCTTGGTACAGCAGGAAGCAGAGATCCGTGGCACTCAGTTCAGCAGAGGCCGAGTATATGGCAGTGATTTTGGCTGCATGCGAGGCTATATGGATGAGGAAGATCCTGGTCGGGTTGTTCGGTTCACACTTAGAGCCTACTGTGATTTATTGTGATAATCAGAGTTTCATCAAACTCTCGGTTAATCCAGTATTTCATGATAGATCTAAACACATTGACATCCGGTATCATCATATCAGAGATTATGTGCAGCGGAAGGTCATGTTACTTTCATACATTCCCACGGAGGATCAGGATGCTGATATCTTGACGAAGGTGCTCACCAGGAGCATATTCGAATACCACAGGGGCAGGATAGGGGTTGCATATAATCCATATCTTGTTGAGAGGAAGTGTTGAGATTGCAACAAGATGATGAGTTTAGTGGAAAGGAGTCGCCTTCACTAAGTGGGCCCGCAGGCTATTTTTGGTGCAAAGTCTAATTTTATACTATGTCTATTTTTTAGACATATGGATCATGTTCTATGAGTTGCAGGATGTTATTTGTGGATGGTTGGTCAAGTCAGAAAAAAATAGATGGAATTATATTTTTAGACATATTGGACGGAATCTATTTTTAGATTGCCAGTCTAAAAATAGATATGTCAAATATTATTAGCTCTTAATAATATTTAGACTCTAAACATTATCTTATTTTCTTGGAGCACTTCAGTTAAGTGCACAGATGTGGCACAGGAGCTTAAAGAAGGAATTACGCTATTCCTGAGGGTTATGTGGAGCTATTGCATGGATACTTCAGTTAGAACTCATGTGACAGAGTTTGGTGGAGTTGATTGAGGAAGTTAGTGGAGTTGTATTCAGTTTAACTAATCTAAACATAGTTGAGCTATTTGTATTAAGTTTAACTAATTGATACAATTAGTGAGAGTGGTGTGAATTAATTATTAATTAATTCACTAATTATAAACTCATTAATCAACTAAAGAATGCATCAGTTAACTTCAGTGCATGGATAGTTTCAGTGGAGACCAGTGCAGAAATAGGTGAAAGAGCGGGTTAACTATCAGTTGTGACTATACTGTTGCTATTTGCAACACACAGATAGGTGGAGAAGCCCATGAGGATTGCGCAGTACAAGCCAGGTGGTTTATCTATTTAATGAAGCCATCCCATAGCATTGATAATGCAATAGAGGCTGGCTATCAAGTGGCAAAAGATTGGAGCATGTGTTTTGCTAGATCTAGCTTGATAGTGTGTAGAAATTGGAGGTAGTGCTGAGAGCTTGTGAGGAGCTTTGTACTATGATTTTTACATGATCTCCATGACATATAATATACAGATAGTTGGGGTTTTCAGCTTTAAGCTTTCCCATTAAATAATGTGTTCATATGTGTGATTGTTTGTGGTTTTATTGTGTGCATGCAATTGATTTTATTTCCACATGTGATGATCAATGGTAGAAGAGATTTTGTATTATGCATGAAGCTAAAATAGTGTGTGATCAGGAGAATCTCGGTGAATAATATATCAGTTATTCAAATTTCTACACTTAATAACAAATGCCAAGTGGAGTTTTAAATCTGAAATATCGTATAGTATTAAAATTGTTAAGTTTTTCAACCAAAGAAAATCATACGAATAATGTTTAACTCTGTGAAGAAATCTATGTATTATTTATGGTTATATTATATTTTAAGCGAAACAAAGTAATATGTGTGGTATAGAGTATATAACTATGGGTCAATGACCCTGTCCATTGTTTTCGAATGAAAATAATAACCGATATTTAAGTTAATACTTCAAAAAATAAAATAAAGAAGTAATCAATTTTTTTTTTACTGTGTAACTATTTTTTAAGTAGGATGTTACAACTGGTATCAGATCAGCATTCATATGTTGGGACCCTCAGGGTCAACTAACGATGAAACTGTGTGTAAATGATGCATAGAGAGAAAAGAATTTGGCCTTCTAGCAAAAAACACTATGAGAAGAGGAACTCCAATGTAGCCCCCTCAAGACACAGGGGAACCCCAAGTTCAACCAGTGATGAACCTAGAGATGTGGGTCCAACTAAGTGTTGAACAATAGCAGAAAACTAGTAGGTTGTTAGAAGAACAACAACACCAAACTAGTTTCATGTTGAATACTGTCCAACAGCTGCAGGAGGAGATGGTGCGAGTTCGAAAATATAATGAGTGCTTACTGCAAGACCAGGAAAATATTTTAAAAAGCCTGTCATATAAACAAAACTAGGAGATGGAACAGCCCGGTACTGATAGAGGTATGCAGGAAGAAAATTAGCAGCAAACAGGAAATAATACTTCCAAAAGGGCGGAAAGGAGCCCCTCTTAGCGAAGTAAGAATAAAAATCCTAATGAGGAAGAATCTGGAAGCTTGTCTAATCCGTAAGAAGTCAAGAGACAGAAAGTAGAACTTCAAGGAGAATTTCGTAAAATAAAACCACCAACGTTTGATGGTGAGGCTAAGGAGGTTGCAAAGGCATAGTTAATAAATATGAATAAATATTTTTAGGTGTATGAATATAACAACAACTTGAAGGCCAGATTAGAAATATACCAACTAAGAGAGAAAGCCACTCTGTGGTGGGAGGAGGTGAAGAATATACATAGTATTGAAGAAGAAGATGTCACCTGGAAATCATTTCAGCAATACTTCAAGAACAAGTACCTGACTGAAATATTTTATGACGAAAAGGCTAAAGAATTTCATGATATAAATCTGGGACATATGACCATGGATGATTATATAACTAAGTTTACCTCCTTACTGCGCTATGTTCCGTAACTTTGAGAAGAGAAGGCTAAGGTGCAGAGATTTCTAAGTAGTTTTCCAACACACATTAAAGAAAAAATATAATTTGTAAATCCTCGGACTATGGATGAAGCCATTCGTAAATATTGAATGTGCTATCAATAGTCTAAGGTGAAAGGGGAGGTTGGCAAGACTTGGCAGCCAAAGAAAGGACAAAGAAGTATTTCAAATTTCAATGGTGCCAAAAGTGGCAACTTTAAGAATTCTGCACGAAATCTTGGCAGCAAACATTTTGGAAAAAATCATCAGAGGACTAGATGGCCAGTAGACAAAAAGCCTACAGAAGCATCCAGCAAGCCTGATCAAGGGCAAGTAACCAAGCCACCTTTACAATGTTGGGGTTGTGGTGAAGCGCATTATTACAAAAACTGTCCACAACAAATCAGAAATGATACAGTGGAAAATCTGCAGGAAGCCTCTACAGTGGGTGATGTACCGCGTAACATATCCTGCATCAATGGAGCATTGGAAGATCGACAAGCCAATTATCAGCCCACAATGATTGAATTAGAAGGTAAATTAATAACTAAACCTGTTTCTATTTTGGTAGATCCTAGAGCAAGTTTGAGCTATGTTAGCCCCAAAATAGTGGAAATGTATAATTTGAAAGAACAGAAATTTAAGAATTCATGGTTAGTAGAACTAGCTACTGGAGCAAAACGAAAAGTAACTGCCAAGATTCCTAATTGTATTCTGGAAATTTCCGAACAACAGTTACAAGTAGATCTGAATATTCTACCACTGGGATCATACGATGTGTTATTAGGCATGGACTGGTTAGAAAAGCATTGGACCTTAGTAGATTGTAAAGAAAAGATTATCTACTATAGAATGCATGATGGCACACGAAAAGAGATTCAAGGAATCAAAAATCCATTGCAGTTACGCCTAATCACAGCATCCCAAATGAGTAAGTGTATAAGAAAAGGATGCCAGTTGTATGCAATTCAGGTAGGGTATGCATATTTTAAGGAAAAATCACCCTTAATGGAAGATATACCAGTGGTGCAGGAATTTCTGGATGTGTTTCTAGAAAATACTCCTAGTTTACCACCAAGGAGGGATATTTATTTCACCGTAGAGTTGATTTCAGGAGCTTCCCTGGTGTCAAGGGCTCCTTACAGAATGAGTGTGCCAAAACTAACTGAACTGAAAATGCAGTTACAAGAACTACTGGACAAAGGTTACATTCATCCAAGTGTGTCCCCGTGGGGAGCACCAGTCCTATTTGTTAAAAATAAAGATGTGACAATGCGAATGTGCATGGACTACAAACATCTCAATAAGTTAACTGTCAAAAACAAGTACCCCCTACCAAGAATTGATGATTTATTTGATAAATTAAAAGGGGCTACGGTGTTTTCTAAGACAGATTTAAGATTCGGATATCATCATATTCGAATTAAGGATGAAGACATTTGTAAGACAACATTTCGTACTAGGTATGGACATTACAAATTCGTGGTGTTACCCTTTGGACTGACGAATGCACCAGCAACCTTTATGAGGTTAATACATGGAATCTTTCATCCTTTCTTGGATAATTTCGTACTTATTTTTATAGATGATATTCTGATATATTCTAAAAATCAGGAAGAGCATAAGGAACATTTGATAATTGTCCTGGATATGCTCAAAAAGCATCAATTGTACGCTAAGTACAGTAAATGCGATTTCTTTAAAACAGAAATCCAATATCTAGGCCATGTTATTTCAGCTGAAGGGGTAGTTGTTGATCCCGAAAAGATCAAAACTATTACGGAATGGCGAGTACCCAAGAATGTGGCCGAAATTAGATATTTCATGGGATTAGCTGGTTATTACAAAAGATTTATTGAAGGATTTTCTAGAATTTATTTTCCTATCACATCTCTGGAGAGGAAAGGAAAAATTTTCAAATGGATAATAGAATGTCAAAACAACTTTGAAAAGTTGAAACAACTTTTGACTACCGCACCTGTGTTGAGGGTAGCTGATCCTAATAAAGAATACGAGGTTTGTACTGACACAAGTAAAGAAGGTGTTGGGGCAGTCTTATCCCGGGAAGGCAAAGTGGTAGCATACGAATCAAGGAAACTGAAATACCATGAACAAAGATATTCTGCAAATGATTTGGAACTTACAAAAGTGGTACATGCACTCCGGGTGTGGAGGCATTATTTGTTGGGCAAAAAGTTTGTACTTAGAACAAATCATAGCAGCTTGGCTAGTTACTTCAAGCAAGCAGATTTAAACTCCAGACAGGAAAGATGGAATGCCTTTCTAAGTGAATTTGATATGGACATTCAACATGTAAAGGGAAAGGAAAATCAAGTAGCAGATGCATTGAGCAGAAAGTTACACGGTATTTATAAGCTGTATTATAATCAGTTAGAAAATCAATTTTTGGAAAAGTTAAAGGAAGAGGCACAAAAATATCTGGAATACAAATTTCTATGGCAACAGATGGAAGAAAATATGAAGCAAGGTAGTACATCTGAGTATGGAAAGAACGAACAACAGATGTTGACCTTCCGAGGAAAGATATATGTACCTAACCGTATAGCTCTGAAGGAGCTGATATTGAATGAATTTCATCGCAGAAATTACGCAGGTCATCCGGGTAACCAGAAGATGTTGACTACAATTAGAAAGGTATTTTTATGGCCTAGTATGCGTAAGAACATTGCTGAATATTTAAGCAAATTCTTAGAGTGTCAACAGGTAAAGGTGGAGCATCAACATCCTGTAGGACTATTGTAGCCCATACCAATACCTGAATGGAAGTGGGAGGTTATCTCCTTGGATTTCATTATAGGTTTACCATGAACAAAAAGACGAAATGATTCAATCATGGTAGTGGTAGACAGATTGAGTAAATATGCACATTTTATACCCGTACAGTCTACCTACAAGACAGTACAGATAGCTGACATATTTATGAAGGAAATTTTCAGATTGCATGGAATTCCAAAAACTGTGATTTTAGACTGAGATGTCAACTTCACATCTGCATTTTGGAAACTTTGTTCACCGGTCTGGAAATGCAGATAAAATTTAGCACAACTTATCATCCCCAGACTGACGAACAAACGGAACGGGTAAATCAAGTATTGGAAGACATGTTGTGCATGTATGTGATGCACCAGCCAACTAAATGGGAGGATTATTTGCATCTTGTTGAGTTTGCCTACAATAACGGTTATCAAGAATCTCTAAAAATGAGCCCCTTCGAGGTATTATATGGGAGGTAGTGTCGCACACCTATAAATTGGAGCATCCTTGAGACAAAATTAATGTTGGGACCTGAGATGCTTGCTAAAATGGAAGCAGAGGTGAGAAAAATAAGACAAAATATGAAGGATGCACAAGATCGACAAAATATCTATGCAGATAGAAAAAGGTCTTATCATGAATTCGCAATAGGAGATCATGTGTACGTAAGGATTGAGCCAAAAAGGAGTACTTTGTAGTGGGCCTCTTGTGCCAAATTGGCTCCTAGATTCTGTGGACCCTTTGAAATTTTGGAAAGGGTAGGACCTGTAGCTTATCAGCTAGCATTACCCCGCCATATCTGAGTACACAATGTATTTCATGTGTCTCTGTTGAAGCATTATGTACATGATGCAAAACACGTGATACATTGGCAAAATATTTAGTTAGTATAGGAATGATAATCCTAACTTGAGATATGAGTATATTTTTTGTGTATTGATTTGGAACATTGTTGTTTTTAGGTAGAGCTGAACGGCGAGTTCCTGGTCGAGCCGCAACACATACTTAACCGAAGAGAAATTGTACTCCACAAACGAGTAGTCGTCCAGGTTAAAGTGCAATGGAAGCACTTCAGACCAGATGAGGCTACTTGGGAGGACGAAAAATTCATGCGAGAAGTTTACCTGGAGCTCTTTGCAGAGCTAGAATGAAACACCGAGGACGGTGTTACTTCCAAGGGGGAAGTTGTGACAACTTCATTAAAGTTAACTAGTGTTAACTAGTTAAAAGACAATTCATTTATTATTGTTAGGAAGAAAGACTCAAATAATTACTGTTGTTTAAAAGTTTTTTTTTCTAATTAATTAATTAGGAATAATTAATTAAGGAAAGGAAAAAGTCTTTAAAATATATAAATATACATAAAGCTGATGGTAAAAATGTTTCCAAGAATTGGAGGTGGTTGGGGATAGTTGGAAGACAGTTACCTACTTCTCTGAGGATAAAAATGGATCCCAGAGGAGGAGTAGGGGTTTTTTGCTAGTAAGAAAAAGGTTGAGGATTTTCCAGAGCTGCTGGTGACCAGTGGAAAATAACTCAAGAAAACCTGAGAAACTAGCCTTTCTGAAATTGACTAGATTGGCTATCTTGACGTCACAGCAGAAAGTGAGTTCCATTGTTAACTCGAGTCATCCAAAATCTGGAGCTAGGGAGCAAGTAGCTGACGTAATCGCCTCACTTGATGGTTGGGAGGACCACAACTTAAACCAGAATAATCCAGATAAGTACAAATACTTAATTTGCATTCTACTTATATATATATATGAATATTGCAGTGTTAACTGTTGCAGGTGTTGTATCCAGTTACAGTAAAAAATGTTGTTTCTGTAAATATTTGGTAAATTTGTCTATGCGAAAAGAAAGGTACATTTGAAATGCATAGATAAACATATATGGCATGTGTACAGTAAATGACCACGGATTTTCCGTGAAGCTATTTAAAACAAGTAGTATATGAATTTGCAGATTAAGAGTTTATGTATCTACAGATAATATTATTTACACTTGCAATGGAATTTAAAAGAGAATCTCTGAGTTATTGAATAACGGATAAGATAGATTTTTCTTAATACTAGATTCTTACAACTCCTTTATATGCATTCTAATTTCTGTGGCGAAAAATTAGAACTTGCAGTCTCTGGTTGAGGCAAAGCCCCACACAAGACGTTTTGTTCGACTTATTGATAAAAACTATACATAGACTTTCAGAAATGGCGGTCCGGTCACCGAGAATAGGTTGAACATAGCAGGAATGTTAAATAACATTATGTAAAGAATCTCTGTGGTAATGTAATATCAAGAAAACAAGAAACATAAACCACCGAAAGTGAAAGCCGTGTAATACTTTATTTCTAGATGTATTAAACAAAAAATAAAATATACAGGACAAACCCTGTAAAAATCATTATAACATAAACTGTGAAATAAAATTTGACCAAAAAAATAGCTATTATTTAAATGAAGTTCCACACCAAAATGCAGAGAAGGAAACATTAGTTTTCTTAACAAAACAGATACTGTAATTTTGCATATGCGGAAACGTAAACCTCTACAGATGGAAAATTTAAGCGAAAGAAACCCATAAGAGAAATGTTTATCATGCATAGTGAAGAACTCTTTAAATTTCAGAAATGGAGGAATCATTATATATATGCGAGTTACAATCCAAAAGATAAACGCAGTAGCATTCGGTCGAACCGAACAAGAATTAACAGTTAGAAGAAAAGTAAGTCAACTAAACCCTTTCTCGCCCGATAAAAAGATTCTGATATAAACATTACAGACTTACTTTCAAATGTTGTTCCAAAAACTAAATCGTTAACATCATGTTTCAAGACCATTTGCGGTCATAAACTGAAGGACTCTACTATAGGGTTTACGCCCTCTACAAATACCATTCATTTACGCAAAGAAATTCCTACACTAGAAGATTTGACGGGAAAACTAGAGCCAAAGAGCTGTAGCTCCCATTGGCCAGGGTACCTGTAAAGCAAAGGAGAAGTGGTGTATCCATCGTGGCTGTAAAGTACAGTGGTTCCAATCTGGTGAATACTTGGCCATGGGGTTGGGGTCGATACTACTAACCTGTAGAGAAGAGTAAAAAGGCACAAGGGTAAGTTGCCAATGCTAAATAAAAAGAATGAAAACCTAGTAGCAGTAAACCAAAATCATTGTGATAAGAAAAGAATAAATATGGAGCAATTACCTGTAAGAAGAAATTTAATGCTGATGCTCTGTAAAAAGACTAGTGAGGTAATACATTAAAAGTCTAAAACAAACATTCAAACCCTTATTATCTCTGTAATGAGAACAAAGTCACATGAAATATTTTAGAAATGAGTTGCAGGTCCAAACTCTCACCTGTTGGCGCATGTCGGGACGAGAAGGTCCTGTTGAAAATGAGAAAATCCTCATGGCAAAAGGAAGAATGAGTTTCACGCAGAAGAGGAGCACATTCAATCATCTCGGAGGAGTAGTTTTCTATATCCCCACACAGCTAATGACCAGACAACAGAACCCTTGAAGAAAAATTCGCAGAATAACTCTACACAGTCGTCAGGCTGAGCTAAAAGAGTTTTGGGATGGAGAACCCAAGAAATATTAGGGTCAGTGAAGTCCAGTTCAATCTCCTGCCAATGCAACAAAACCATTGATTAACCCACATATCAATAGCGAGGATTGAGGAGGTACCATCGAAAAGTGCGAAGGATCCAAAGTTATCTGGTAGCTGTCGAAGGGAATTAATAGGCATGTACTGTGGCATTAATCCGAGTTGACAAGCCAAATAACTGAACTTAATAACAAACGCCAAGAGGAGTTTTAAATTTGAATTAGTTTTTCAACCAAAGAAAATCATACGCATAATGTTTAACTCTGCGAATAAATCTATGTATTATTTATGGTTATATTATAGTTTAAGCGAAAAAAAGTAATATGTGTGGTATAGAATGTATAACTATGGGTCAACGACCTTGTCCATTGTATTCTAATGAAAATCATAACCAATATTTAAGTTAATACTTCGAAAAAGAAAATAAAGAGGTAATCAAATTTTTTTACTGTGTAACTATTTTTGAGGTAGGATGTTACAACCATCCTATGGAACTGCCACTATTTATTGAATATATGGCCTTCCACTATATTAACAAGCATTCTGGGTATGGCTTCACCAAACAATTCTACAACTTCACCTATAAAATAACAGTATAGAATGGCTTCACCTGACAATTCTACAACTTCACCTATACCTATAAAATAACTTGTACCTCCAAAAGCACTACTGGTCACACCAACTTGAACTTATTAAGAACTACATGTGATTTATGCTTTTCTATTATAAGGATTGAACTATTACTCTATTTTTCCAAAAATATACCAATTTTGCTTTCCAAGAAATTTTGTTAACTGATAATTAAGCTATAAGAATTTCTATGAAGCAAAATTTCTGCTCCAAGATATTTTATGATTTTGCATAGCATAAAAGATATCATTTTAGTTATGGTATACATATAAAAAAATAATTCAAACTATATTAATTAATTTATATAAGATAAAGAAATAATTCAAGATATTTTATGATTTTGTATAGCATAAAAGATATAATTTTAGTTATGTTTTTATTATATTGATTATTTTTAAATTATATTAATTTAATGATAATCAAATTCTCTAGAAAAAGTAATTCCAAACATATGTATACATATTAAAAAAATTCAAACTATATTAATTAATTCATATAAGATATAGAAGGGAAAACTCATTAATTTATAATATATATATATATATAATCACTTAGGTAAATTGTAAAAAATACATAATATAAATATAAATGTAATACTTTTTAAAGTTAAAAAATACAGATAATAGATATATTAGATTTTAAAATAAATCTATATATAAGAAATCATTCTGATTCATTAGAAATATTATTTATATAATATAGGTTTTTTAAAAATAACATTATATTTATTATTAAAAAACAAATTAAAATATATATTAAAAAAACAAATTAAAATATAAATTGAAAGTTATAATATTAAAAAAATAAATAATATAAATAATATATTTGTAAAATTAGTAATTATAATATATTAATTAAATTTGTGTTTAAAACATTTTGATGATGATGATGAGAATTTTGGTCTATTGGACTTAAAGAAAAGAATTATTTAGTTATTGGAAAGTTGCTATTACAACAAAAATTATGAAACTAAGATCTAATGTGGATATAAACAAGACACTCTAAAAAGAAATAATTTTCATCTTCAATGTTCATATTATCAATTTAATTTAATTTTACTATATTATAATTTTTTTTTTTTTTTTTAATGAAATTATATTATATTGAAATGTGATCAAATTATAAATATTCACACAAAATATAAAAGATGTGAATGTTAAGATAGTAATTTATTATAAAATTTATGAATGTTAAGATAGTAATTTATTTGTGAAATGAACTCAAATGAAAAGAGTAATCAATTCGGAATTTAGTTGAATACTAAATACATTAAAGTTAAAAGTAGAAATAACTTTTTGTCAGTAAATATATTATTAATAATATATTTATCCGTTGAATTAGCAAATATTTTATTAATAATATATTTAGCCGTTGAATTAGTTGGATCTGTTCTCGTTCATCTTCTTTTGCCCTTTAGCATTGTGCTCTTGTGCCCGTCATTTCTCATCCTTATGTTACAAGCTTTCCACTCGCTCTATAACCCGCAAACATGCGTTACTGTGCCATCAATGTATCTTCTAAATTACCCTGCCTTCAAACATTTCTCTCATTTATTGCTCTCTCCTTTTCTCAACACTCAAATCCGACATAATATGAACGGTCTCGGCTCCATCGATAAATTGACCTTCATGATAATCATGTACTTACTATACCTTGTTATAAGGGGGATTCGAGCTTCCCTATTTTGCAAATGTGTTAGTTACATGCTTTCACATGAACAAGGGTACACATACAACATACAAAAGCAATATGGTTAAAAGATATGATTGTATCAACTTAGCTATGTTGTATGAGTTTTTGGTACGTCGGTACTTCGAGTACGGGGAATGAGTATCCAGTATGGCTAGAAGCTTTGCCCAAATTTACAGGAAACGTCAAGTTGGGAGTGACAATAATATAATATATTAAAATTTAATATATATTAAAAGTGAAAATAAAATAATTTATTTATTTCCATCCAAAACTTGCCAATTAAATTCCATCTTGTAATGAAATATGTATAATATTGAACTTTGAAACACTACCAAAAAAAATCAAAATATTGATCCATCAACAACTTGCCAATGAAATTCCCTGCCAGCAAAGAAACATGTGGAACTCCTAAACCGAAGAAAAGGCTATTATTACTTGATTATTATGTGATTTCATGCAACATTATATTATATTCAAGTTGGAAATTTATAAAATGAAACTTACTAACACGCTACTATTTCTAGTTCTAACCATCATTGTAATTTGTTGAATCTTACCATTAAAGCTTCAAGATAGACTTCAAGAAAGTAGACTTATTTGCAATTGTTGAACTTCAAGATTTTCAATAGAAGCTGCCAAGGAATGACTCGAAATTGTCTATATTTTGTTGAAACCTTTGCTACATCTCCACATCTCTATCACTTTACAGAGCCCATGCAGTCCAGCCCCCGACCTATCATGTATCCCTTGGAAAATAAACAAATGGTACCTTCTCTGCTCAAAATAGGTACCTAAAAGGTGAAAATATGTTCAAAATAGGTACCCGAAACGTCAAAACTTGTTGTATTGAAGCTCCCGAAAAGCTCCAAAGTACCCTTTGAAGCTCCCGATGATTTTGGAAAGTTTCCTACAAGCTCCCAAGCTCCCAGGAATGCGGGAGCGTTGGGTACGTGCTCTCTAATGGATGGGAGCGGTACCCATGTTACTATGGAACTTAGTCAAAGTGTATTCACAATTATTTGGCATGAGTTTTTTTCTTTAATCTATTAGGGCTTTTTGCATAATAGATTAACGCTATTTGGACATATGTCCAAAACTACCTAACATCTCATCTAGATATATGTTACATTTACAAAAGGCCCACTTGGTCGTAAGACCTGGTCATCAAACAACCTAGCGACCTAGATTCCTCTAGAACCTGGACATTTGTAACTACATTAATTTTCCTATTTTTACAAATTAAATTTGAGGGAAAATAAAATTCCCTTTGGAAATTTCATAACCCCTTTTGGGTCTAGAAAAAAAGAGTTGCCTAGGGTTGAAGCGCTCGCATTAGATTCACTGGGTGCAAAAAAGAAGTTTGAGCTCTTAGTCAAATGTCCTCAATCAACTAAATCCTCCAGGGTCCCAAACTTTGTGTTTTAGTTTCCTACTTTGTTTTCCTTGTTGGGTTGTCATTGTCCTTAGCTATCCTGGATCCCATACCTTACTTTGCAATTTTCCATCCCTCAGTTATTGTTGTTGTTCATCTACTTGTCCCCATCATCATTTTATTGTGAGTTTCATTCTTTTAGGGTCCCACATCCTAGTTTGTAGTTGTTGTTCCGTTCTCCTATTGATGAAATATTTTGCAATCCACCTCATGCTATGATTGGTTGCCTCTTCTCCTCTATTGTACCATTGCCTAGGTACGTTCTTCATCAACATGCCCAATTTCTCCAATTCAATGGCCAACTCTTGTTGAACCCAACTGCTCAATTGCTGCAATATTCCAAAAAATTGTGTGGCTTCAATTGCCACCTCATCATCTCCCTTTTCATTTTTATCTACCATCTCAGTGTTATTTATTCTCCCTCTTGTGGGGTTTCCTTCCCACTAGGAGGTCTTCATCTTAAGTGCACTATCTAGTGTAGTCTTTGTGACTACTCTGCAATCTTTTGCAATCCCTTGGGATGAATTCTCCTTCTCAGCTCCTAGTTTATTTTTGGGGGAATGAAGCTCCTTATTGGATCCATATTCTTGTTTTTTTTCCTCCCTTAAACAAGTCTACATAGTCTTTCCCATCTATCAATGTCTTGGGCTTTCCATGATCCCACATTCTACTTCTTTGTTCATTTTCCTTGGGGAAAAAATTCGTTGGAGTTAGCCCAATTCTCCTACTTGCTTCCTTCTTCAATTCATTGTACCTTGCCTTGGGCACTTTCGGAATTAACATCATGCTATGGATATTGTTAACTTGAAAACATTTTATGACCTCAATTGTCATCCCATCATCTAACATCTGCTCCAAGATTTTCAAAACATGTGGCTACCTTCTCCATGGCTACCCTATGAGGGATTGTCCTTCTCTCACCTCATTTGCCCTTAGTTTTCCTTCACCATCATGTTAGATTACAATTTATCCTCTTCTTGCAGCCTTCATCTCAGGGAATTTACTTGAAAACTAAGTTTCTTTCTTCTATTCATTGCACCTTCCGTTGGGTGCCAACATCCACAACTCTTACTATTGAACCAAGCTTTCTAGTAACAACAATGATTTCAACACATGTGACCTCTTAATTGCATACTCTATGTAGTATTCCTCAAGCCGATCCTCAAACCCTAGATTGATCAACCAATCCTCAAACAACATGGAATCAAAATTTTGTTCTTCCCCTCTCTCTCTCTTAGCCAAAAACTCCTCTTGCGCTGCTCTCTCATGGACGCATTCCTTTCAAGGTTTCCTCCTTGATAACATATTAGGGGTAATTATTCCTTCTTCTAGTATTGTCTTCCATATTCCACATGGCTACTAGGTGCCATGGTAACTTCTCACAATTGTTTGCAGGTTTCTCTTTGGCCATCTTCAAGGAATAATTTCATTCCTTCTTGCTTATGCCTTTGAGAAGTTGCCTTGTCCGGCCTTGAGGAATTTCCTCCATATGCCCCCACAATTGGAATTTATTTGAGTGACTTAGTGCTCTCCTTCACCCCTTGGACGAGTTATCCACATTCATATCCTATAATACCTACATTCACACCCTAATTTTCAGTTTTGAAATTGTTAGGCCCTATGGCCTCATCTGGTGTCTTTGTCACCAACTCCTCTTTCACCTTTTCCTACTAATTTTTCATGAGAATTTCACTTGGTGTCTCATCATCATCCTCTATTTAAAATACTCTCTACTTATTTGGAATTTGCATACAATCCATGAGGTTCTCAAGCAGTTTCTCAGTATCCCCATCCTCTTCTTTGAGGATGTATCCTCTCTCTGGTTCACAAGAGTGAACTACTTCAACTTTAAGCTCAACTCCTTTGATATTTTCCTCTCTCAATAAAGCACTCAATGGGTGCTTCATCATCTCCCCTATATTTCTAAGGGGATGTTTCTTAAATATCTTCCTTTTGATAGGAAATCTATGCTTATGGTATTCCTCCTCCCTCTCTTGTAACATCGTACTTATTTTTCTGAGTCTTTCTTTCAACTCAACTACATCTCTATCAAACTCTTCTTACCTTAGCTTCCTTCTCTTAGTTCCCCTTGATTTGGAATCCTTCTTATGTATTCCTACCTTGGCATATTTATCCCTCTTCTTGTGGATTTTCTTTGAACCCTTCATATGACCATCAATGGCCATCTTCCTAAAATTCTCCATGCTCTCTTGTGAGCTAAAACCTAGCCCTGTAACAAGTCTTACCTCACTTGTTACCTGAACACCTCACCTCAACCTGGGTTATTGGTTTCCCTTTGGTTCCCTCCTCTTGGATCTCTTAATCACTCCTTTCTACTCTTTGGTTGTTGCACCTTGCTCACTTCTTGAGAACTCCTCTAGTTCTCTCCTCTTTAGGACCTCCTCTCTCCCCTTCACTCTCTAACCACAACTGGGTTTTATTTTTCTACTACATCCTCTCTCGTTGCAAGGGTAATTTTCCACCTCCTTTAAGAACTCTATTGGTTTTTTACAACTCTTGAAGGTTGTAGTTGTACCATCCACCTCTGCTACCTGCAATTATTAGCTTGCTTAATAAAATTAAATAAAATTAATGACCAATTACCTACCAGGGTTGCTCCACTTTTTGAGATCTCATAACTCTTCCAGCTTTGCACTTGGCTAAGGTTTCTTCCTCTCCTTCTAGCTCTACTCCTCACTGGAATTTATTTCTCTGTGCTATATTATGAGTCTTGAACCCCCCCTTTTTTCTCTATTTGTGTCACTTTCTCTTTTGAACAATCCTCTTAAAGTCCTCTCCTAGACTTGCTCTCTATGGTTCATTTCTCTGTACTAATTTTCTTGTGAAATCCTCCATTGCACTTCTTCTAGGCTTCTTGTGTCTTGTCCTTCTTTGATCTCTACTCCACGAGCAATCTTCTTTCTCTTTACTGGCTACAACTCCCCTCTTTCAACTAGTAGGATTTTTTTCCCTACTCTGATAATACTTTGACGTAGTGTAATGCATAAATTATCCTTTCCCCTTTCTAATTTTCCTTTATCTCTACAAGAATCGAGACACCTATATACTTGTGCTCAAAGTCCAAATATCATTTGGAATACACACTAAAATCCCCTGTTATTACCTTCGCTCTAGGGGCTTAACCTTTCTCGCTATGTGACCAAACTCTGACCAAGAACTTAACCCTTAAGGTGCTAGGCCCATTTTCCTTTATAACTCGAACTTATACCTTAACCTTGGTTTAAGTGTCTGAAGAAATTAATAATTTACATACTCCTTTTTTATATCTCAGATATGTGGTGGAGCCTTGATGTGTAGGATACGACCTATTCGGTTGTCCAAAAACTTTTATAACATGCCACCCCGTCGGGGCACGAATGTTATTCTCTCATACTGAATTATTTTAACATCAAATTAGTTGGTCCATGGTTGGAGTTATTCTCGTTCATTTTCTTTTTCACTTTAACATTGTGCTCTCTTGTCGTTCAATTCTCATCCTTATGCTACAAGCTTTTCACTCACTCTATAACCTGCAAAAACGAATTATTTTTCCTCCAATGTCTCTTGACTTGATGACATATTAATTACCCCAGATTTGAACATTTCTCCCATTCACTAATGTCGCAAACTCGGACCAGATATATCACTTTTCTCAACACTCAAATTCGACATAATATCAATGGTTTCGGCACCATCACACATCGAACCTCATGATCATGTACTTACTTTACCAATCCATCGGGGGGATTCGAGCTTCTCTACTGCAAATGTGTTATGTGATCTCACAGGAACAAAGGTACACATTGTAACGTTCCACCCCACATTTACCCTTTTTTACAAGCCCTCTGGGTAAATGTGAAGCAAAGTGTTAATATGACATGAAGCGGCCTCATAGTTCCAGTTAAGGAAGTGAGGCCTATAAAATGACCACAAAAAAACATCCTATAGGGAGTACATATCACCTAGGAGCTGAAGAAACACCCCAAGTGGTCAATCCCTAACCTGGAACCTTATTTCATTGAAATAGACCTCTAATCGCACCCTTGGCACTACTTGCATATGGTTGTGAGCCTCCAACCACACTCACAAGCCTTTCTCCATGTGGTTATGATCCCAGATATCTAGTTCTAAGCATGTGGCCCCAGGATCTGAGCCACCTTTCTAGGTTAGCCTCTAGAATACTTCCCAAAACTTCATGTAACTTTCTGGAAGCATGTTTCTCATAATGACAATGTTAGTCATTCAAAATTGAATCAGAAACTTGACCTAGACTTCCTAGATAATACTAGACATTTCATCAAACATAGGGTAAACATGTAAGCTATAGGTCATGAATGCATATCTGAGTGTAAATCTATGTACTTTATCTTAAAATAATTGAGAAGGTTTATTTCCCTCTCAAGTAGCTACAACAACACTTGTTATCCCATGTATTCATACACCATTCATCAACTTATCAAAGCATAAAAATATCCATAACTAGAACATGTTATAGAACCATGCTTATAACTAGCATATAACCAGAATATTACCCATGTCAGAACAACCATCAGAGCAACATAATAAAAAGTAAAAGTGCTTATAAATCACAATAGGAAAATCTCTCTTATTAACTTATTCAAAATCCAACCAAGTTAGGGACTTCCACGTACCACTCGACCATAGATTGAGGAACCAATTATTTCTTTCATCCAATCAACCCTGTGCCATATTCCAATCATGAACGTGGGATCTCATGGGATAAACAGAGACATAAAAAACCAAGGCAATCCAGAGTTTAAACCACCTCCACCCTCAAACTATCGTGATCTCACCTAAACTGGTCCTGAGATCATAAAAATAAACCAAGCTTGGATGCCTCAGAATTTATTCGTGCCATATCTTGAGGAATTTTCCTATCTCCACCTACTTGTCGAGGGCTTCCCGGAGAAAACCATCTCCACTCCCAACCCTTGGGAAATTTTCTGAGACCATCTCACCCAGTTTCAAAACCTTCAGGAAATCCAAAGCTCAACCAAGAAATAAATCCCATCATACCATGGTTATCCAGGAAATGGCAAGGCAAGGTTGAAACCATTCTTAAACCAAGAAAAAACCATGCCAATGATAGAAAATGAACCAAACACACACTTTGGATGAACCATGCATTGACATCTTAGCTATAAAATCACACATGCAACTTCTTACCTGCAAAATCTTCCTATTGAAGATGCTAATCCAACTTGGGCCTTGTTTCCCTTTGATTTCCTCGCTTGCCCTTTTCCTTCCTTTTCTTTCTTGCATGTTTTCTCCTTGTTGTGCTCTCTATCTCTCTCTCACTTGACCCAAGCTAAAACTGACAAAAGTTGTGAACTGATCCCCATAAGTCTTTTTAACATTAAGGCCTTTATTTTCTTCATTTTATTTAATTTTCCTTTCAATTTACTTGCCATTCAAATTTGTGTCTCTTCATCTTCATTTTCTCCTACTTTCCTTTATTTTCATAAATAGATTTCAATTAAGCCTCATTTCCATTTCCAATTTCCTTAGCCATTAATAAACCAAAAGTGATACCCACTATAGTGATTTGCCCAACATTTAGCTTGGAATAAGTGTCCTATGACCTTGGTATTATTCTTTTTTCCTTTATTATCCTTTATTACATGAACTTTAACTCGGGTCTATTACAAAACCCTCCCCTTAGGGGAACATCGTCCTCATTTTTCTATGATACCTCTAACCAACAAACTACTAAAATAAAACATATTGCCTATGGAGATTTATAACATCTATCTCATTATGACACTTACAACCATATATATATATATATATATATATATATATATATATATATATATATATATGTTGTTGGTAAAGGTGGATACTTTGAAGAATGTTTTAGATGCATTGACGAAGTATGTGAGCACTCAGAATTTCTCTTGGTGTAGAGAAACAGTGGGTGTTGCAGGGCTAAAATAATGACTAAGCTCTCTTGTGGCCCATGTGGAAAGAAAACAACAAGTGGGAGAATGTTGGGTGTGTGTTATATTCTTTCTATGAATAGTCACATGCATCGGGCACAACCCCCCTTGTCTAGGGGTTCGTAGGAGGCAAATATCCCCATGCACAGAGTTTGGGGCAGCGCCCCAGGAATTTGTTTTGGACCCGCCTATGTTTTGTGCATGGTTTCACACATGGTTTTGTGGCATGATGGTTTCCGGCCCCTGGTATTTTGTAGATCTAGTCAAGGGAACTACGGTTATGTTCTAATCCAGGGTTAATGGATTGGTGTTTATGAATGCTTCGGCATGTATATATATTTTTTGTAACACTAAAAGGAATATAATGAAAAATAAAGCTAGTAGTCTCGATTTTGGATCGAGGGGAAAAATCTTTGAGTATATTTGTTTTACGTTTTATGCTATCGCTATTGTTTATTTTCTATTTCTAAGAATTCATTTGCAAATAATTTTTGTACAGGGTTAAAACCTACAATGAAGTCCATGGAAATGAATTCCCATTTCCACTTTGGAATCGAAATTGGTTGCAATAAACCACCTGGATGCTTACACTCTATTTTTACCTGATGAGAATCAAAACATCTCACAACAAAATTTACCATCTCTTTCTTCAAGTTCTTCCAATGATAGAATTTCTTAACTATTGTCAATGTCTTCTGATATCTCGGGTGACTTGAATACAACTTGACATGAAAATCCCTCAAGATAAGCTTCTTGAGCTCACTGCTATCTGAAATATAAATAATGTTCTTGAATATAACCAAGCCATCTACTGTGATATGATACTCCTCATCCCTATCACCTTCACCCTGATGCATCAACCTAAGCTTTAGTTGTTAATACCGGTCATCATGTTGTCTTGCCTACAAGATCTACTCCTGCAAGTTTTTCCCATAAAAACTCATGATTTAAATGTGATTCATGTGCACTCTTCTACTAATAAAATCTGAAACACTCTTCTCCTTTCCCTTAATGTACTTGATCTCAAAGGAAAACTCATTGAGAGTATCCAACCATCTAGATTTCCTGACATTCAAATTAGGTTGGTCAAACTAGTACCTCAATCCACTCTGATCATTCATCAAGATGAGTCTCATGCCAAGAAGATAATGTTTCCACATCTGCAAGGCATGAACGCTAGCTTCGAACTCAAGATCATGAGTCACATAGTTCTCCTCATGCTCATTCAACTGCCTTGACTCATATCATACCACCCATCCCTCCTGAATTAGGAATTCACCAAGTCTTCTCTTGCAAGAATCTATATATACCACAAAATCTCTTTACAGATCTGAAATATTTAGAACCAAATCATTTGTAAGAAATTGCTTCAACTGCTAAAAAATAATTGCACACTCTCAATCCATTCAAACTCTTTCCTTTTCGCTGCAAATATGTAATAGGATAGGAAATTCGTGAGAAGTTCCTGATGAACCACCTATTATAACCTACTAGTCCCATGAATTATTTAACCTCATCCACATTCCTAGGAGCTTCCCACTCCATGATAGCTATGATTTCTTCTAGTTCCATTGTTATATCTTCCTTGGAAACAACATGTCCCAAGTAATGAACTTCAGTCTGAAGGAAACTGCACTTACTAATCTTGGCATAAAACTAATGTTATCTCCACAAAATCAACATTGTTGCCAGGTTTTTTGCATGCTCTTCATCATTCTTATAATATATCAATATTTCATCAATGAATACTATCACAAACTTATCCAAATAAGGATGCAACACACTATTCACCAAACACATGAAAGTTGTTGGAGCATTAGTAAGACCAAACGAAACTATTACAAACTCATAATTCCCATACCTGGTACAAAATATAGTCTTATAGATGTCCTCTTCTTTGATGTGTACCTAATGATATCATAAAATCAAGTAAATCTTTGAGAACATTGTTTCTCCCTCCAATTGATCAAACAAGTCATCAATCCACAACAATGAGTATTTTTTCTTGATATTTACAATTTTCAACTCCCTGTAATCAATGTATAACATGAGAGTATCATCATTATTCTTTAAAAACAATATTAGTGCACCCCAAGGTGACACACTTGGCCTTATGTATCCCTTATCAATAATTTCCTTAAGCTGTGACTTCAATTCTACCAACTCTGGAGTGCTCATCCTGTAATGTTACTTTGATGCTAGTGCTGCTCCTCGTACCAACTCAATAGAAAAATCCACTTCCGTATGAGGTAGTAACTCTGAAATCTCTGCTGGAAATACATCATGAAACCAATACAAAAATGGATACCTCTTCAAGACTTCAACATCATCAACATACTTCCCTTTTTAATTGTAAATATGAACTACAAACCAGACACATCCTTTCCACCATCTGTGCTTATCTTGTATAGTTGTAACCGTTCTCACCCATGTAGGCTTCTTCTTTCCATGCAAAATTCTCTTTTCTCCATAATCATCCAAGCACTCAATATACTTATTGTAAAAATATACCTTAATCCTTTGAAGGTAAAACCAATCCATTCCCAAAATCACACTGTACGAACCCAAAGGAAGCACATTTGGATGTGCTGATATAGGCATACCATTCAGCTCAAATTCACAAGCTCTCATTGAATCATGAACTCTTTTCTTGGTCCCTGTATCAACTGCATCAACCAAGAATTTGCATGCACTACTTTACTAAAGCCACACTTATCCACCAGGTTAGGATTAACGTAAATATAATTACATGTAGGATCAATAAAAATAGAAACAACTTGATTACAAAGCTTACCTTCCATCTCAATAATGGATGCCTGGTGATCCACCCGCTTGTTATCAAATGCTGCAAAAATCCAAGGAATACTTTGACAAACATCCCCAACTATTTGTGCCTCCTGAGCACTATATATCTGAGGTCTGCTACCCAGGTACAATGGAAAATCCTTCTTATGATGATATTTTCTAGAAATCCAACACTACCATGGTTCCTTTCCACCATATTTATTCTTTTTCTCTCTAGGTTGGGATCTAGGTCCCTTTTTTGTTGTACTGAACTTCATTTAAGGGGCTAAATTTTCTTTCTCACCTACATCCTGAGGTATTTCTCACTTCGGAGGTCATTTTACTTTGGTCTTGTCATTTCATTACTAGTCACGCTTAGGCTCAGCCTTGTGCTTCGACTGCTCATAGCAATGCTTCAAATTCCCGATTACTTCCTCCAATGACCAAGGCTCATCATACTCAATCTTATCCTTGAATGATAATGGAAGTCCACTATTGAATCTTTGAACCTTCTTCTTTTCATCCTTAAGATATGGCACATACCTCAACAAATCCATAAACTTAGTCGTGTACTCTTCATCTGGCATAGACCCCATCTTCAATTCATAGAACTCCTTAGCCTTACCATCATAGTATCTATCCGATAAGTACTTATTCTTGAAGAGTCTATTGAACTCTTTCAAACTCAATTCATATGTCCTGATGCCTTTGACACGTTTCACATCTTCCCACCAAATATTTTCCTTTCCCTTGATACTGAAAATAGTTATCTTGAATTTCATGTTCTCAATATAATCATGCAACTCAAATAACGTCTTCATCCCAAGCAACCATGCTTCTACATCTTCTAGTTTCTTTAGTTCTCCATTGAAGGTAGGAGGTTTTGCCTTCTTTAAGTCATCCAAAAAGTATCCGCTCTGACTCCTCCTGTAAGGATGATAGAGATGATGACCATGATGTCTATATAAACCAGAACTAGAATAGAACCCATAACCATTGCCTCTATTGTTAGTTACATACATCCATATACCACCTCTGACTGTGTTGGTGCTAGAAATCCATCAACCAGGGGGTCTCCTTGATGTGAAGTCCCAATTATACCTCACACAATTTAGAGTAGGAGCCCCATCTAGAGTATTGGCTCGGCTGCCGTGTATCCTTGTAGATTTGACTTGGCTACAAAGTTCATCACAAGAGAGTAATAAAAATTTATTTTCATATCAAAAAGTGAGCATGAATTGTGAAATTTTCAGTTGCAGAAAGTATCAAGGTCCTTCTATTGAAAGGGAAGATAAAAGTGGGCCCTTTTAAGACAAGTAATATTACTAATCCTCAAAATTCACACGAGCATATACATAAGAATAAATCATTGATTAACCAATGAAATAGTTCACAAGGAGGAAACAATTGTTAAAGGAAATACAACACACCTTCAACAAGATAAGTACCAAAGCCATCAAAATAGATTAATTTCCTTAGTACAGATGAAACAAAATGAATCACAAAGATTCAAATAATATTCTTACGCTTTTTGTGACATATGCATGAAAGCGTGTTGGCTCAACGAGGTTCTGAATTAAGTAAAATTTCCAAGACACATCAAGATAGTGAACACCACTAGCCCCAATAGTGGAGCATTAGAGCAGTCCCCTCTCCTCCAAAAAAACTATATTCCTCTCCAATGCTTGGTAGGAGGAGCCAAGGTGAAAAATATGTTACATGAGAAATGAGGGTGTATATATAACAAATGGGGTGATCCTTCACCTCCCTTATGACTCTTAGTACCCTCATGATTGTTTGAATTATCATGACCTTTCGACTTCCTACATGAATTTTCACATTACATAGATGACTCTTGAATTCCATTTTACATTACATTTTCCAATATAGAATTACATAATCCATGAATTATGTGGCACATGATGAAGGCTTTGTTGCTGCTTTCTTTGTGTCTTCTTGAAATATGGTGCACGTTCTTCTTCTTCCTCCTCCTTATGAATTGAACATAAGGAGTCTTCAATATGGTATTTATCTTCCATATTTTATTGCAATCTGGTGTTCCTTCCTCTTCTCACCTGATAATAATCTTATCTCTTCAACTCCACAGGTGTCTTCTAGCATGGTCTCATTCTCCTTTTCATCCATCGTCATCTTTTCATGATAAAATAGAGTACCTACAACTGAAACCACTCATGAAAAGTTAAAATCACTCCAGAAAATCCTAATCTAACATGTTTCATGAAATCACTTGTTAGGACTGGAATCAAGTTACTAATTGAGTGACTGACTCAGGGATTTTGCAGTTCCAAAGGCCAAGGTTTGGGACTGAAGGTTGAGACTATGTAATGTGCATTTCAGGATTGCTAAGGTCATATGATTGCGCAATTGAGGGGCTAAAGAGCTCAAGTCTAGGGATTGATGCTTGAGGTTTCCCAATGGATAGTTATGGAAGGACAAAGTTAAGGAACTGTGTATTTGAGTTACTCATGAGGTTAAATCTGAGGCTTGAGCCTTGAAGTTTTCCAATTCGTAGTTTTGGCAGGAGAACTAGATAGGAGATTGCGCATTTGAGGGGTTCAAGGGATCAAGATTGAGGCTTGAGGCTTGAAGTTTCCAAATGAACATTTCTAGAGTGAGAACAATCTCATGTGCTGCGTAATTTCGCAACTCAAAGTGTCAGGTTAGAAGCTTAAGGCTTGACATTGCTTAGTGCGCAGTTGTAGCTCACTGGGGACCATAAATTGTGCGATTCTAGAGCTCAAGGGTCAAGGTTGGGCATTGTGATTGTGCAATGCACAGTTCCAAGAGGAAAGGTTAGGGCTTTAGGGTTGAGAATACATAGTGCATAGTTCAGGAGGGCTGAGTGATGCCAAGCTGCTTAGTCGAGAAGTTTTTAGGACTTCTCTAAGTGCTGGATTAGTGAGACCAATGTGAAAAGTGATGAAAATTAAGTATGATAACACATTTATAATAGTTTACAAGAAAACATTTATCACTCAGAACACATGAACAACATACTTCCCTCAATGCGGTGACATTGCGACGAATTTCCCTAAGTGCGACACTAAAGATTCACTTTGTGATGACACTTCTACGACAATGCATGAAACTTTGTGAATGAGCAGAAAACATGTCTACATGAATAGTAGGACTCATCAAAACCAAATTTACCCCTTGAAACAAGCCAAAAATCTACTTATTGTGATAAGTGATACTTCCCACACCAAAGGATGACACTTGTGATATGAAGAGAAATGTGCACAATGATGAAAGTGGCACATGCCAGAGTGAAGATAACATGAAAATGACACTAATTAAAGTGAAAAAAAAAAAATCAATAGTCAAAACATGAAAATGACACTCGTGAAAGTGAAGGTGCGCAAAAGAGACAGTTTGAAAAATTCACCGGAATAGAAGTACAAACGTAGCCAGAAGTGAGAAATTGTTAATGAAAATGCACACTGATTGTCAACATTCATTGAAAAATGCACATGAACTATCTTGGTGGACTATGCTGGGCTTGTTCAAGATTATTTGAAGGAATGTGCTCATGAATTCATTACGGAATGAGGATGTGTGAGCAGGGGACTTCGACACTTATAATATAAGTAGGGAGCTCAAAGACTTAACAAAATACCAACTGACGAAAAAGTGACTATGGAATGATCGATCTTAAGATCCATAGTAGGCTCCAAAATTCAAGTGTAGGAAAAATTTTGGAGGATGTTTTTCACAACGAGAACACTTGGCGACACACTGGTAGAACTCCAACTTATCTTCCCTGGTAAATTATTTGTGTAGGATCTAGTTCTTCAAGGAGTATTGACTCATCATTCAGATTACTCGAGCTTATCTACTTAGTATGTATGTAAAATCCCCTTCATTCCATCTGTTGAATATTGCAACAAGAAACAGTGAAGGAGGCATCCTGAAACATCATTCCAGATCCTAGTTGGAAAGTGATCACCTAAACTAGGTGGAGGCCACACAGGTGATTTTTGGCGCAAAGTCTATTTTTAGACCATGTCTATTTTTAGACATATGGAGCATGGTCCGGGGATTGCAGTATGTTATTCTTGGAGTATTGGTCATGTTGGTAAAAATAGATGGACCTCTATTTTTTGGACCTATAGGTCGAAGTCTATTTTTAGGCACACTGTCCTAAAAATAGGGAAGTCAAAATATTCATAGCTCTTAATAATATTTGGACTATAAACATTATCTTATTCTCTTGGAGCACTTCCGGTTTGATGCACAGATGTGGCACGCGGTATTGTCCTTTTCCTAGGGTTTTTAAGTGAAGCTGTATATGATGACTTCGAGTTAGTACTCAGGTGTCGAGTTTGGTGGAGTTGATTGAGGAGAAGTTAGTTGAGTTATGTTCAGTTTAACTAATCTAAACATGGTGTGAGTTTTGTGCCTCCAAGTTAACAAAATGATACAATTAGTAGAAGTGGTGTGAATTAATTATTAATTAATTCACTAATTATAAACTCATAAATCAACTAAAGAATACATCAGTTAACTTCAGTGCATGGACAGTTTCAGTGGAGACCAGTGCAGAAATAGGTGAAAGAGCAGGTTAACTATCGGTTGTGATTATACTATTGCTATTTGCAACACACAGATGGGTGGAGTAACCCATGAGGATTGCGCAGTTCAGGCTGGGTGGTTTATCTGTAAAGGCGTATAACTTGGCTTTCATTCAGGTTAGCTGTCAGTGGCTGGAAGTTTGGAGCATGAGTTTTGCTAGATCTCGGCTTGATAGTGTGTAGCATGGGAGGTGGCTGAGAGCTTTAAAGAGCTTTGTACTAGGTGTTACATGATCTATGTGTATCATGACTGAGATAGTTGAGGGTTTTTGTTTCGCTATTCCCATGAAATCTTTTGTGTTCATATGTGTGAATTTTTATGGCTTTAATGTGTGCATGCAATTGATTTTATTTCCGCATGTGATGATCAATGGTAGAAGAGATTCTGTATTATGCATGAAGCTAAAATAGTGTGTGATCAGGAGAATCTTGGTGAATAACTCATATCAGTTATTCAATTTTCTACATGGTATCGGAGCGATATTGATCATTGGAGCAATTGCAAAGCATTGAAGCGGTTGATTTTTAGGATAAAATCAAGAAACATAAAGATGGAGAACGCCGGAAATATACATGCATATTGTATATAATTTTATACATGGTATCAGAGCGATATTGATCATTGGAGCAATTGCAAGACATTGAAGCGGTTGAGTTTTAGGATAAACTCAAGAAACATAAAGATGGAGAAAGCCGGAATTGCCACAAATCGTCCACAGAAGAATTGTTGTGTTATATAATTTTCTACATGGAATGAGAGCAATAATTTTTGGGTGCGCGAGTTTGTAGGGAATATCTGAAAATTTTTGGTGAAATATTTTCAGAAAAAATAACATATTTGGATTCCTTACGAAAAAATACCCAAATTGAAAAAAAAAATCGGTCGAATCGGAGCTCGGATGAGGGAGATATCATCGATTTAAAATCAGCTCTTTTTGTTAGAAAATTTTGCGACGGCGGGACAATTGCAATGTGCGCGAGCCAAGAACCTACATGCACTGAGGTACAAGATGCATGCAAAGCTTTGAAGAGCAAAGCAGAGGTTAGTGACTTGGTGGTTGAGAGGGAGCCTCTCAACATGCAGCGTGAGAAGCAGTCTCGGAAGGTTGTGGAGCAGCCACAACTGGAGATGCAGAAGAATATTTATAGATTTGATGTAGATGGGATTTCTACGGAGCTTCCTACTGTTGGGAAGTGGGAGAAAGACATGCAACTGATGCTTGAGATGGAGCAAGTTTTGCATGCAGGTAAGAGTGAACCTCGGGATGTGGAGCAGCCACAAGATGAGGATCATGGAGTGGGAGAAACCACTCATGCAGAGAAATTTCGTGCCAAATGGGCAGAGGGAGTGCATGCAGCTATACCACCAGATGAGAGGTGGGGCGACATGCATGAGTAATCCCAAGTGGATATTTCTGGGAAGGATTCATGAGTTGGTGTGGATCTCATGAATTGAACCTGGCTACGAGGTTCCCACAGCGTAGCAGTAGCATGATCAGTTGGAGTGATGCGGGCAAATCAAAGTGACAATGTCGGATATTGGAGCGCGGATCAGAGTTGACAGCAAGTGCAGAGTGCATGGGTGCAAGAGTTCAACAGCGCAGTGGTTCCTGATGACATGTGCAATTGGCCAAGCAGAAGTCGAAGACTTTGATGATTGATGCATCAAACTGATTGAGTTGTTTGGAGCCTATTCAGTTTCAGAGGAGTTGCAGAGCAGATGCATGGAGTTGCATGGCGCTTGTGAAGGTTGCAAGGCGAATGCATGGAGTTGCATGTCGCATGCAGAGAAAGTCCTTTCTTGTTGAGAGGGAGTGTTGAATATTGCAACAAGAAACAGTGAAGGAGGCATCCTGAAACATCATTCCAGATCCTAGTTGGAAAGTGATCACCTAAACTAGGTGGAAGTGCAATGATGATTTTGACTTAGGAAAGTCTATTTTTAGACTATTGTCTTTAGACATGCCTTGAGCCATAATTAGAAGTTGCAGGTATGTTATTCTTAAGGTATTGGTCATGTTGGTAAAAATAGATGGATATATTTTATCCACTATGAGTGAAGTCTATTTTTAGATTGCCAGTCTAAAAATAGATATGTCGAATATTATTAGCTCTTAATAATATTTGGACTCTAAACATTATCTTATCCTCTTGGAGCACTTCGGTTAAGTGCACAGATGTGGCACATGCAGCTGACAGAAGGAATTACGCTATTCCTGAGAGTCAAGTGGAGCTATTGCATGGAGACTTCAGTTAGAACTCATGTGACAGAGTTTGGTGGAGTTGATTGAGGAAGATAGTGGAGTTGTATTCAGTTTAACTAAGTTAAACATAGTTGAGCTAGTTGTATCTAGTCTAACTGATTGATACACTAGTGAGAGTGGTGTGAATTAATTATTAATTAATTCACTAATTATTAACTCATAAATCGCTAAGGCCACATCGATTAACCGATTATGGAGCCGATTTGGGTGATGAGTGCGAGAAATAATTTGAAGAAGCTGAAAGTTATTATCGATTTGTGACTATGCTATACTAACACACGGATGGGTGAGAATACTTATGAGGATTGTGCGGTTCAAAACTAGGTGGTTTATCTGTATAAAGAGCCCATCCCATAGCTTGAAATGGTCGATTTGACTGTCAGTGAAAGCTACTGAGGTTGGAAGGCAGTTTTAGATCTAGCTTGATAGTGTGTAGCATTGGAGGTAGTGCATGAGAGCTTGCAAAGAGCTTTGTACTATGATTGTTACATGATCTCCATGGCATGTATAATATACAGATAGTTGGGGGTTTTCAGCTTTAAGCTTTCCCATAAATACTGTGTCCATATGTGTGAATTTTTATGGCTTTAATGTGTGCATGCAATTGATTTTATTTCCGCATGTGATGATCAATGGTAGAAGAGATTCTGTATTATGCATGAAGCTAAAATAGTGTGTGATCAGGAGAATCTCGGTGAATAACTCATATCAGTTATTCAATTTTCTACACCATCTCGGTTGAATATAAACATATGACCAAAAATATCACAAATTTTTGAAACAGGGAAGGGTAATGTAGTTCATGAGCTTTAGATTTTCAGAGAATAGTTTTTCATCTCTAGTATTTCTTCGCTGCCATCAGGCCTGGATAGTAACACGATGGAGTCATTTCAGGAACACAAAAATTGATCTGCCGCTAGCGAGCCTGAATAGTACCCAAACATAGCTACTTGCTTCAACTCCTTGCATAGGAATCCTAGCTACTTGCTTCAACTCCTTGTGTAGGAATCCTTCTCTTTTTTCACCCTTATTTATTTATTTTAGAGGAATGTGCATCAACACGTATTCATTTAATGGGAATAAGAGGGATCCCGACTTATAGAGAGAAGAAGAGGTTGTTCTTTCAAAGAATATATGTAAGAAATATTATATTTTTTTGCTCATTTATATTTTCCCCTTATCCTTCTATACTTGATTGGATTAGCGTGGAAAATAATGAAAGGTAAAGAACCGATCGTAGGCATGAGGTTTCTAGGATAAACACAGATATCATGGTTTGATATAGAGCTCTCCTTACACAAGGATCATATTTTATGTTAGAAAATAATCAACCAAAAGGTGTAACCAATACATAGAAGAAGAACTAATGGTTAGCCAAATGTTGCAGTGTCACAAAGCCCCTTTTCTTTTTATTTTTCCACATTTCATTTTGAGCCAACAGAACATCCTTCATAAAAAGTCTTGTTAAAAAAGCATGAAAGAAGAGATAACACACAACAAAAACTAAAAACAAAAGGGAAAATCAAATGGGTGGGCGGGGCGGGGGGGGGGGTGGGTTGGCAGAAAGAGGATGCAAGAAAAAAGTTAGAAAACACAAGAGAGACTATAGAAAACAGGTGTAGGGTGAGTGCAAAAGGGGGAAAATAATTTCACCTAGACCTACTCCTAACCTAATGTCAAGTGTAATGAAACTTTCAATGAAGCCACCATAGTTTTTCCCAACCTACAATCACAAAGATATGACTAATTAAAACTGATATAAAACAACGTGCAAAAAAAAAGATAAGAGCTTGAATAGTTTGCACATTGAATATAATGTTTTTCATATCAGCAGAAATATGTGTCATAGTCACTACTTCTACCATCTTATGATCTTACCTTTTCGGTGAAAATTAGAAACAAAAATCGAAAGATTCTTGCCAATGCAGCTTCATCTGTGCCATCCTCCTTAGCAAGCACGAGAAAAAACTGAAACTTGTTATTAGCAAAAGGAATTTCTAAGTAAGATGCTTCCAGGAAATCATAGATTGGATTGTGAAATTTGAAACAATCCTCTTGAAAACCCAAAAATCCTTGAAAATATGAAATTTCAATTAGAAGGATAGGGTCAGGATGAGAATCATGTGAGGGAAAATGTATCTAATCATATTTAGCTGACATGTCAAGAAAGTGAGGACTTTACATAACCATCAGCGAGTGCAGAAGTGCCTCAACTACTTGACAAGTACCGAAATAGTGAGATGTTAAACCATAAATATAAAAGGATGTAAAACAAATATCATTGGATGTGATAATGGGAAAATTTTAAGTTGAATGACAGTCATCAGAGCCAAAATCATGATCAAATGGGTTGATTAAAGCATCATATTCGGAGTTAGTAGTTAACAAGGATAAATCAATTTGAACATACTTGCAAGTGCTTTGAATTATAGAATCATGTTCCTCGCATGATGGATGTAACAAAACATTTCTTTGTGATTGGTTTCCCACTACACTAGCATCGTAATTTTCGAAGGAAGTGAAAAGGAATTCCAGTATAGAAAACACAGGAAACCAGTTGGGACATAATGAGTGAAGAATAATTTTATTCACCAAATAACTCATGCATTCATTAGTACTCAAGAGGATTTTAGCTGCAATGAAGAACACAGTATAAAATTCGCAAGAAAAAATAGGAGTTGACTATTCTGAAATGCATATGATAGTGTGAAAACCCCACCTAAGGTTCAGGTATGAGCCACGCTGTATAAGAATGTAAATATTTTGCAATAATGGAAACAAAAAGATAAATGGACTGAGTCTTGGGACACAAATTCCAGAGTTGCGTATGGAGAATTTCTACTAGGGATATTATGGCTTCTTGTGTAAGGAAGTAATGTGAACTTCGGGACAAACATTTAAGGTTGGCTGGTGCATGAAGTAAAGAGGCTAGTTCCTAAAATTAAATGGGCTAAGGAAAAGTACTCAGGCCCATGCTTGCTTGAGAAAATACAAGAAGTAAAAGAGGACAAAATTTATGGAGGGTTGCAACAACAAGGACACAACAAATTATGGAGGGGGAGGAGGCTTGACCCAAAAGGAGAAGGGGGGAAAATAAAGGAGACAAAATTTGTAGGACAGAAGGAGCACAAATAGAGAAGGGAAGAGCACTCACATCCAGGAATAGGATTACAGAAATTGAGGAGGCAAAGGCTTCACTCCTGTTGGGGAATCGAACCAAGGGAGAAAGAGAAGTGACTCAACAAAATCATCTTCCAGCAAGCAACGATGAAGAGAGGAGAAGAGAAGGGGATCGATTATCTATCCTTGGAGGCCATGGGTTGAGTGCTAGTCTCTGGAGGCATATAACATATTGGGATTCCCTGGAGTTTGTGGGTTGAATGAGAAGTATATGGAGCCCTGTAACATCTTGGGTCCCTGGAGTTTGTGGGTGGAATGAAATCTCTAGAACCCTATAATAGCTTGGGATTCCATGGAGGTTGTTTGTTGAGATATCTACTCTAGATCCCTGTAGCATCTTGGGAGGAGACCATCCTAAAGTAGAGGAAAATACAAGATCGGGACATAGTTCCTGGTTACTGCCTAGACTCGTACAATGGTTTTTGGACTCCCTGGAAGGGGGTGAAAAATTGTATGAGAACGAGGGGTTTTGGTTGGGCACCTATGGACTCCCCGTATAAGAAATAAGAAAATAAAAAACCATGGGGATTGTGGCAAGAGGTAATTTGGAGTACCTGGTAGGATTTGCAGCTTGACCATAGTCCCAATAGTAGAAACTTCTCCCAGACTCTAGAATATGGCTCAGGGGTGACAACTGTAAGTAATGGTGGCTGCAACTGTCTATGGTTGGGTGGAGAGTCATACTACTAGACTAAGTTTCCCTGCAAGAAAAATATAAGTATTGTATGATTATTGTTTTCAATTTATTGGTTATGTTGCATTTTCAGTCGTAATAGATGTGGATAAACCGAGACTATTTTATGTGTTGTTGTGTATAAACTTGTGATGCAATTGTGAAGGGATATTCCATGATTTGTATGTTTATTATGGCCCTGAATATGCATGGGTACATGCGTGAAATTATTGCATTAAAAGTAAATAAGTAAACGTACTAACAATGGGAATCACAAAATGTCTAAAGTTCAGAGTACAGGCGAACTTTCACCCTGAATGAACTATTTAACTATGTCATAAATAACTCAATAACTGAAGTTAATGAGCACACATATTTATTTCAGTTTTGAACCATGAAAAATTAGAAGAAGTAGGTTCTAAGACCCTTGCATTACTGTATATTTTATAAGAAAGACCCTCTGCTGGTCAGAGTCTGTTGATTTTTACATTAGGGTATTTGCTTACAAATCGCCTTTCTGACAGGAAAGTAGTATACAGAAGATCAAGGGGGTAACCCGGGTCTGGTTATGTCTTGTTGTTTTACTTCCATAGGTTTTATTCTTGCTTGTGAAGAAGCCTCCATTCCCGCCACAATAAATTTGATGCTGAGGTCCACGAGCCCCTTCCAATGGCTAAATGCTTCGACTACCCATGAGCAGTCTCGAGGAGCTATTGAGAGATTTCATGAGGAATCTGGACAAGTTGGCATGTAGCAGGAAAGGTGGAATCCCCCTAGAAGCTTGCACCAGGCTTCTAATGGATGAGGAGTATATAAGTGCTTATGTCGTCACGCAATTAATTCCTTACTTGAAGGCAGGGAAGGTACGCGGGGTAGGAACCCCTCAATGTAGCTATCACCTAAGATCAAAAGGGTTAATATCGTGGAATTCCCTAGTATGAGTTCGACTAAGTGGTGAGGTCTTGATTTAGATCTAGAGGCCAAATGGATCCCTGAGACCAGGTTGTAGTCGATAGGATTAGCTCGAGGAAGTTCGTACAATAGTACATACAGTATTTGAGGAGAGCGCAAAATCTCCACTGAAGGCTTTGCATGGAGAAGAGCCAAAGACCCATGATCGAGCTATTATTTAATGATAAGGAAGGGAACACACTTTTAAGTAAAGAGGTGAAACCCCTAACTTAAAGATAGTATTGGATAAAGTTTATCCTTTTTCAGTCGGAACCGCAAGCTATAAAATCTCCTGATTAGAGCAGCAGAATTTTCCTCTTGCGCGATTAGATAGCCGAAGTGAATTATTTGTAGGATCTACATATCCAGGAGGACAACCCATATGTTGGAGGATGGACTAACATTTGAGTGATAACATGAGAAAAGTAGTGTCGGCTTCGATTTAGTGGGAGGTCGAGAGGTCGAGCCATATGTGCAGCACAAGGAAGTGCATGTGACATACCAAAAATACTGGGTTGAAGGTTGGGAGGTCGGGCAGTCGGAGGGAGGCCAAGTCACAAGATTCAAAATGAGATGAACCTAAATAGCTCGACAGGTTGAGAGGTTTGACCGAATGATGGTGGGAAAATGTGCAATCATCATACTTACCCCGACTAGGTCGAGAGGTCGGGAAGTCAACGGTCAGGTGTAAGTTGATGCTAGAAGGTAAGAAGATGTTCCAACCTGACCATCTTCTCACATTTTTTGGTACAAGCCCATGACGATCCACCATGTCACAACATGAGATTGGTGACTTCCACACTCGGTGTGAGGAAATATATAGATGTAAATAAAGGAAAGAAAAAAAGAAAAGAGAAATGAGGGCATGTCCCTCCTAATCCAGTCTCCATGAGAGCTATAATGGGGACCAAATTCGCCAGTAATGTCTCTCCTTACTTGGTAAGGTAAGGAGGTATGTTACAGAGTGGTATCAAAGCTATCCAATTTCAAACCTAGACTGTATGGGCTTCATTACATGAGAGTAATAACAAAAAAAGGAAATTTTTTTTTTTTGACTAAGTGTCTAATGATAAAACTTGAATAAACCTATTGATCCTTGTTTTGTGAGTAATATGGAATTAACAAAAAAATTCTAAGAAAAGATCATCGTCATGTTGTTTAATTGGTTATAGATCCTAAATATGTTGGTTACCATGATAAAATGATTGAGGCATATGAATTTTAAATGTGTTGGAGTTATAACATGATTAGTTTGTCGCAGCAAAAGGATCCATGGTAAACCATGACCCTGAGATTGGATTATCTATTTTTAAATTTTCTAAAAATGTGTGTGATTGACAACACAACACAAGTAGTATTACACAGATAATTCAGAGTGATGAGGATTGGGATGGTTGAATACAATTCCGATAAATTGCAACATGGAAGTGAAGGGGTAAAAACTAATGAGGAAGAGAGATCAGTCGACCAAGGGGGAGGGAGTCATTCCCCATACTAGATGGACACCTTGAGAAGCCTAAGGGATGAAGTGAGAATATTTAAGGCCAATAATGAGAGGTTGGTAAGGGTCCAGGAAAGGCATGCATAAATAAATGTAGTCATCCTAAAAAATCTCTCGGATTGGCAGAGGCAAATGAAATATTAGAGAAGGGCGAGTTGAAGAGACCAAAAAAGCCATCAAGAACCAAATGAAAACATGAATGGAGAAGATGATGGAAGGTATAGAAAAAAACACCGGAAAGGAAGTGAAAACATTGTTCCAGGAGGAAACTGTTTAAGCACTCCAAAAGGAGGGACTAGCACATTGGTGTAGTATTCCAACAAACCATCTAAAGTGTTTTCTCGGAGGCATCACCATTCTCGACATCACCATAATTCAGTGAGAAATGAGAGGGAAAATGAACATATACTTGAAGAGTTTAAGAATGTTAAGCCACATGAATTTGATGGGGATATGAAGAAGGAAAAGGATGCTGAAGTATGATTGTTGGGAATGAAGAAATGTTTCAGAATACATGACTATTCCGAGAATATGAAATATAGGATTGTTCTTTACAACTTGAAAGGGAAATCCTATATATGATGGGAAGACTTGCATAATGTTAGAGCCATTACCGAGAAGGAGGTGACATGGGGAGAGTTTGAAAAAATATTTAGAGAGAAATACTTATCTTAGGGGTATTATGATAACAAAGAAAAATATTTTTATGAACTCAAATGGGTCAGTTAACCAGTGATGAGTATGTCACCAAATTTTTGGAACTGTTGAGGTATGTACCATATATCAAGTATGAGAAAGCTAAGGTTCATAGTTTTATTAACGGGTTTCCTATGACATTCAAAGATAAAATTGAATTGCTAGAACCTTAAACCCTGAAGGACACCATCAAGAAATTAGGAAACTTTTATGGACAAGCAAAACATAGACCTGAGATTAGGAGAAATTGGGAGGCCAAGAGCAACGCTAGACGTAATAATATTTGTGCCAATAAAAACCCAGAACAAAGGAATGTAACGCACCCAACTTAGACTCGGTAGTTTCAGAAAAATACCAATGTTGCTAAGAAAAGTGTGCAACAAACAGTAACAACACAACCCAAGTTTGAAGGTCAAGAACCCATCAAGTGTTGGACCTATGGTGGGGACCATAGGAGAAGAGACTTCCCACATCAATATAATGTTGGATCAAATATCTACAACACTTAGGAGACAAGCAGAATGGGAAAAGTGGCCCGCTGTGGACAACTGCAAGCATATCACCAAGAATCCATTATTGAGATGGAAGGTAAGCTGAAATAGAAATTCACTTTTGTTTTGATTGATCTAGGTTCTAATTATAGTTATATCAATCTAGAGCTAGTGGAGAAGTGTGGATTGATAAAGGATTTGCATCAAGAACCTTGGTTGGTTTAATTATCAACATGCACAAGGAGAAGAATCAACCATTGGGAAAAGTTGTGCTTAATTGAGCTTAGTGGAATGGAAATGGTAGCCAAATTTAATGTGTTACCATTGGGAGGGTATTACCTATTATTGGGCATGGATTAGTTGTACCTACACTAGACCAAGGTACATTGCTACAAGAAAGAAATAGAATTCTTGGATAAACAAGGAATGAAACAAGTGTTGCAAGGAAAGAGGAAACCCATATCAGTGAGATTAATCACAGGGAGATAGATTTATCTATCGAACTAGTACCAGGAGTAGCACTAGCATCCAGGGCTACATATTGAATGAGCACACCATAATTGGTTGAGCTCAAATTAAAGTTGAAGGAGATGATCGAAAAGGGTTACATAAGGCCAAGTGTGTCTCCTTTTGTAAGGAAGACAGACAAAACCCTACGATTGTGCACTTATTACATACAACTGAATAAAGTGACCATTAATAATAGGTACCCATTGCCAATTATTGATAACCTCTTTGACCAGTTAAGAGGAGCAACAAGTTTCTCCAAAATTGACTTAAAGTTAGGTTACCATCATGTGAGAATTAAGGAAGAAGATATCCATAAAACGACCTTTAGAATAAGGTATGGGCACTATGAATTCGTAGTGGTACCCTTTGGACTCACTAATGCCCCAACCACGTTCATGTGCCTGATGAACAAAGTGTTGTATCCATACTTGGATATGTTTGTAATAGTATTTGTTGAAGACATTTTAATCTATTCTAAAATAGAAGCTAAACATGAAGAGTATTTGGCTGCAGTGTTACAACTGTCAAGAGAACATTAGATATATGAAAAACTTAGTAAGTGTGATTTCTTCCAGCCAAAAATACACTTCGTGGGGCACATCTTCTCTAAATAAGGAATATCAGTTGACCCATAAAAGAAAAAAGCTATAAGGGAGTGTCCAACTCCAAAGAACGTGGATGAGATTGGATTATTCATGGGATTGGAAAGATACTACAATTGATATATTTTAAATTTCTCCGAAATCGGTCATCCCATTACAACTTTTCAAAATAAAAGGAAAATATTTGAATGGATTGCACAATTTATAGAGAGCTTTGATCAGTTAAAGAAATTTCTCACTAGTGCGTAAATACTGAGAATCATAGATCCAGATAAGGATTTCATGGTGTGTACAGATGCATGCAGAGAGGGACTCGGTGGAGTCTTAATTCAAGAAGGGCAAGTAGTGTGCTACGAATCATGAAATTTGAATAAACATGAGGAAAATTATGTCACACATGATTTAGAATTAGTTTCTATAGTGCATGCTCTGAAAATGTGGAGGAATTATCTCCATGGAAGAAATTTCACGCTCATGTAAAATAATAGTGGACTCAAGTATTTTTTTGGAGAGCCAAATTTGAAAGACAGGAAAGAAATATGGCTGGCTATGATCAACGAGTTTTGTTTCTATATTAAGCACATAAAATGAAAATAAAACAAGGTTGTTGATGCCTTGAGAAGAAGAATTCAAGTAAATCATTTGGCAGCAGTAAGTGGGTATGCAACGAATCTAGAGGAAAGAATCAAAAGCATTGGACAACTGGATGAAAAGTACCAGTAACTAAAAGGAAATTTGTTTCAAGGGCATGAGGATGGAGGATATCATCTCACTGGGGACGACTTAATTAGGTTTAATGGCAGAATTTATGTTCCTAACAACGATGAATTAAAAAGGCTAATAATGAAGGAATTTTACGCTAAGCCTTACTTAGGCTACCCCAAGTTATCAGAAGATCCCCACAGTTTTCAAAAGGTATTATTATTGGCCAAATATGAATAAGGAAGTGGCAAACTTCATAGCAAGGTGAATGGAATACTATCATGTAAATTTTGAATGCAAACACCCGACGAGATTGTTACAACCTATCCCTATTCTAGAATGGAAGTGGGAGGTAGTGTCTATGGATTTCATTACAGGATTGCCAAAAACATCTAAGTGACATGATGCAGTCATTGTGGTGGTGGAAAAAATCAGCAAGGTAGCTCATTTTATAGCAATCAAATACACCATTTTCGCTAGTGATATAGCACAAATATTCATAAGGGATATTGTGAGACTGCATGGCATCCAAAAGAATATTGTGTCAGATAGAGATGCTAAATTTACTTCCAAGTTTTGGAAGGAATTTTTTGCAGTATTGGGAATAGAACTAGAATTTATTACCACCTATCATCCACAAACAAATGGGATATTGTGAGACTGCATGGCATTCAAAAGAATATTGTGTCAGATAGAGATGCTAAATTTACTTCCAAGTTTTGGAAGGAATTTTTTGCAGTATTGGGAATAGAACTAGAATTTATTACCACCTATCATCCACAAACAAATGGGAAAACAAAGAGGACTAATTGAATCCTCGAGGACATGCTAATGATGTATGTGATGAATCCTCCCAAGAAATTGGAAGAATATCTTCCACTTGTGGATTTTGTGTACAATAATAGACACCAAGAATCCATAAGGATGAGCCCCTTTGAAGCGTTGTATGGTAGGAAATGTAATACTCCTATCAGTTGGAGTGACCCAGTCGGACTTGATATGCTTGGGGAAATGGAAGATAAAGTTTGGGTCGTAAAGAAAAATATGAAAGTGGCACATGACAGACAAAAAGGGTATGCAGATAGGCATAGGGTGCACAAGGAGTTCCAAGTGGGGGAACATGTTTGCCTCAGAATTAAACCCAAGAAAATTTCCCTAATATTGGTGACACGTGCCATGTTGGAACCATAGTATTGTTGTTAGTATGAATTCTTCGTCGAAGCGTACGAAAAAGAACCACTTTAGCTACGCATAACTAATAGCCCTAACAACAATAATGGCTGCAAAACATCTTCAGATCTGCAATTAGTAGTTAAAGTGCTGCAACAAACAGATCTATAAATGGAAAGACATTAAACAGTAAAGTAAAGAGTTTGCTCCATGCATCCAACAGACAAGACAAGAACACGATTTTTGAATGAATTTTTATATTACAGGGCACCTGGGAGGAAACAAGAAGGTGTATCCAGATCTCCTCAATGGGATGGGTTCTTTGTAGTCCTCGGCACTTCAGATCTAAGCTTTCTCTCTCTTGTAGATGTAGAAAACCCAATGTAGAAGGTAGAGCTCAATGGGAGCAACAATGGCAGAAAATGAGACCGAGTGTATAGATCCAGAGTGATCTAGTATGCAACAAAAGGTGAAGAATGAGGGGGAAAACCCTCCTATTTATAACAAAATATTGGGTCCTTCTAGATCTTGGTGCATGATTAAAATAATGTTAATCACATCTAGATCCACCTCTATGGAGTATTTTATTATTATTTGTTGGAGGGAAAGGGTGTTTGACTTGGGTCAAATCCCTTGATTAGTGAAAAATAAATAAATAAATGATTTATTTATCTTTTTAAGGAAGTGTTTGGGATATAATCAAATAAATAATGATTTATTTGATTAATGGTGGTTGATTTGGTCATCTTTAACAAGGAATATTATTTAAATAATTATTCCTAGAAAATAATAAGATAACTATGGGTTTATCTCATTAATTTCTTTATTTTTGGGTTAAACATGACTGGGAATAATAATTAAATTATGGTTTAATTAATTATTCCTTTTGGGGTTTCCTAATTAACATAGTGAAAGCAGTTTTACTTGGGGTAAAACTGGTCTTACATGGTGTCTTTGGGTCCATCTAATGATGAAGAGTTAGATGACCAAAAAATGGTGTAACAGATTGCCCCCCAGCGTGCGAGTGTCAGGAGCAAATCGTATGACCGAAGTACGTTGTAAGAAAACAATCACTAGACAACAAAAGGGTATGTCAGAGAGAGAACTGTGAGGTAGATAGTGTGCTGAAGGACTAGACCCGGAGGAGACGAGACTCGCAGGTGCAACAAGTCTCTGTTATGAGAGGGTACCTGTGCTGAAGGCGGCGGGGGAGGCATACCTATGCCCGCAGTGACAAAGTACAAAAGAATAGTGTGTCCAGTGAACAAGGGACCGAACCATAGAATACAGCTGGCATAATCAAGAGCCAGATAAAAATACAATGAATAGTCTCACATACATGCTGTGCCTGGGATAACAGCCAGGACTAGTACAATATCATCTGAGTATATGAGATAAATACAACCCAAATGCCCCCTGTAAATGGGGAAGGGCTCACAAAATCTGACTGATACATGCAAATCATAGAGGTGCTGCAAGTGGCTAAGGCCAACATCATCAAAGGCTGGAGCGGCATCAAAGGCTGCAATGAAGAGGTCATCCGGGCATGTGGGGGGCTACCTGCAGGGCCACCCCCTCATGAGGGCTGAGACATCTCACACACGCCCGGGAATCATCAAGAGCTGTTGCTGGGTCACTGGACTGTCCAGTATACGAATCTCGATCATGCTGAAAGGAGCTGGAGAAGCAACCAAGTCAAAGGGAAGTGAGAAATCCCCCTGCCTGATCCAAGGCACCGAACAAAAGTGGAAGCTGGAACCAAGGTACACCGCCCTCTAGACCTTGCTTCTGGAATAAATGTGCTGAGGTCGACAGAAGGAGGTCCGCCGTAGGTGAGGCAATGAGAGAACCTCAACTAAGGCACGAGAGAAGAGCAATAGAGCGACGGACAGACTGATACTAATGATGATGGTGGAAATGGGAAGGATGGAGTGGCGAATGGACAACTTCCCTTGTTAGAGCATAAAGGGCATGAATGACATGGCAGCGACTGACACAATAGCGAAGGGGACAGGGGACAGTGGGGCTGAAGGTCATGAGATGCGACACAAGAGAGGAACCAAGCAAAAAGAATGGAGGGCTATAGTAGGGTGTAAAAGGATGCATGATAGACTCCATGAATGCAATGATGGCTCAACTCGGATGCTCTAAGCAAGGGCGACTAGATAATGCTGCCACACAGTAAAGGCCCCAATGGGGGGTCATAGAAACATGAGTACAAGGTGGGCACTCATGACGAAAATCAACACGAACCTGGACAAGTAAGGGGGCGATGTGGTGCCCCAAGTACAAGTGTCGTAAGTGAGGAAATTCGATTTTAAGGAGTGGTAAAGTGACCCTTCGTGGAAAAATGTGTCCGGGTGAAGTATCAAATCACCAAAAACTAAGTAAAACCCAGTTGAGAGCTCGGTGAGATCTATCCAGCGGTGCTGACGGTTCGTCGAACGGGGCTACGGTGTGGTCGCAGCAGTCGAAAGAAGAAACAGGGGTTCTCTTTTCATGAGGCAGTTTTCCCTCCAAAATCATTCATTTGCTATTGTTGCTGTGGTGAATGTGGAGAGGAGAGAAAGCCCTAAATCTTGCGGCGAACGTAGCGGACAAACCGACCGTTGGATTCGATATCTGTCAGTTGGAGGTAAGAGGCCTAACCTAGCTCTTGCATTTTGATGGATTAGATTTGCAGTTTAGGGCCCAACACCCCAGCAACAGCCCCTCCCTCCTCTCTATGGCCGGGTCGCACCTTTTGGGGAAAAAGTGTGACCCAGGACGCAGGTTTGGGGGCAAAAAGTGCGACATTGAGAAATGGCGGGAAAATTTGCGACACAGGAGGAGGAGCTTGAGTGGGATTTGATGGTTGAGAGTTAGGTTTGTGTGTGGTTATAGTTTGCCCGATCTCCTGCACGGCAAAGAGAATGTGTTAGTACGGGTATTTGGATTACGGGAGTCAAGTTGGAGAGAGGATGTGGGAACACTTCGGACAGAGATCCAGGCGGATCAGGGCGTCCGTCGTGTATTGGCCAGATTTGGGGTTCTCAAGTTTGTGGAGAACCCGTTGATGAGAGCAGGGGAACCATTACTGGCCCGGATTATCAGTTATTGGGATCCAGATCAGGAGATCTTTGTAGTGCAGGGGCACAGGATCGAACTGACGGTCCAGGATGTGTACTTCCTGACCGGCCTCCCACCATTGGGGATAGTGGGAGACACGCAGCCAGTGTTGCCGCGGGGCGGCATATCATGGAGTTTGTGGAACGCCATTGTCGACCGGGTTTCCAAGTCAAGGGGACTCGGATATCGATCGGGGATCTAGAGAGGCTAGAAACCCATGCAGTGGCCGCAGCTGTGCTGCGAATCCTGGGCACCCAGGCGTTCCATCACATCACCGGTGGGCAGATGATGATAGTGGAGAGTGTGTTGAGCGGGACCTACTTTGGGTGGGCTCAAATGATGTTGGTGTCGCTAAAGCGACAGTTGTCGCTATGCAGGCGGCAGGTGAATCATGATTGCTCATATGGGACTTTGTTGTGCGCCTTCTTCTTTGAGAAGATCCCGACCTTGAGGCCTCGTGTGCATCTTCCCGATGGGGGCCCGAGAGAGCCCAGGATGCGTCGTTGGGGACGACTACTCTGCAAAGGAGGAGGAGGGGCGGTCGGGCGAACATTTCGACCGGAGTTCTTTGCCCATTGGGATCAGATGTCGTTGTACATAGACGACTACCCTTATAGTGGGATGAGCTACTATGGGGATCCGGATTTGCCACTTCCGGCTGGTCGAGTTTGGGGGCCCGATGGTAAGTGACAAATTGCTATTCTTATATGGGCATGTTTAAAGTTTTTTTGAATAGTAAATAATGATACTGATTCAGGGACTTTTGGTATGCAGATATAGCACCGGTAAAACCGGCCGGATATATGGGACGACCGGCAGCGTCTGGAGCTACGGGTCCGAGTGGATCGAGAGCAGCGCAAAATGATGGTGCGGCCGCCCTACTGGAGGACATCCGCCGTAGATGTGAGCAGCTGTTGACCGGAGTATCAGAGCGCGGGTGGCAGGATTTAGACGACCAGTACATAGAGCCATGTGTTGGTCTCCCCTCGGAGTGGCAAGGTATCATGCGGCGCATGGCGATGGCCAGTCAAACTATGCGGGATCTACATGCTGCAGGGGCAGAGCCATTGGCCCGGGAGCCTCCAGATAGTGATTAGGGGCATATGGTGCCCCTTCTGATGTATGGAGGGGCAGGTGGTGCCCCCTAGAATGTATGGAGGGGCATATGGTGCCCCCAGTTTTTGTTTGTAACATGCTATGGGCATGCCGTATGTATATGTATGGGGGGGCGTATGGTGCCCCCAGTTTTTTGGAACATGCTATGGGCATGTCATGTGTATCCGAGTAGATGGACTCATCAATATATGGTTTGCGACACATATTATGGATATGCATCGTCTTTTGATGGTTGATTTAATGTTATTGTCTTGTATGAATTGAGTGTGATAAATGCCAATCTAGAACATGGTTTGCAATACTATCTACGTAGTGATTATGGTCTCTGGGTACATGGTTGAAAGTTATGGTTTCAAACGCACGTATTAAGACTTTTACTCGTAAATAGCGTCTAAACAGCACAGGGTTACGCACACGATAAACACCATGTAGTTGCATGACAAGAAGCAAGGAATCCAAACGAACGTGCAGGTGGCGAATGCGATGCAGCAAAGCATCAGCTAGTAGGCCACGCACTGCATCGTATTCGGCTTGATTGTTGGTGGCAGAACCAATGCATACCCCGTTAGACAGAACGAGGTCATGCAAGGGGGTGAAGATGGCCCACCCTGCCGAGGCAAGATTCCTGGAGTAGCGACTTGCACCATCGGCGTAACCGATAAAGGATGTGGACGGGGGGATGCGCAAGGTGGTGTGACAAGACAATACAGGAGGGGATTAAAGGAAAGGACGGAAGCGTGAGGGGGCAGAAGTCATCGAGCGGAAATGGCGGGGGGAAGGGGCAGGATGAGAAAAACTCAAACAAGGTGATGTATGAGGGCTATCGGAAACATGGCGAGGACTCGGGCTGCGAAGGTCAACAGAGACACCAGTGGAGTGATCTCGAGTATCAAGGGACACAATGGGGGAGGCGGCAGACGGGCTAGGTTCCAAGTGGCGTGCAGAGGAGGATAGGTAAAGAATGGTGACTGTAGACTCCGTCATCTGGACATCAGGGGGGGGAATGTGGATGGGATCGGTGGAATCCTCAGGCTGGGCTGCAGCATACTGCGCGAGAATGGGAGAGGCGGATTGATGTTGTTCAACCTCATACTCGCGGATCACCTCAAGGGAGGCACGGTAATGCGTCAGGTGAGGACAATGATGGGAGTAGTGGCCATGGACACCGTACAAAGCACAAGGCTTGTTGGTGCGGAGAGTCTTGGGGTTCTTGGAGACGGTCGAAGCAGGAGTGGGAGTTTCAGGGACCGTAGTGTCGGAGAACGCGACTTTTACCATGGGGCGAATACGGGGTAACTCGGGACAAGCATGGGTGGCATGACCGATGATATCACATAAGGCACAAGGCTTCGAGGGTGGGGGAGGAGCCGAGGTGGTTGTGGTGGTTGGGTCTTTGGTTGCCCCCTTGCGGGCTTTTCCTTTCTTCCCGGGAGCCGACTCAGCAGGAGAAGGGTCCTGTGGAGGTGCTGGGGGCACGTTGGCTATGGAGGAAGCGAGGGGGACCGGTTGAACCGGTGTCAAAGCCATGTAAGGTTTGGGGTGACCAGGGGGGGTGGCGGCTAGGGGGTCAAGGTACCAAACCGGAATACCCAAGGTCAAGTGAGGGAGAGAAAGGGTGGCCATGACGGGGACGGAATATACTCCGGGAGGGGGAGCCAAGAAGGGGATCTGTCCAGCAGGGTAATGACCAGGAGGAACGGCTCCAAGATGGTTAAGGCCAGGGGGAACCGAGCCTGGAGGATAAAGAGGTTCGGGGGTGCCAGCTGTAGGGGGAGGGCCAGAAAGAGGAGGTCCGGCTGGCTGAGATGGATGGCTAGAAGCGGGTTGCGGAGGGCGGGGAGGAGGGTGCGGGCTAGCCGAGGCAGGCCGTTTATGGGCAGCCTGAGACGATTGCATCATGCAAACATTCGACAAGCTGGGATCAGTAACAGGAGGGGGAGGAAGGTGAGAAAAAGTACCAAGCAGGGTGGAATCTTTATAGACGCCGGGGGAGACACTGGTCAAAGAATCGACGGTTTTCTTGTTGGCTACAGAAGAGATGGTCGTCTCGGAGGCGGATGGAGACGGCGGCTCATGATACGATAGCTGGTCAATGGTGACTATCTTTCCATTATGTGGAAAAGACATCTTACGGAAGACCGCGGATGGGACAGCAGACATGGCATAGGTGTAGCTTCGCCCCAATAGGATGTTGTAGTCTAGAGGGGCGACAATGACTTCGACATCAACGCAAACAGTCTTACCGGCGAGGGTGATGGGACAGTTACGAAACAGGCCAATAGGCTGGGAGGCATGACCATCCCACGCTCGGAGGGTGATCGTGGAAGGGGCCAACTCAGGGGATCCGAGTTGCTTCCAAACCGAAGCGGACATCACACAGGTGGATGCCCCCTCATCAATTATACACCGGGATACAGTGGCGTTCCGGATTTTGACTGGGATTTGGAAAGCAACGGAAGGAGGAAGAGGAGGGTGGTCCGATTGAGTGGCGTCGAAAACAATCATTTGGTCATCGGCAGGATCAACAGCGCCCACGGCAGATAGTAGAGCCTTCTTTTGAGAAGGGCACGACTGGAGGAGTTCCAGTGTGGAAATGGCAGCAGGGGATTGCGCCAAATCATCTACTATACTATACGATTGAGCGGCTCGACCGGAAGCAGCATTTTGGCGTAATGGGCCCTTTGGAATCTTTGGATGAACCTCAACTTTGGGTTGAGGGATGTGTAAGGGGCCACTGGATGTCAAAAGAGGCTCTGTAGAACCTGAAGATGGAGGCTCGGGAGCAGACTGAGCAGGAGGCTTGGGGTACTGGCGAGACCGAGTTTGAAGGTGAAGGTCGACGGAAGGGGATGGATCGGAGCGCATCATAAGGATCTGGTAGTCAGAGGAACCAGAAATGGACGAGGGTGTGGCTGCATGGCTGTCGGGGGGTTGGGTAGCCACGAATCCCTGTTGAGGGAAAGGATCAGTGAACACAGCTGGCTAGGTAGTGGCCACATTAGGAGGAGCGTGAGGGGAGGCGTGTTGTCCGCGCAATGTGGCTTGAGACTCCCACATCTATCGCATCTGGGGTAAGAGAGGGCAATCGTGAGTGTAGTGACCGTAAACACCGCAACACGAACAGGGCTTGTTTGTGCGAAGCGGCCTGTCCGGCCTGGGCGGAATGCCTTGAGGCTGGTTGCTAATGTTAGGGTCCGGACCAGAATTGGGACCTCGGTTACCGGGGGCAGATGGGTTCTGGTTGCCTCTCCGCCTTCTTTGAGAAGAAGGGGGATTAAACGCACCCTGCTGCGCAAATACTTGCCCTGGAGGGGGTTGTAAGGGCTGTTGCAGGTGGTGAGGAGGCAAGGGAGGCGGAAACGCATATGCTGGGGGAGCTGGCGCACCAAGCTGCGGATAAAAGTAAGGGTTGGGTTGGGCAGCATTGAGGTAAGCAGGAGGTTGGGCAAAAGGAGGAGGCATGCCGTATCCTGGATACATGTTGCCGGGAGGGGGCGGAGTGCTAGAGGTGCTGGCCCCCCCCTGAGGAAGGCCATGGCTCATAGGAGGGTGAGCAGAGGGGTGGGAAAGAGATCCAACAATACCGTCGGCGGAATGAGATGCCCCCGGGGCGTTAGCGCCACCGGGCCTGGGGATGTCAGGAAGAACGGTATAAACATAACCAGATTGAGCGTAGATCAGGTCATATTTTAAAGCTATTTGGAGGGCGGCTTCTTCAGATTGAGGAAAGTGAGAGGCGACATCTTTGCCGATGGGAGACGGGAGGGTGCGAAGGAACCAGTCCATGTAAACCCGATCTTCAAAGGGAGGGGCTCGGCATAAGCTTCGTCTTCGTCGCCATTCCTGAACATGGGCAGAAAGGCGTGTGGAAGAGGATTGCTTAAATGAAGTCAAGAGCTCCGTACCAGTGTCGTATCGGAGAGGGAGCTGGAAGTACGACAAGAAGGCTTGGGCGAGAGTCTCGAACGTGGTATGGGAGGAAGTGGCCTGCTCGACATACCATTTAGAAGCTTCGCCGGTAAGCGTGCGTTGGAACAACCGAAGACGGATGGAGTCATCGGTAATGGAGTTGGAGGAACACCACATGTGGAAAGACCGGACGTGGTTGGTTGGGTCTTCGCCATTAAGGCCCTCGAACTTAGGGATATCAGAGGGTAACTTGGTAGGCATAGTGGGCCAGGTAGTATTATGATGAATGGGGTCGTTAATCAGCGGTAAATCGAAGGCTGAGAGCACACAATGTCTGACGACACGGGGAGTGGCGGGTAGTGGTTGTAGCGGATTCGCTAGAAATGAGGCCGGCATTGGGCCGGGAGAGCGCTAGCATTAGGCCACGATCCGGAATGGTGAAGGTAAAGGAGTCGGAGGAGAAACTGCCGGAAGGAGGAAGGGGATCGATGAATCCCGGGAAGAGAGTCGAGTCTTTCGGACTACGAAAGATGGAGCGGCTCGGCAACTGACAGTCACGGGCGATCGTCAATAGGAAGCGAGGATGAAAGGCCAAAAGTCTCCGGAAAGAGCGCCCAGGGCGCAATGATGACGAGGAAGAAGCCGACAACAAAAAAGGGACGAGGAATCAAGAAGGTCAGGCGGACAAGGTGCGGTGACGGTTGATTTTTTAGAGTCTTTGCCAGGCGGTGTAAACCAGACGCTTCTTCACTTAGGGTCAGTGTGTGGTGTGCGTTGGTTTTAGTTTTTAAACCCTTTCCGTTGTTGAGAGCAAAAAAGTGTGCTGCGTAGCTGAAAATAAACCTACAGAGAACAGAGTAAAATGCTGAAATAACAGAAAAATAACAGCTACGTATGCATCTATCTAACCCAAGAAGGTGGGTCTCTCAAAACTATGCTTGAAAAGAAAGGGAAAAACTATGGAAACACACACAAGGGAAGCTCAACAGATCTAGGGTCAAAGGGGACAGAGATCTGGAGGATAAAGCTGCAGATAAGGGGTGCAGATCACAGCCAAGAGACAGAGGCAAGGTGGCTGGAAAAAGGGAAATCAGCAAAAAGCCGGGGGGGGCAAGGCAGAGGCCTTTAGGGGAGGTCCAAACAAAGCGACAAGAGGTGATTTGAAAGGAAAAGAGGCTGATTTCAATGGATCTGGAAGTGAGGTCACAGATCTGGAAAAAGAGGGGGCTGAAGCTCTGAAACCGACGGCTGAAACAACTAAACTCTTCCACAAGAAGTGGAGGGTACTAAAGCCCTAGGGGGCTAGGTTCCCACATAGATGAGTAAAAAGCAGGATACAGTTGTTGAGTCGGCGGGGGTGAGAGCGCAGAGTTTGAAAACCACGGCGGAGGTTGCGACGAAACCCCGGAAAAATTACGGAAAAAATCTTTTGGAAAAAAGGCGGTCGCGGTTCGACGTCCTGAGTTGAGGTCGCACGAAACAGGGCCAAAACGTGCGTCCGGGTCGCGAGGTCGCTTTGGGCCAAAGGTGCGACCCCCGTTCCGAGTTTGTTTCGGCGCGGATTTTGAAAAATTGCCGTCTCGAGTGCGTGCAATTATCGCTCCCTGTAACGATAGGGCCAGAAACACACGGAAGTTAGAAATTTTAGGTTTTTAGGGTTTTATGTGAGAAAAATGACATGAAAAGAGAAAAACTAAGCAGCTAAAACAGAAGCCCTAGGGCCTGAAGTAGCTGGATATGCAGGAATATGAAAAACGACAGCGGTCGTAATTTAAAACCCGTGTGGAGTCGCCATTTGTTAGTATGAATTCTTCGTCGAAGTGTACAAAAAAGAACCACTTTAGCTACGCATAACTAATAGCCCTAACAACAATAGAGGCTGCAAAACATCTTCAGATCTGCAATTAGTAGTTAAAATGCTGCAACAAACAGACCTATAAATGGAAAGACATTAAGCAGTAAAGTAAAGAGTTTGCTCCATGCATCCAACAGACAAGACAAGAACACGATTTTTGAATGAATTTTTATATTACAGGGCACCTGGGAGGAAACAAGAAGGTGTATCCAGATCTCCTCAATAGGATGGGTTCTTTGTAGTCCTCAGCACTTCAGATCTAAGCTTTCTCTCTCTTGTAGATGTAGAAAACCCAATGTAGAAGGTAGAGCTCAATGGGAGCAACAATGGCAGAAAATGAGACCGAGTGTATAGATCCAGAGTGATCTAGTATGCAACAAAAGGTGAAAAATGAAGGGGAAAACCCTCCTATTTATAACAAAATATTGGGTCATTCTAGATCTTGGTGCATGATTAAAATAATGTTAACCAAATCTAGATCCACCTCTATGGAATATTTTATTATTATTTGTTGGAGGAAAAGGGACTTTGACTTGGGTCAAAATCCCTTGATTAGTGAAGAATAAATAAATAAATGATTTATTTATCTTTTTAAGGAAGTGGTTGGGATATAATCAAATAAATAATGATTTATTTGATTAATGGTGGTTGATTTGGTCATCTTTAACAAGGACTATTATTTTAAATAATTATTCCTAGAAAATAATAAGATAACTATGGGTTTATCTCATTAATTTCTTTGTTTTTGGGTTAAACATGACTGGGAATAATAATAAAATTATGGTTTAATTAATTATTCCTTTTGGGGTTTCCTAATTAACATAGTGAAAGCAGTTTTACTTGGGGTAAAACTGGTCTTACATGGTGTACTTGGGTCCATCTAATGATGAAGAGTTAGATGACCAAAAAATGGTGTAACAATTGTGGAACTTTTGAAATTATTGAGAGGGTTGGACTCATGGCATATAAACTCACTTTACCTCCATTAGTTAGAGTTCATGATTTTTTCCATGTTTCTTTACTTAAAATATATATACACGATTCTAATCACATGATTGATTGGTATGTGCTAGAGGTGGAGCCAGAGGGAGAGTTCCAACCAGAACCAATGTGCATTATGGACCGAAGGAATATCATGCTTTGGAATCGAGTCATATAGAAAGTCAAGGTCCAATAGACACTTTGGGCTAGAGGAGACCACATGGGAAATGGAAGATGCCATGAAGGTTAATTACCCTTTATTTTTCAATGATTAAAAATGAGCATGTATGATTGTAAATAATGTATAGAGGTATGTGTATAAATCTCCATGGAATATTATGTGTACCATTTTAATTCTGGAATTTCCTAGGTGTAAATGAACACAAAGGGCGATGTTCGCTCAAGGGGGAGGGAACTATGACAACCCCACCCAAGGTTTGGATACGAGCTACGCTGTAAAAGAATGTAAATATTTTTCAATAATGCAAATAACAAAATAAATGGATTGAGTCTTGGAACACAGATTCCAGAGATGGGGATGGAGAATTGCTGCTAGGGATATTATGGTTTCTTATGCAAGGAAGAAATTTGAACTTCATGACAACTATTTAAGGTTGGATGGTGCATGTAGTAAAGAGTCCAGTTCCTGAAATTAAATGATCCGAGGAAAAGTACTCAGGACCATGCCTTTTTGATAAAATACAAGAAAGAAAAGAGGAAAAAAATTATGGAGGGATGCAACAACAAGGACACAATAGTAATGGAGGGGCAGGAAGGTTACCCCAAAACTAGAAGGGGGGGAAAATAAATGAGAAAAAATTTGTAGGACATAAGGAGCACAAATAGATAAGGAAAGACAAATCACATCCAAGAATATGTTTACAAAGAGGGAGAAGGTAGAGGCTTCACTCTTGTTAGGGAATCAAGCCGAGGGAGAAAGAGAAGCGACTCAGTGACAACAACTTCCAACAAGCAACGGTGAAGATAGGGGAAGAGAAAGGGATCAGTTCTCTATCCATGGAGGTTGTGGGTTGAGTGATAGTCTTTGGATCCCTATAACAACTTGGGATTCCCTAGAGGTTGTGGGTTGATATGAGAAGTCTCTGGAGCCTCGTAACAACTTGGGTCTCTAGAGGCTGTGGGTGGAATGAAATATCTGGAGCCGTGTAATAACTTGGAATTACTTGGAGGTTGTGGGTTGAGATAGCTACTCTAGAGCCCTGTAACAACTTGATAGGAGACCATCATGAATCAGAGGCTGAGACAAGATAGAGACATAGTTCCTGGTTACTGCCCTAACTAGTACATTTATTTTTAGACTCTCTGGATGGAGGTGAAACGTTGTATGAGCACAAGGGGCAGAGGTTTGGCACCTCTAGACTAGCCGTACAATTAAGAAGGAAATGAACAACTGTGGAGATTGACGAAGGAGGTCCTTTAGAGTCCTTGGTAGGCTTCACAACTTGGGAATAGTCCCATCAACAAAAAAGCACCCCAGAATCTCGAATATGGATGGGGGGTGACAACCACAAGTGACAATGGCTTCAACTGTCTATGGCTGGGTGGAGAGTCATAGTCCTAGAATTAGTTTCCCTGCAAGAAAAAGATAAGTATTGTATTATTACTATTTGCAATTTATTATTTATGTTTCATTGTCAGTCGTAATAGATGTAGATAAGCAGGGAATGCGTTATGTGTTTTTGTGTATAAATATGTGATGCAATTGTGAAGGGATGTTCCCTAATTTGTATGTTTATTATGGCCATGAATATGCATGATTATTTGTGTGCAATGCTTACATGTAAAAGTAAATAAGTCAAAATAATAAAAATGGGAATCATAGAATTTTTAAAGTTAATAGTAGAGGCATACTTTCACCTTGAATGAAATACTTAACTATGTCATAAATAACTCAATAACTGAAGTTAACGAGCACACAAATCTATTTTAGTTCCAAACCATGAACAATTAGAAGAAGTGGGTTCTAAGACCCTTGTATTAGTGAAAATTTTATAAAAAAGACCCTCTGTTGGTTAGATTCAGTCGATGTTTACATTATGGTATTTTCTTACAAACCACCTTGCTGTCTGGCGATCAGTATGCAAAATATCAAGGGGGTAACCCGGGGCCGGTTATGCTGTGTTTTAAATAAGTCAACATAATAAGAATGAGAATCATAGAATGTTTAAATTTAAGAATATAGGTGGACTTTCACCCTAAATGAAATACTTAACTATGTCATAAATAACTCAATAACTGAAGTTAACAAGCACATAGATCTATTTCACTTCCAAACCATGACCAGTTAGAAGGAGTGGGTTCTGCGACCATTGTATTAGTGTACATTTTATAAGAAAGACCATATGTTGGTTAGATTCGGTCGATGTTTACATTAGGGTATTTTATTACAAACCACCTTGCTGACAAGCTAGTAGTATGCAAAATATCAACGGGGTAACTCGGGGTCGGTTATGCCCTATTGTCATACTTCCATAGGCTTTATCCTTCTTGTGAAAAAGGATCTATTCCCGCCATAGGGAATTTTGCGATGAGGGCCATGAACCCTTTCTAATAGCCAAATTCTCAAGCTTCCCATGAGAAATATTGAGGTATGCTGAGAGAGTTCGTGAGGACTCTGGAACAATTGATATGTCGTAGGAGAGGTGGAAGCCACCTGGAAGTTTGCACCATGTTTTTGATGGATAAGGAGTGAAGAAGCTCCTATGCCGTTGTGCTAGTAATTCCCTACTATAAGGGAAGGAAGGCCCATAGGGTATGAACCCCTCAATGTATTTCTCACCCAAGATCCTAAGGGGTAACGTCGTGGAACCTCCTAGTATGACTTCGATAGAGTGGGGATTTCTTGATGTAGATCTAGAAGTTGAATGGATCCTTGAGACTAGACCACATTGGAGAGTATTAGCTTGAGGAAGTTCATGTAGTAGTAGATCCAGTCTATGAGGAGAGCACATAAATATCCACTAAAGGCTTTTCATGGTGCAGAGCGAAATAACCATGACCGAGCCATTATTTAATGACAAGGAAGGGTGCACACTATGAAGTAAAGAGGTGAAACCCCGAAATAAGCCTTTGAATATTTAGAAATTCAACCTTTCTTTATCAATCAACATTATTAATTTTAAATTTCACCTTTTTTCTAATGCCAACAATAGCCATTAATTTCATCCTTTTTTCCAAATCCAATAGTCATGGTATATACAAACTCCAAGGATTAGTCAGAAACAATTTTACACATCAAAATTAGCAATATTTATCATTAATAATTATCATATTTATGAAATGAATCATGAGTATGCATGAAACCTGCATTCAAAACATAGCCACTCAATCACAGTGCTACACCCAATGCTCACTTGCACAAGCAAACCTTCATCAACCAAATCACTCTCTAGCAGAGTCACAAATACTTTATCTCCAAGGTCGAGCATAAGACCTTTGCCTTTGAACCCATCAAGTTCAAGTATTTAATATGGACACTCTATCTCATATTGAGATGACAACCACTACACTATTCAACTAGCCATTCCCATATGTTACACATCATTACTTGAATAAGGGATGTATTAACCATTGATGACAAGAGTCCAGAAGGAAACCATAATAAGAAAAATTAACATACATAAATGGTTAATTTCTAGAGAGGCTCTTGGAATCCTAGGATACAAGCCATGGGATTCTCTCATCCCAATTGACATGTAATTACATGTATGTATACATGCCTAACATTCAACAAAAATATGGAAATTCTATGCAGATACAAGCGGCACATGGATTTTCCCAAATCCCTCACATCATCTGAGTATTCACATGCACATTTATTTCACGTGTGTAAGAAAACACCACTTAAACAATAGTGTTGATGGACTATAAATAACCATACATACAAACATGCAGACATTTATGCAAAAATTAAGGATTGATAATATCCAAGGTCACAATAATGGTAATCCATAAATTCTAGATACAATATAGAAAACACATGCATTGCTAATGCATCCATCAAAAAAATATGCTAAAAGCATCATTGTAGTCAAAATGAAATCCATGATAGAATTTTGCAAGTAGAATTCAATCACACACATTCAGTTTTTACAGTTAGAGTTGAGATCCACTCATCTCTAAAGGTCCAAACATTGAACCTTCTTCTTTTTTAACTCTGTAAAAGGGTACCAAATTTATTCCCAAAGGTATAATGTTGAAGCATTGCTTTGTTACCACTCTGTAACATACCACCTTTTCTTATCTTTAATAAAAGGCCAGATAGATTAATATTTTTAACTATGAGCTTGCCATCATGTTACCTGAAGAATATTTTGCAATATTTTTCACTGATTTCAAAACTAAAGTATTATTGGTACAGGAATATCATGGTATTGGTATTCCTACACTAATTTTGGTTCCTGCACCAAACTAGGAAGGTCCTTGGATTCGACAGTTTGATTAGGAGTTCAACGTGAGTTTTCAAGGAAGAGATTGAATGCTTTTACTCCTGGTCTTCAGTAGAGTTTTTTTCTTGTCTTCATGCAAATGGTTCGAATGAAACATAGTGTGTGAGGGTTTCTATTATTAGGAATCAATCGTAAATAAATTTCATTTTCATAAATGGATGGATATGGACGAGAGCCTGTTCTAAAATTTATATATATCAAGTTATATGAGAATATAGGCTATCAATAATGTGAAAAACTTTTTGTTTTGGTATTTTGAAGGATTTTGTCCCCTTAACCTGATTTGGAGTTGTATTTGTTGTTACATCACATGTATTGAGAAAAGACTCTTTGATTAATAAAAGGAGCTTAATGCCAATTTTATGAAATTATCATGTTTGATTCTTGTGGATAATTAGTTTGTTTTGCATATGTTAACTCTTTTCCTTAAAGGGAAATGACTTGGTTGGCTAGGGCCCAACCAACCCAACTAATTTTCCCTCAAATCGTTTTATTGTGTCATATATTGTGCGTTATAATCTGGTATGTGTGTGTGAATTTTTAACTGATTGTATCAGGTGTGTAAGAAATAGTAAGAAACCCCTGTGCATACTTTATAAGGAACGGTAATGGTCCAGATATTAATTTATAATTATTTTTAAAGTTATTTCCTAAATTAAATGTTGAGAAACTCACATGCATCGTTTGTAGGAAGTATTAAGGATTCCGATCTAAAAATATATTTCCATTTTCAAAGTCATCTCTTGACCCAAGGTTTAAACCCTATCACTTAGTCTTGTAACAGTTTTTTTATATGATACCAAATCAAGACTTGGGGATTGGGGTGAGGGTGAATAAAACCCTCTTGCATTAAATATTTATTTTTATAACGGGTGCATGCTCATTTAAGTTTGTTGATATACAGTGAAGAAAATAAATCATTGCTCCTGGTGAATGAATGTTGTTTGTTGATACTATGTTAAGAACTTCAAGATTTTCTATATGAAACTCTATGCTAATGAGTGGGTCTATCCTCCTATGTAAGGATTTATGAATCTAAAAGATAAAAGTGTCTCTAGTTTTGTGAAGCTTGGGCTAGCAATTTGGTTTCCTTGATACCTTCGGCGCAGGAACAAAGTTTCATGCTTATTGAGCTATAAATCGAGTTCTTTATTTTGTATAACCTATATAAAATTATTACATAATCATATATTTGGCTCCAGAAGATAGTATTAATTAAACAAGAGAAGTGCATAATCAAACTTGATTGATGAGGTGATTTTTTTAGTCTTGTGTGCACAGGTATGAAACAATTTCTGTCTATTTGATGAAATATTCATTCCATCTTGAGATTTGATTTCCAGTAACATAATAGAGTGTTTGGAGATTGTACTTTTAATTCAGGAAAGTTTGATTTCACAACAGAATAGTTAAATTTGTCACACAATATTTTCAGTGCAGGAACAAAATCATTTGAAAGTGCAGGAACAAAGTTATTTTAAAAGTACAAGAACAAAGTTGTTTCGAAGGGTTTTATAGTGAAGGAACAGAGCTTGTACTTGTTTTAATATTCCATTTAATCTTGAGTTCGTTGGTTTTGACATGAGATATTTCTAGATTTGAAAAGTATCTTATTGTCATTTTGTGAAGATCCAGTCCCTAGAGTGGTTTTGGTGTTACTGTGTGAACAATGTAGGAATAGAACTAAATGGATTTTATTTGAAGCCTTTTAGAACCTAGTTAATTTAATTGTTGGGATAGAGAGAGGATTCACATAGTTAGTCCAGACCCTTTGGCATAAATTTTTCTATGCATCAAAGTCTATGAGGCCCTTGTTTGACAAGTAAGTGTAGAGAATTGAATTGAATTTAAATTATTCCAAACAACATTTTGGCGCCATTGTTGGGGATGTGTTGAAAGAAATTATGGAAAATTTCTAATTTTATTTTATGGAGTAGAGGTAAGTTCTTTTTTTTTTTTTTTTAACAGTGTGCTTCTATTGCTGGAAGGAATTTATTTTACATTGATTGTGTGTTGTAGAAATAATTTTTTGAATTATATACAACATTTCTTTAATTGATTTGTTCTAGCAAGAATTTTCACAAATTTTGATTTATTTTTTATTTTATTTTCTTTTAACATTCGTGACTAGGAGAGTTAGGGGTCTAAAGCCCAAGAATGGCAGAGGAAATATTGATAAATCAAAAATATTTTCTCATGGTGGGCCTTATGTTGCAAGCAAGAACTCCAAGCAAACACAAACCAATCAAGTTGGTACCTTTCACCTGGATTCTGAAGACATTAGTCTAGGTGTATCAGATCCAATGGTAGGGAAGAATGAGACTATTGGGACTAAAAAACTAAATCTGAAACACATTCGTTCCTCACATTTTGTAGGAAGTAGTTTGTGTGGAGTAGAAAATATGGCAGATAGTGAAGAAGTGCATGGTGATGGGGTTGATGAGAATCAGTCACAAGAAGAGAAGTCCACTTGTGGGTTTCCAGTTGTGGACTCGGATGCAATTGTTCAAATGCAAAATATTCCACCTTCCATTTTTTTGACACTCTCACGATAAGATGCAAGAGGATACTGAATATTTACTTTTTGCGTTTGATATACTTTGTAGGAGTTATGACTATTCATTGGAAGCCCATAAGTTAAAAAATTTCCCTACAACCCTTAAGGACTCAACTTTACGATGTTTCATGGGTTTGGGAGGAAATATTATTACTTCTTGGGAGAAAATGAAGAGGTTTTCTTGAATAAATATCAGGAATATTGTAAAACATGAGAAATGCAAGATGAAATTTTTACTATTGCACAGGGTGATGATGAAACTTTGGAGGATTAATTGGAGATATTTGTATACACCCTTCAAAGGTCAAAGCATAAGTTTGATATGAGCATTGTTATAACCTTTTTCTATGAGGGATTTATGATAATTCTAGGAATAATTTGAATTATGTTAGGACAGGGGAACATTTCTCTGATTTATTTTGATCATATTTGTGACCTGTGTAGGAATTTTCACAAAATAAATCCAGATCTGGTAAGGGAATTAGAAGCAATTCTAGAAACAACATATTTGGATCTAGGGATGCTATGATTATTGTTTTGGAAAATAAAATGGATAACAAGAAAACTTAAATTACGAATATTGTTATTAAGCATATAGATTCTTTAAAATTTCAACAGAAATTTGTATAAGAACAAGAAACATTGTCCATTTATTGTCTAAAATGTAGAAAAAGAACATCTTTTACGTGAATGTCCTATATATTTCAAAAGTGTTAATAGTTGTGTGATATTTGTAGGTAAGGATCCTACCAAGGAATGCCCATCCATACTAGGATTGAATGCAACATTTAAAGGGGAGAATTTGGTACCTGAGCCATTGCACACTATGGGGGCATGCAAATCATGGCCACAAGTAAGTACAGGTATGATTTGTGAATTTGCACCATAATTTACTAGTTATAATACACCTCAATATTCTCTTCAAAACATGAATTATCCTCAGTCTTGATGGCATGGGTACAATTCTCAATATGGGCAGTCTCCTCCTCCTACTTGAAAACATGGATGGAGGGGACCACCACACTCTCATTTTTCTTACCCTATGCCTACACAATCATATCCTACATCATATGCACCTTATCCTATGACACAACCTACACTACCAATTGCTCTACCTCAGCAGACGCAACCTATGCCACCACCATTTCCATTGTCACCACCATTCTGAAAACCTCAGTTTCCAGCACAGCCTGTGCCCAACCCAAATAATAAATTGGTACAAATGACTCATTCCATTGGACCATTCCATTTACCTATTTATCAGTCCATATCAGCTAGGGTCAATGACCTCCAACTGAGGTCGGGAAGGGTAATAAATTCAAAAAAAAAAAAACAAAAACAAAAACAACCTACAATAATCACTAAAGAGAAAATTAAGGAGGAAAATCATAATATTTCAAATAATAATGTTCCCATACACTCATAGTCCTTACCTTCTTCTTAGAAACAACCTCCCTTTCCAAAGAGGCTGGTCGTGGAGAAAGGTTACCCCACCCCTGAGTATGACCTGGTTTCCGAGTTGAGGAAACTTTGCATAAAGGTTCATCCACTACAAGATATAAAAAATATTCCTATATGTACCAAATTTTTTAGGGAACCCTATCTTAGAAATCCAAGGAGGAAGGGAGTTGAATCCCACACTATCCAATTTGTTGGGAGATTAGCTGAGTTGATGACAGGATGTGCTCAAGTTGAGAAATATAATAATAGTGGAAACCCATTTGTCTATGTTCAGATAGGTGATATCCTCGTTCCCATTGTGTTGATAGACCTTGGAGTGGTTATTAATGTTATGAATAGGAAAAACAGGGAACAACTCCGGTTGACTCACATTCATCCTACCCCCACAGTGCTTGAACTTGCTGTTAGATCCAAAATGAAGTCGTAGGGTGTGTTAGATGATGTGCTTGTCTCAATTGATTCATGGGAGTACCATTAGGGAGATTTTGAGGTCTAAAATGGGCCTCCTAAGGAAATTATAAAATAATAGTGGAAACAATAAAATAAGATTAGATTACATTATCAAATTTAGAGGGAAAAAAGGGAAAACTAATTTTTCAACTTGTATTTTCAACTTATCTCCCTATGGGTTTACTCAAATTTCGAAAGGAAATGCTCCTTGGATACATAATTTAATTCAGTATGCAAGGAGTACCCATGTTTCATACTTTCGATGAACCCTGCTGCACGAAAAATGAGAAATACATGAAAAAAGTGATTGCAATAACGTTTTTTCATGTATTTCACATTTTTCATGTAGCAAGGTTCATCGAAATTATGCAACATGGGTACTCATTGGATGAGGAATTAAATTTTGAATCCAACGAGTACTCACACACAAAATTTGAGTAAAACCTCAGGGAGATAAGTTGAAAATAAGAGTTGAAAAAGTAGTTTTATTATTTTATTATTTTTTTATATTTGTACTTTTTTACTCCAAAAATGGTGAATCATCCCCCATGGTTGACATCATCATATTGAATCTTATTGGTTCTTATAAAGTGTATTTTGGTTGTACTTTTTTTCTTAGGAGGCCCATTTTAGACCTCAAAATTTCCCTAATGCTTACAGGTGTCATTGTTTTATAACCAAATAATCCTATTGGGGGACACCCCTTGATCCTGGGATGACCATGGCTTGCTACAACATATGCCTCTATAGGTTTTCACTCTAGTGACATGTATATTTCTTGTGGGGATGCTAGGAAGAAGGTCACCTTGTATCCACTTTCCAGATCTATCCATGAGCTTTGCGATACCTTGTGGTTGGATTATGATAGTAGTGATGAGGATACTCAGTCTCTTTCCATAATTGATCAATATCCTGAGTCGATTTAGGAGAGTGTGATCCACGATTTCCTCGATAACTTGGACACTATGCAAGGTTTTTAATCACTTCACCGAAGTTTTAGTCCAATTTTACAAGAAAAATATGATACCCAATCCTCATTATCATCATTACAGAGTTTGGTAGCCACCACAGATGTTCACGAGCTAGATACTACTCTTGTTTAGGTAATTCTAGGCAAATATTTATACATTGTTTCAGACCTAGACCCATCCCAATAAGAGAAGCTTGTGAGCTTGTTGCGTGATCATCTTGATGCCTTTGCATGGATTTATGAGGACATGAGAGGCATCCCTCTTGAAACTTGTACTCATCATATTTATATTTAGGAGGGTGCCCGACCTGTCTAAAAACCCCAAAAACGAATGAACCCTACACTAAGAGATTTTGTTAAAGAAGAAATATAAACTTAGATGTCAATTTTATCTATCCTATATCAGATAGTCAGTGGGTATCTCCATTGGTAGTAGTCCTAAAAAAATATGTGAGATGACATATCTGTATTGATTATAGAGAATTATACAAGGCCACTCTCAAGGATTACTTCCCCCATTCCCTTCATTGATGAGGTACTAGCTACCCTTTTAGGTAAAAAGTACTTCTCATTATTATATGGATTCAGTGGCTATAACCAAATACAGATCACACTTGAGGATCATGAAAAGACTACCTTTACTTTTCCCTGGGGAACATTCGCCTACCGAGTGCTTCTCTTTGGACTTTGTAATGCTTCTGCCACTTTTCAAAGGGTAGTATTTGATATTTTTGCCAACCTTGAGTGTGTAGAGGTACATATGGATGGATTTTTAGTATTTGGTGATTATTTTCAGGAAGCTCTCTAGAATATAGAGAATGTACTAAATAGGTACCAATAGGCCCGTCTTTCTTTAAGTGATAAGAAATGTAGATTGATGTGAAAATTAGGGGTGTTCCTTGGCCATCTTAGATCTAATAAGGGTATCTAGGTAGATCCATCCAAGGTAGATGTCATTATACACCTTCCTGTACCAAAAACACAAAGGGAAGTGAGAGGGTTCCTGGGTCATGCAGGTTACTACCAAAGATTCATTGAAAGTTTTTCTAGAATAACTGTCCCCATTTTTTTATTATTGGTTAAGGATAGTGATTTCACTTGGACCGAGGATTGGCAACAGGATTTTGTGAATTTGAAGGATAAATTAATATAGGCACCAGTCCTTAGGGGACCTAATTGGTCCCTTCCATTCCATATCTCCTCGAATGCCTCAGATACTTCCATTGGTGTAGTATTGGGACAAGAGGAAAATCAACAATCCTCTGCCATCTAATTCGTTATTAAAAATTTGTCATCTTCTGATATTAATTATATAGAAACAAAGAAAAATTTTCTAGCTATGGTTTTTTATATTAATAAGTTCAGACACTATATTACAGGATATGAAGTATTTGTACACACAAATCACTCTGCTATAAAATATTTAATGAATAAGCCTTTAACTAGTGGTAAGATAACTAGGTAGTTACTTTTGTTACAGGAATTCAATATAACTATAATTGATAGGTTAGGGAAGTCAAATGTAGTAGCTGATTTTCTATATAGATTGAAAACCCTGGCCAAGTAATCTATGTCGATGACTCATTTCCCGTTGAACATCTTTTCATTGTTTGTACAAAATATCCTTGGTTTGCTAATATAGAAATTTATTTAGTCACGGTAAAAACACCATCACGCCTATCTCCTAGAGAAAGGTAGAGGATCATTCAGAATAGTACTTCGTACTCTTGGATTCAAGGAGATCTATTCTACATTGGACTTGATATTATTATCCGTATACGTATAAGAGAAGAGGAGGTGTTTGATATCCTGAGAGATGCCCATGATGAGCCTTATGGAGGCCATTTTTATAAAAAAAAAACATTATATAATATCATTCTCACTAGATACTTTTGACCTTCCTTTTTAGGATGCCAAACAATATGTTAAGCATTGTGATAGTTGTCATAAAATGGGCCAACCTGGTCAAGCCGCTGCGATGCCTTTATGCCCGCAAATCATGTTTGTTCCCTTTGAAAAATGAGCCATTAACTTTGTGGGACCCATAGCCCCAACATATTTTAATAGAATAAATATCTTGGTTTGTACAAATTTTATAACAAAATGGGTAGATGCTAGAGTTTTTTATTGTGCTACTAAAAGAATTGTTGTTGATTTCTTATTTACTGAAACTTTTACTCGATTTGGTTTTCCACAAGAAATTATTACTGATAATCGACCTCAGTTTGTTTCTAGTATGGTAAAAGGAATTGTAGATAAATATAGTATTCGACATAGGAAGTCTACACTTATCACCTTAAAACAAATGAACAAGTAGAATCTACAAATAAGGTGATTGATTCCATCCTTACAAAAATTGAAAATATTCATAAAAAGGATTGGGCGAAAAAATTACTGGAAGCATTGTGGGAAAACAAAACTACTTGGCAAAACAATATAGGTCACATGCCCTATGAGCTGGTGTATGGGAAACAAGTATTTTTTCCAATCAATTTCCATATTAATACTTGTAGAACTGCAGTCCAATTTGGATTAGATTCTCATAGGCATAGCAGCAATGCCTTCTCCAATCAAGTGAGTTCGATGAGATAACAAGGGATGTTTTACAAAAAAAAAAATTAATGCAACAAAAATGCAGTAAATGATTCAAAGTTCAAAAATTTATGGGGAAGCTTCATACATGCTGGATTGGGCCTTATGAAGTGGTCAAAGTCTTTGAGAATGGAGAAATGCAGATAAAAACCATTGATGGATAGGGTATTGTTTTCTTGGTAAATGGACATAGGCTTAGAGTGTATCTTCAGGCAAGCACCAAGGAAGATTTTATACAGCAATTTTAGTAACAGTCATATTTGAAAATGGAAGGCAGGGGAGAATACTAGCCTACTGTGAGTATCTTTTAATTTTCTCTTTTCCTAGAATAATTGAACAAAAATAAATAAAAATAAAAATAAATCAGAAAACAATATATATATATATATATATATATATATATATATATGAAAAATAAAATAAAAAAATACATAATTGTGAAAACAATCTTGCTAGCACAGTTGTGTAAGGATCTATTTGAAACCCAACTTGTTGGCAGGCATATTATTTTGTAATAAAATGGGATACCACTTGAATTAATATGCATGACTAACATATTTCTGAAAAATGCAGGCTTCTACAGGGACTTCTAGTGGCAGCAGAAAGGACCAGGAGAGACATAGACCTTATCAAAGTTTAGGGTAGGTGGCATGTTAAAATTTTATACAATTGGCATGAAAAGTCTCGTTGCAATTAATTGATTTATAAAGGTCACAAAATTATTTGACAGAGGCATCAAACATTTAAGGTAGATACTATGTCCATATTTTTTTCCCCATTTCTGAAAATTCCCTCTGATTTCATCTTTATTCCCTAACATATAATTAGCCCTTCCTTTTCTTCTACTAATTCCCTATTCCCATTTCTATTTTTTTCCCCTCTTATACCCTTAAAAATTTTCCCCCTTGTCCCTTTTTCTTATCTCCCTCTATATTGGATTAATCCACCTTATTCTAAGTGCCCCTAATGATTTTCCTTCCCTTTTCTTTATATAATATCCCTATCTAGATTCTTTCTCCCCTCTTATTTTTCAAGTTATGGCACCTTTGAAGCCTTATCTATTGCGGGACCAAATCATAGTAACACCTGATCCTGACGATTAAACCTCCTTAATTATGATTTTTTTTTATAGAGTCGAGCATGAAATTTTCCAAAGTAAAATTGATTGGTTATTGTAGTACATGAATCCTTTTCATTATAAGTGCAAGTCCAAGAGTTCCTCTCAACATAGTACAAGAACCTTTCTCAACATAGTGTAATAATCCTTCTTATTACAGTACATGAATCCTTCTCAGCACAATGCAAGAATCATAGTACATAAATCCTTCTCATCACAGGATGGGTTGATTTTTATGAAAATGAAGGAATTCGTTTTATGGACTTATTTTAATAAGAAAAAGAATATTCTTTTTTGGGTATTTCAGGGATGGGTCATTTTTATTTAAAAAAATAACAACTATATGTAAAAATTATGATTGTATCCCGGGAATGAGTACCCATATCTTCATCTGTAAAGTGACTATTATTGTTAAAATATCTAGAGGGATATGAATGGTTAGTGCATAAATGAACATTAAATATAGGCGACCTTTATCATTACAAGCAACACCCATTCCCATGGAATATCATTATGAGGGCTAAAATGTGTGTATGAAGGTCGTCCTGTTTATTCCTTGTCATTATGTTTAAATTAATATTTCCACTAAAGATATTTGTTTCTCATATCATGTGTGAACTGACCACTATCTATCATCCAAATCCCAATGCCTTGGAATCATAACCTGTACGACTGCTATTTCTTAAATTTCGGTGTTAATCACCATTTCCTTTCCTATTTTAGAAATTTTATCAAATCCATTGTCCTTTAACAGAATCTTGTACCTCGTGGACCATAATTACCATTTCGGGTGATAAGGGGTTAAGCTATGAGGTGTTACTGCATGAATTGGAACGTGAATGAACATGCATTTCAAATGAGTACATGGTACTGAAATCATGCGAGAATTAAAAAAAATCATTCTTGCACCATTAAAATTTTGAATTGTAAAAGAGTTATAACATTAAGTAGATCTGTGAGTGCTAGCTTTGAAGATTTTTTAGTTATGAAGAATTTTGGAACTGCAGGTTGTAGTGACATTATAGGTACCATGGCACCAATTCGGATTGAACCATTCTCTTTCAAAGAGGTTTAGGGGACATAAGAGAATGAAGCAAGCCTACCTATTGTGCAAGAAGCGGGATGGCTTCCTTTCCTATATAAATTTAATGCAATGATTCAACCGTTACAAAATCCTATTTTCAAAGTTTCGATGGGAAGGTGGTGACCATAGGCATGTTAAAATTTGAATTGAAAGAGAAATTCATCTCCCAGGCTACTGAGTTTCCTGCCACTAGAGAATAATGGTTTAAGAAGGGTTAAATAACAAAAGGATTCTGGTGCAAGTTTCTAGCAAAAGCATAATGTGTAGTTGATTGGAAGAAGGGAGTGCCATGGTACCTATACACTTGAGGATCAGGTGGGTTAGAAACTTTGTCATTATGGGTTAGTAAAATTCCTAGTTAGTGAAGAATTGAAGAATAGGGGTTCTACCTAGGAGGAATTTCTGGAGTTATACAAGAGTGGAGGGTTATTAACATAAATATTCAACAAGGATAGAAGCATAAGAAAGTTAAATAATCCATGGTTACCGAGCCTCAGGAATAAAAATAACAAAAAGGAGGAAAACATAAGAAGGTTAGGGAATCCAGGGCCACTTGGCCTCAACAAGAGAAACAATAAGAGAATAAAAGTCATAAAATGAAGAATATTGTTACACCTAAGGTTTTGTTTCTAAAACCACCTTGGAGGATAACACAACGGTTGTTAAAAAGAAATCAACCTCTTCTCATAGGAAGACATTAGGACCTGCAAGTTTGCCTAAATTTGAAGTCATTGTGGACTCTGAATCATCTAAAGGATATTGTGCCCCATTGGAAGAACCTCCACTTGATATACCTATAGGAGGAAATGATGGGATGGCTAGTGATAGGGCTTCAGTTTGTAGGAAGAATCATGTGCTTGAAGAAGGGAACCTTTCCCTTTTAGCAGGACAAGAAGTGATGGGTATCCATGTCACAAGTCAAGAGAAAAAATAGGAAAAACATGAGGATAATATTCCTCTGGTGTCTTTAATGAATAAAATAAAAAATAAAAAGGTGATCCATGAGCAAAAGCAGGAGGAACAAGAAGTAATTCAGGAGCATAGGACATAAGAGCAAGAGGACTTTGTTCCTCTTGCATCCATAATGAAAAATATGAAGAAACAAAAACAATTCCATGAGAAAAAGGAGGAAGAACTAAAGGGCTATGTTCTTGATGCACCCCTTGTGAATAAGGAAAATAAAACTTAGAAACTAAGACAAACAATTTAAGATTTGGAGGTATTAAATAGATGTGTAGAAACCCAAAATGCCACATTGATGAATAGAAATGAAGAATTTCTTGTATAGATGACTTGAATGAATGAGCAAGTGAATAAGTTTTGAATCCATGAAACCTACATGAAAACCCATGCTAGGATATTTAAAAGACTCAAGCTAAAGGCTCAGGGATCATCATTAAAATCCATAAATGAGAAGGAAGGGATTTCAAGTCTTGACTTTTGCAGAGGTGGGTGAAAAATTTTGTGAGTACACACAACAAGATGAGGTTGGGGGAATTTTAGGCCTTATAATTGCTTTCTTTCTTACCTAAATACACCTAACTTAACCTCTATTTCGCAATCTAAAAAAACCTCTATGCATACATTTCTAGCCCCTTTATAATTTTTCTTTGGGCAAAATGGGTAAAGGTTGCTTATCTTTAATAAAAAGTCAAATAGATTAATATTTTTAATTAAGAGCTTCCCATCATGTTACCTAAAGAATATTTTGCAATATTTGTCATTGATTCCAAAATTGAAGTATTATTGGTACAGGAATATCATGGTCTCGAGATTCCTACACTAATTTTGGTTCCTGCACCAAACTAGGAAGGGCATTAGATTCGACAGTTTGACTAGGAGTTCGATGTGAGCTGTCAAGGAAGAGACCACACATTTTTACTCCTAATATTCATTAGATTTTTATTCTTGTATTCCTGCAAATAGTTCAATTTAAACAGAGTGTGTGAGGGTTTCTATTGTTATGAATTAGTTGGAAACATATTTCATTTTTGTGACAAGACTGATATGGTCGAGATCCTGTTGTAAAATTTATATATATCAAGTTATATGAGAATAGAGGTTAGCGATATTGTGTGTGTTTGTGTGTGTGTGTGTGCGCGCACACACACACGCGTGTGTACGTGTTTGTGCGTGTGTTCATATATACATATATGAACCCCACTATCTCTTTTGAGCTTGAATCAAAACTCGATCGAGCCTGAATTTTCTCATATGCATATATATGTTAATTGTAAATAGGAATGCTATCCTTCATGAACTTATATGGCCTTGACCCTACTTGGAAACTTATATACACATACATACATACATACATACATACATACGTACATACATATGAATGAAACTGAGCCACCCATCCTAAGCTTGCAAATTTTAAACAAGGCCCATTAACTGAATCATTTTAATGCAAGAATTCAAATAATTAGCAGAGATTGTATATTTCTCCATACTCATAACATTTAAACAAAATTACATGCTAAGGATTGGACATAGGAATAAATCCATTTCTAAATGAATACTTAGGGAACTAGAAACACATTTTCCATACAAGAAATCACATCTCTAGATGTTAATTTAAGAAATTTATTTGCTTCATGACAACATCTAATAATCATTGTAAGAAAAAATAAGAAATAATTAACATATTATCCCTCTGGGAACTAACCATTCCTCATCAATTACACAATATTTAGAATTAGTCGTTCACACAAGAATCAACATTTCTTAACATTGACATATGCATTAATCCAACACATTAAACATATGTATAACATTCAAAGTACAAGAACTTGAATAAACACTTATCTTGTAAAAGAAGTATGCCAACTGAGATTGAGACTTCAACTCTCCACCCAACCATAGATTGTTCTACACTGCATTCTTTCTTGAATCCAATCACACTCGAGCCAGATTCTAGAGCTTGAGGGGGAGTGATTAATGATGTATAACCAATGTTACTAGCTAAAAAAGGGTCTCCCGAGGCTACTCCACCCCCACTCGCCATATAATCAGGTATTCAAGTACACAGGGATCCATTTCCTCAAATGTTTCGACTGTTTCCCAAATTCCATATCACAGGTCCTTAACTCGGCCATTTTTAGCATAGGGGTCTTTCTTAAACATAGAGATCACATTTCTATGCCAGGATATTAGTTTCATTAAAACATGGGAAGGTTCTTCAACTGGAAATATACTGATAGATAAATATGTCCTTCAGTCAACAAGCTTCCCAGTGGTTTCTTCAATACTAATGAAATATACCCTTGGTGGATTTTTTCTCCTTAGACAAGCCACTTCTCAGTCATATGAGGAGTAGAGGTCAGTATGGAAATTTTCCTCAGCTGGATAAAATAACATGGGAGAAAATATATCACCCTTTTTAGGTACTTCTTTAGAGAGTGCAAACACTAGTGTTCCCAACTTAGTGCCACACCTGGTGTTTCCTCATCCCCCAAGCACCTAAGTATCTCTATCTCTTGGCCAGTAGGTTCCTCAATCCACCAATTTCCCAATGGAATTATTCAGTCATAAGGAAATCCACTCTTAGTGGTTTCTTTAGTCCTCAATAAAAACACTTCTCTCTATCTTCATCCATCAAAACTCTTGGGCTTAGCTAGTTTGTTACCAAGAAAACTATCTCTTCCAATTCTCTTTCTTGCTTCCTTCCTCTTCATGAGGAATTTTGAGTTTTTTTTTTTTTTTCCGTCTTGTTGACTCTTTCTCTTTTCATCTCTTATAATAAATAATTCATGAATGAATCAATTAATTAATTCCCTTGATGTGTTCTCTCTTGTGGTTTCTTTCTTTTGTATATTCAAACTGCTCTCATGTATCAAGAGGTATTTTCCATAACCTCCCACTAATGTGTTAGAAATTAATTAATATAGTAATGAAAAACATACAATATTGTGAAATCACAATCATAGAAAATCATAAAACAAGAGAGAAACAAATATATGTGGTTCACCCAATTTGGGCTACGTCCACGGAGAAACAACAAGACCTTCCTTTTAAATTATCCAACATAATGAAGAGGTACAACCTACAACAAATCCCTTGTAATTTCCCCTTATCTCTCGCAAAGTCTCCTCTCTCTTTCTCTCACAAAATAATTATATACAACCACAACAAAATTCCCTTATATAAACCGAGGGTTTCCTTCTAGGGAAAAAAACGCTAAATTAACATAACTTATACTGTCAAATATTTCTCCTAATGAACAAACCAGATTGAATTTGAAATTACAATAGTTTACAAGGAAATTTTAATCAAAATTCTTCTTTGGGGGTTGCTCTTCTGTGAACCCACCACTAGCTTGGGGGGGGGGGATCATAAAATTTTCATTGCCCCCCCTTGGACCCCCTTGATGGCGATCCTATGGGCAGTGTTGCCGCCCAATTAGGAACAGGGGTCCAACGCGACTAAAACGAGACCTGTGAATCAAGAAGATAATCAGGCTCCGCATCCAATAGAATGTTTTTGCAATTTTTTCTTGGTTGCATGGACATACACACCTTATTTCCCCCTCTTCAGTGTCGGTTACAATGGTTCATTTTTTGTGTGGTTGTGGGGATGATATTGTGACAATTCCTGCACCACTCTTTCGTTTTATCTTCCAAACTACCAGCACAACCCATACTTTTTTTTTAAATTTTGTCTTTTTTACTTGTCAATTTCCCCAAGAGGGGCATGGGCTCGTCCTTTTTCCACCCAATAAATTTAACAGACACTCATCCCATTAAAACACACAATTCATCCTCCTTGACTCAGAGGGAGATGTTCGCTCAAGGGGGAGGGGACTATGACAAACCCACCCAAGGTTTGGGTATGAGCTATGCTATAAAATAATGTAAATATTTTTCAATAATGGAAATAACAAAATAAAGGGATTGAGTCTTGGGACATGACTTCCAAAGCTAGGGATGGATAATTTTTGATATGGATATTACGGTTTCTTGTGCATGGAATAAAATTGAACTTCAGGACAACTATTTAAGGTTGGATGGTGCATGCAGTAAAGATTCCAGTTCTTGAAATTAAATGATTTGAGGAAAAGTACTTAGGACCATTCCTTCTTGAGAAAATACAACAAGGAAAAGAGGAAAAAATTATGGAGGGATGCAATAGTAAGGACACAATAGTAATGGAGGAGTAGGAAGGTTACCCCAAAAGAAGAAGGGGGGGAAAGAAAGGAGACAAAATTTTAAGGACATAGGGAGAAAAAATAGATAAGGGAAGATAACTCGCATCCAGGAATATGTTTATAGAGAGGGAGGAGGTGGAGGCTTCACTCTTGATGGGGAATTAGGCCAAGGGAGAAGGAGAAGCGACTTAATGACAACAACTTCCAGCAAGCAGTGGTGAAGAGAGGAGAAGAGAAAAAGGGACCAGTTCTCTATCCCGAGAGGTTGTGGGTTGAATGCTAGTCTCCGAATCCCTCTAATAACTTGGGGTTCCCTAGAGGTTGTGGGTTGAGATGAGAAGTATTTGGAGCCCTGTAAAAACTTGGGTCTCTGGAGGCTGTGGGTGGAATGAAATCTCTGGAGCCCTGTAATAGCTTGGAATTCCTTAGAGTTTGTGGGTTGAGATAGCTACTCTAGAGCCCTGTAACAACTTGATAGCAGACCATAATGAGGAAGAGGCTGAGACAAGATCGAGACATAGTTTCTAGTTATTGCCCTAACTAGTACATTTGTTTTTGAACTCCCTGAAGGGGGTGAACCATTGTATAAGCACAAGGGGGTGAGGTTTGGCACCTATAGACTACCCATACAAGTAAGAAGGAATTGAAAAACTATGGAGATTGAGGCAAGAGGTCCTATAGAGTCCTTGGCAGGCATGGCATATTGGGCATAGTCCCATCAACTAAAAATCCCCCCCCCAGACTCTCGAATATGGATGGGGGGTGACAACCACAAGTAATAGTGGCTTCAACTATCTATGGTTAGGTGGAGAGTCATAGTCCTAGAATTAGTTTCCTTGCAAGAAAAATATAAGTATTGTATTATTACTATTTGCAATTTATTATTTATGTTTGATTGTCAGTCACAATAGATGTGGATAAGCAGGGAATGCTTTGTGTGTTGTTGTGTATAAATATGTGATACAATTGTGAAGGGATGTTCCTTGATTTGCATGTTTATTATTGTCATGAATATGCATGAGTACTTGTGTGCAATACTTACATGTCAAAGTAAATAAGTCAACAGACTAACAATGGGAATCATAAAATGTTTAAAGTTCACAGTAGAGGTAGACTTTCACCCTGAATGAAATACTTAACTTTGTCATAAATAACTCAATAAATGAAGTTAATGAGCACAAAAATCTATTTCAGTTCCAAACAATGATCAACTAGAAGAAATGGGTTCTGAGACCCTTGTATTAGTATACATTTTATAAGAAAGACCCTCTGTTGGTCAGATTCGGTTGATGTTTACATTATGGTATTTTCTTACAAACCACCTTGCTGATAGGCGATCAATGTGCAAAATATCAAGGGGGTAACCTGGGGCCGGTTATGCCATGTTGTAAATAAGTCAACATAATAAGAATGAGAATCATAGAATGTTTAAATTTAAGAGTATAGGTGGAATTTCACCCTAAATGACATACTTAAATATGTCATTAATAACTCAATAACTGAAGTTAACGAGCACACAGATCAATGTACATTTTATAAGAAAGCCCCTATGTTGGTAAGATTTGATCAATGTTTACATTAGGGTATTATCTTACAAACTGCCTTGCTGGCAGGCGAGTAGTATGCAAAATATCAATGAGGTAACATGGGGACAGTTATGCCCTATTGTCATATTTCCATAGAATTTATCCTTCTTGTACAAAAGCCTCCATTCTTGCCACAACGAATTTTGAGATGAGGGCCATGAGCCCTTTCCAATAGCCAAATGCTCTGGTTGCCCATGAGAAATCTTGAGGTCTATTGAGAGAGTTCGTGAGGACTCTGGAATAATTGGTGTGTAGTAGGAGAGGTGAAATCCCCCTGGAAGTTTGCGCCATTCTTTTGATGGATGAGGAGTGTAGAAGCTCCTATGACGTTGTGCTACTAATTCCCTACTCGAAGGCAGGGAAGGCCCACGGGGTATAAACCCATCAATGTATCTATTACCCAAGATCATAAGGGGTAACATCGTGGAACCTCCTAGTATGACTTCGATGAAGTAGTGATTTCTTGATGTATATCTAGAAGTTGAATGGATCCCTGAGACCAGACCACAGTGGAAAATATTAGCTTGAGGAAGTTCATGTAGTAGTATATCCAATCTTTGAGGAGAGAACATGAATATCCACTAAAGGCTTTGCATGGTGTAGAGTGAAAGAACCATGAATGAGCCATTATTTAATGACAAGGAAGGGTGCACACTATGAATTAAAGAGGCGAAACCCCGAAATAAGCCTTTGAAATTTTAGAAATTCAACCTTATTTATCAATCAACATTATTAGTTTTAAATATTCATATTTTTTCTAATGCCAACAATAGCCATTAATTTCATTAGTTTTTCCAAATCCAGTAATCATGGCATATACAATCTCCAAATGATTAGTCAGAAACAATTTTACACATCAAAATCATCAATATTTATCATTTATAATTATCATATTTATGAAATGCATCATGAGTATGCATGCAACCTGCATTCAAAACATAACCACTCACAGTGCTACACCCAACGCTCACTTGCACAAGCAAACCATCATAAAAAAAATCACACTCTAGTAGAGTCACAAATCCTTTATCTCCAAGGTTGAGCATAATACCTTTGTCTTTTGACCCATCAACTTCAAGTATTGAATATGGACACTTTATCTCATATTTAGATGACAACCACTACAGGATTCAACTAGCCATTCCCATATGTTACACACCATTACTTGAATAAGGGATGTATTAACCATTGATGACAAGAGTCCATAAGGAAACCATAATAAGAAAAATTAACATGCATAAATGGTTAATTTCCACAGAGGCTCTTGGCCTCCTAGGATACAAACCATGGGATTCTCTCATCCCAATTGACATGTAATTATACGTATGTATACATGCCTAAAGTTTAACAAAAATATGGAAATTCTATGCATATACAAGCAACACATGGATTTTCCCAAATCCCTCACATCATATGAGTATTCACATTCACATTTGTTTCATGTGTGTAAGAAAACACCACTTAACCAATAGTTTTGATGGACTATAAATAACCATACATACAAACATGCAAACATTTATGCCAAAATTAAGGATTGATAATATCCAAGGTCACAACAATGGTAATCCATAACTTCCAGATACAAGATAGCAAACACATGCATTGCTTATGCATCCATCAAAACAATATGCTAAAAGAATCATTGTAGTAAGAATGAAATCCATGATAAAAATTTTCAAGTAGAATTCAATCACACACATTCAGTTATTACAGTTAGAGTTGAGATCCACTCATCTCTAAAGGTCCAAACATTGAACCTTCTTCTTTTTTAACTCTGTAAAAGGGTACCAAATTTATTCCCAAAGGTCTAATGTTGGAGCATTTCTTTGTTACCACTCTGTAACATACCCCCTTACTACCCATATCCCACACTAGGGGTATAAGGAGGCAGTTACTATCATTGACCTTACCTCCAATTTCTTGCTATGAAAATGGGGTCTAAATTTGTTTTAATTTTTCAAAATTCTCAACACCCAAAATAAACATCATCATTGCATTCATCTCATGGATACCTTTCCAATGATATAAAATTAATCAATCTCACTCCTAGGTCAAAAGATATGGCCATTCAAATTTTTAGCCAATGACCTCTTTCCACATCGCTAAAACTTGTCATGTGGCACCCATGTAGTCACCACATGGTTCCCACATGGCTCCCCATATCATTTCCATGTCATTTTCCCAAGGGGTCCAATTCAATCCCTTTAAATATGGTTATCATCATCGTCATACCACCTCACTATACACGACCCCTTTCCATAACTTGCATTATATATATATATATATATATATATATATATATATATATATATATATATATATATATATATATATATATATATATATATATATGAAACATGCCATATCATGTAAAACCATAGCCAAACAGGGCTCCTCGTGCCACATATTCTAGGATTAAAATCCTAGGAACTCCTCCTTGCACCTCGATTTAAAAAATCTAAGGCCCAAGGAGTAGGAAAAAATCTCTTAACATTAGTTGACAAGATATATCCCTATCCTTGGACATAAATCCCATACCTTTCCCAAATACATCCTTTTTAAAATATCAGGGAGATGTCACGATTAAAACCCACTAGGGTGATGTCATCTTACTAATCCCATGGGACGTAAAATCCTCAGGGTTTTTTGCTAAGCTTATTTGAAAACAATCGAGGTGACATCACACCCACGTCAGACTGATATAATATCTCCATGTAACCTCCTTTGTTACAACCACTTGTCACTAATTTTTGGTTCATTTGGCCTTGCTAAATGGCCTTTTCTAGGTTCCACATGTCATGCCATGAGAGCACCATGTCCCCATCCTGTCCACAATATATGTTGCATGTAGTCATAGGTCCCACCAGGGTCCGACCCCTTGTAAATCATTCTTTCTTCGTTATAAGGATTTTTGGGGGTCTCTAACTTATTTCTCCATTTCACTAAAATGTATATATTTATGCCTTATAAAAATGGGATGAACTGCCACATTATCCTAAGATTTAAATCACAGGAGTTTTTTATTTTATCCCCCCTATTAGGCCCTATAATTTCCTTAATTATTTCCTAAATACCCCTTCCTTAAGCTCTGTTTCAAAATCTAAATAAACCTCTATGCATACATTTCTAGCCATTTTTTAATGTTTCTTTGGGTAAAATGCATAATGGTTGCTTATATTTAATAAAAAGTCAAATAGATTAATATTTTTAACTATGAGCTTACCATCATGTTACCTGAATAATATCTTGAAATATTTTTCACTGATTTCAAAATTGAAGTATTATTGGTACAAGAATATCATGGTCTTGATACTCCTGCACTAATTTTGGTTCTTGCACCAAACTAGGAAGGTCCTTGGATTCAAAAATTTGACTAGGAGTTCAACGTGAGTTTTCAAGGAAGAGACTGTGTGTTTTTACTCCTGGTCTTCAATAGATTTTTTTTCTTTTCTTCATGCAAATGGGTCGAATGAAACATAGTGTGTGAGGGTTTCTATTGTTAGGAATTAGTTGGAAATAAATTTCATTTTCATGATTGGATGGATATAGACAAGAGCCTGTTGTAAAATTTAATATATCAAGCTATATGAGAATATAGGTTATCAATAATGTGAACAACGTTTTGCTTTGGTATTTTGAAGGCTTGTATCCCCTTAACCTCATTTGGAGTTGTATTTGTTGTTACATCGCATGTATTGAGAAAAAACACTTTTATTAATAAAAGGAGACTAATGCCAGGTTTATGACATTATCATGTTTGATTCCTGTGGATGATTAGTATCTTTCACATATGCTAACTCGTTTCCTTAAAGGGAAATGAGTTGGTTGGCTAGGGCCCAACCAACCTTACTCATTTTTCCTCAAAGCGTTTTACTATGTGATATATTGTGCATTATAATCTAGTATGTGTGTGTGAATTTTTAACTGATTGTATCAAGTTCGTATGAAATAGTAAGAAACCCATGTGCATACTTTATAAGGAATTTTATATTTATTTTTAAAGTCATTCCTTGAATTAAACGTTGAGAAAATCACATGCATTGTTTGTAGGAATTAGTAAGGATTCAGATATGAAAATATATTTCCATTTTCGAAGTCATCTCTTGAACCAAGGTTTAAACCCTCTCACTTAGTCTAGTAACAGTTCTTCTATATGATATCGAATCAAGACTTGGAGATTGGGGTGAGGGTCAATAAAACCATCTTGCACTAAATATTTATTTTTATAATTGGTGCATGCTCATTTAAGTTTGTTGATATACTGTGAACAAAAGAAATCATTGCTCTTGGTGAATGAATGTTGTTTGTTGATACTATGTTAAGAACTTCAAGTTTGTCTGTATGAAAATATATGCTAATGAGTGGGTCTATTCTCCTTTGTAAGGCTTTATGATTTTAAAAGATAAAGTGTCTCTAGTTTTGTGAAGCTCGGGCTAGCTATTTGGTTTCCTTGATATCTTCAGTGCAGGAACAAAGTTTCATTGTTATTGAGCTATCAGCCAAGTTATTTATTTTGGAAAACCTATATCAAATTCTTACATAAACATATATTTGGCTCCAGAAGATAGTATTAATTAAACAAGAGAAGTGCATAATCAAACTTGATTGGTGAGGTGATGTTTTTAGTCTTGTGTGCACAGGTGTGAAACATTTTCTGTCCATTTGATGAAATGTTCATTCCATCCAGATATTTGATTATCAGTAACATAATAGAGTGTGTTGAGTTTGGAGAATGTACTTTTAATTCAATCAAGTTTTATTTCACACCAGAATAGTAAAATTTGTCACACAATATTTTCAGTGCAGGAACAAAACCATTTGAAAGTGCAGGAACAAAGTTAGTTTAAAAGTACAAGAACAAAGTTGTTTCGAAGGGTTGTCTAGTGCAGGAACAGAGCTTGTACTTGTTTGAATATTCCATTGAATCTTGATTTCATTGGTTTTGACATGAGATTATTTCTAGATTTGAAATGTATCTGATTGTCATTTTTTGAAGATCCAGTCTCTAGAGTGGATTTGGTGTTACTATGTGAACAATGTAGGAATAAAACTAAATGGATTTTATTTGAAGCCTTTTAGAACCTCATTAATTTAATTGTCGGGATAGAGAGATGATTCACATAGTTATTCCAGACACTTTGGCATTAATTTTTCTATGCATCGAAGTCTACGAGGCCCTTGTTTTACAAGTAAGTGTTGAGAATTGAATTGAATTTCAATTATTCCAATCAACATTTTGGCGCCATTGTCGAGGATGCATTGAAAGGAATTATGTCATAGTTCTAATTTTCTTTTATGGAGTAGAGGAAAGTTCTTCTTTGTTTTTTATTTGCAGTGTACTTCTATTTCTTGAAGGAATTTATTTTACATTTATTGCTTGTTGTAGAAATAATTTTTTGAATTATCTGCAACATTTGAGCTTGAATTGATTTGTTCTAGCAAGATTTTTCACAATTTTTTATTTTATTTTATTTTAAAATTCATGACTAGGAGAAATAGGGGTTCGAAGCCCAGGAATGGCATTTGATACCTTTCACTTGGATTCTGGAGACATTAGTCCAAGTGTATCAGATCCAACCGTAGGGAAGAAGGAGACTATTGGGACTAAAAAACTAAATCTGAAACATAGTCGTTCCTCACATTTTGTAGGAAGTAGTCTGTGTGGAGGAGAAACTATGGCAAATAATGAAGTAGTGCATGGCGAGGGGGTTGATGAGAATCAATCACAGGAAGAGAAGTCCACTTGTGGGTTTCTAGTTGTGGACCCAGATGCAATTTTTCAAATGAAAAATATTCCACCTTCCATTTTTGACACTTTCATGATAAGGTGCAAGAGTATCTTGATTATTTAATTTTTGTGTTTGATATACTTTGTAGGAGTTATGACTATTCATTGGATGCCCAGAAGTTAAAAAATTTCCCCGCAACACTTAAGGACTCAAATTTATGATGGTCAATGGGTTTGGGAGGAAATACTATTAATTCTTGGGAGAAAATGAAGAGGTTTTCTTGAATAAATATCAGGAATATTGTAAAACATGAGAAATTCAAGATAAAATTTTTACTATTGCACAGAGTGATGATGAGACTTTGGAGGATTAATTGGAGATATTTGTATACATCCTTCAAAGGTCAAAGCATAAGTTTAATATGAGAATTGTTAGAACCTTGTTTCTATGAGGACTTTATGATAATTCTAGGAATAATTTGAATTTTGTTAAGACAGGGGAACATTTCTTTGATTTATTTTGATCATATTTGTGAATTGTGTAGGAATTTTTATGAAATAAATCCAGATCTGGTAATGGAATTAGAAGCAATTCTAGGAACAACATATTTGGATATAGGGATGTTATGATTATTGGTTTGGAAAATGAAATGGATAACATGAAAACTTAAATTATGAATATTGTTAGTAAGTAGATAGATTCCCTAAAATTTCAACAAAAATTAGTATAAGAACAAGAAACATTGTCCATTTATTGTCCAAAATGTAGAAAAAAAACATCCTTTATGTGAATTTCCTACATATTTCAAAAGTCTTAATAGTTGTGTGATATGTGCAGGTAAGGATCCTACCGAGGAATGCCCATCCATACTAGGATTGAAGGAAACATTTAAAGGGGAGAATTTGGTACCTGAGCCATTGCACACTATGGGGGCATGAAAATAATGGCCACAAGTAAGTACAGGTATGATTTGTGAATCTACACCATATTTCCTAGTTATAATACACCTCAATATTCTCTTCAAAACATGAATTATCCTTAGTCTTGGTGGAATGGGTACAATTCTCAATATGGGCACTCTCCTCCTCCTCCTTGAAAACAAGGATGGAGGGGACCGCCACACTCTCATTTTTCTTACCCTATTCCTACACAGTCATATCCTACATCATATGTACCTTATCCTATGACAAAACCTACACTACCAACTGTTCTACCTCAACAGACACAACCTATGCCACCACCATTTCCATTGTCACCACCATTCCGACCACCTCAGTTTCCAGCACAGCTTGTGCCCAACCAAAATAATAAATTGGTACAAATGATTCATTCCATTGGATCACTCCCTTTCCCTATTTATTAGTCCATGTCAACTAGGGTCAATGACCTCCAACTGAGGTCGGGAAGGTTAATAAATTTAGAAAAAACAAAAACAAAAACAACATGCAATAATCACTGAAGAGAAAATTAAGGAGGAAAATCCTAATCTTTCAAATAATAATGTTTCTTATCAACATGTTCCCATACACTCAGAGTCCTTACCTTATTCTTATAACCAACCTCCCTTTCCAAAGAGGTTGGTTGTGGAGAAAGGTTGCCCCACCCCTGAGCATGACCTAGTTTCCGAGTTGAGGAAACTTTGCATAAAGGTTCATCTACTGCAAGCTATAAAAGATATTCCTATATGTACCAAAATTTTTATGGAACCCTATCTTAAAAATCCAAGGAATAGATTTGAACCCCACACTATCCAGTTTGTTGGGATATTAGTTGAGTTGATGACAGGATGTGCTCAAGTTGTGTAATATACTAATAATGGAAACCCATTTTTCTCTGTTAAGATAGGTGATATCCTCGTTCCCATTGTGTTGATAGACCTTGGAGTGGTTATTAATGTTATTAATAATAAAAACAGGGAACAAATCCAGTTGAATCACATTCATCCTACCCCCACAGTGCTTGAACTTGTTGTTAGATCCAAAATGAAGTCGTAGGGTGTGTTATATGATGTGGTTGTCTCAATTGATTCATGGGAGTACCTTACATATATCATTGTTTTATAGCCAAATAATCCTATTGGGGGACACCCTTTGATCTTGGGATGACCATGGCTTGCTACAACATATGCCTATATAGGTTTTCACTTCGGTGACATGTATATTTCTCGTGGGGATGCTAGGAAGAAGGTCACCTTGTACCCACTTTCCATATCTATATATGAGCTTCGCGATACCTTGTGGTTGGATTATGATAGTAGTGATGAAGAGACTCATTATATTTCCATGATTGATCAATATACTGAGTCGATTGAGGAGAGTGTGATCCACGATTTCCTGGATAACTTGGACACTATGCAAGGTTTTTAATCACTTCACCAAATTTTTAGTCCAAGTTTCCAAGAAAACTGTGATACCCAATCCTCATTATCATCATTACAGAGCTTGGTAGCCACCATAGATGTTCATGAGCTAGATACTACTCTTGTTTAGGTAATTCTGGGAAAATATTTATACATTGTTTCAGACCTAGACCCATCCCAACAAGAGCATCTTTTGAACTTGTTGCGTGATCATCTTGATGCCTTTGCATGGAGTTATGAGACATGAGAGGCACCCCTCTTGAAACCTGTACTCATCATATTTATATTCAGGAGGGTGTCCGAACTGTCCGAAAGTCCCAAAAGCGAATGAACCCTACACTAAGAGATTTTGTTAAAGAATAACTTAAAAAACTCTTAGATGTCAATTTTATCTATCCTATATCTAATAGTCAGTGGGTCTCTCCATTGGTAGTAGTCCCAAAAAAAAGATGTGAGATGGCATATCTGTATTGATTATAAAGAATTATATAAGGTCGCTCTTAAGGATTACTTCCCCCATTCCCTTCATTGATCAGGTTCTAGATAGCCTTTTAGGTAAAAAGTACTTCTCATTATTATATGGATTCAATGGTTATAACAAAATACATATCGCACATAAGGATCACGACAAGACTACCTTTACTTGGCCTTGGGGAACATTCGCCTACCGAGTGCTTCTCTTTGGACTTTGTAAAGCTCCTGCCACTTTTCAAAGGGTAGTATTCGATATTTTTGCCAACCTTGAGTGTGTAGAGGTATATATGGATGAATTTTCAGTATTTGGTGATTCTTTTTAGGAAGCTATCTACAATCTAGAGATTGTGCTAAATAGGTTCCAATAGGCCCGTCTTGCTTTAAGTGATAAGAAAGGTAGATTGATGTGAAAATTAGGGGTGTTAGTTGGCCATCTTATATCTAATAAGGGTATCTAGGTATATCCATCCAAGGTAGATGCCATTATACACCAGCCTGTATAAAAAACACAAAGGGAAGTGAGAGGGTTCCTGGGTCATGCAGGTTACTACCAAAGATTCATTGAGATTTTTTCTAGAATAACTGCCCCCGTTTTTTTTTTTATTGGCTAAGGATAGTGATTTCACTTGGACCGAGGCCTTGCAACATGATTTTGATAATTTGAAGGAGAAATTAATACAAGCACCAGTCCTTAGGTGACCTAACTGGTCCCTTCCATTCCATATCTCCTCGGATGCCTCAGATACTTCCATTGGTGCACTATTGGGACAAGAGGAAAATCAACAATCCTATGCCATCTAATTCGTTAGTAAAAATTTGTCATCTGCTGAGATTAATTATATAGTAAAAAAAAAAGAGTTTCTAACTATGGTTTTTTATATTAATAAGTTCAGACACTATATTGCAGGATATGAAGTATTTGTAGACATAAACCACTCTGCTATAAAATATTTAATGAACAAGCCTTTAACTAGTGGTAGGATAACTAGGTGGTTACTTTTGTTATAGGAATTCAATATAACTATAATTGATAGGTCAGAGAAGTGAAATGTAGTAGTTGATTTTCTCTATAGATTGAACAACCCTTGCCAAGTAATCCCTATAGATGACTCATTTCTCGATGAACATATTTTCATTGTTTCTACAAAATATCCTTGGTTTTATGATATAGAAAATTATTTAGTCATGGTAAAAACACCATCACACCTATCCACTAGAGAAAGCCGTAGGATCATTCAGAATAGTACTTCGTACACTTGGATTCAAGGAGATCTATTCTACATTGGACTTGATATTATTATTCGTATATGTATAAGAGAAGAGGAGGTGTTTGATATCCTGAGAGACACCAATGATGAGCCTTGTGGAGGAAATTTTTCTAACAGAAGAACATCATATAAAGTCCTTCTCGCTAGATAATTTTGACCTTCCTTGTTTAAGGATGCCAAACAATATGTTAAGCATTGTGATAGTTGTCAGCAAATGAGCCAACTTGGTCAAGCCGCTGAGATGCCTTTATGCCTGCAAGTCATGTTAGATCCCTTTGAAAAATGAGCCATTAACTTTATGGGACCCATAGCACCAACATCTTTCAATAAAATAAATATCTTGGTTTGTACAGATTTTATAGCAAAATGGGTAGAAGCTAGAGTTTTTTACTATGCCACTGAAAGAGTTGTTGTTGATTTCTTATTTACTGAAACTTTTACTCAATTTGGTTTTCCATGAGAAATTATTAATGACAATCGACCTCAGTTTGTTTCTAGTATGTTAAAAGGAATTGTAGATCAATACAAGATTCAACACATGAAGTCTACACTTATCACCTTTAAAAATTGTAAATATTCATAAAAATGATTGGGCGAATATATTATCGAAAGAATTGTGGGCAAACAAAACTACTTGGAAAGACGATATAGATCACATTCCCTATGAGCTGGTGTACAGGAAACAAGTATTTTTTCCAAACGAATTCCATATTAATACTTGTAGGAGTGTGGTCCAATTGGGATTAGATCTCTCATAGGCATATCTGCAGTGCCTTCTCCGGTCAAGTGAATTGGATGAGATAACAAAGGATGTTTTACAAAAAAAAAATTTAATGCAACAACAATGCAGTAAATGATTCAAAGTTAAAAAAATTTATGGGGAAGCTTCATACATGTTGGATGGGGCCTTACGAAGTGGTCAAAGTCTTTGAGAATGGAGAAATGGAGATAAAACCCATTGATAGATAGGGAATTGTTTTCTTGGTAAACGAACATAGGCTTAGAGTGTATCTTCAGGCAAGCACCAAGGAAGATTTTATACAACAAGTTTAGTAACAGTCATATTTGAAAATGGCAGGCAGGGGAGAATACTAGCCTGCTGTGAGTATCTTTTAATTTTCTCTTTTCCTAGAATAATTGAACAAAGAAAAAAATAAAAATAAGAGAACAATATATATATATAGATATACATATATATATATATATATATATATATATATATATATATATATATATATATATATATATATACATCTGTGTGTGTGTGTGTGTGAAAAATAAAATAAAATAATACATAATTATGAAAACCATTTTGCTAGCGCATTTCTGTAAGGAACTATTTGAAACCCAGCTTGTTGGCAGGTAGATTATTTTGTAATAAAATTGGATACCACTTGAATTAATATGCATGACTAACATATTTCTAAAAAATGCAGGCTTCTACAAAGACTTATAATGGCAACAGAAAGGACCAGGAGAGACATAGGCCTTATCAAATTTTAGGGTAGGTGGCATGCTAAAATTTTATACAAGTGGCATGAAAAGTTTCGCCAGAGCTAATTGATTTATATAGGTCACAAAATTATTTGACAGAGGCATAAAACATTTAAGCTGGATACTCTTTCTTTATGTTTTTCCCCATTTCTGAAAATTCCCTCTGATTTCATCTTTATTCCCTAAAATATAATGAGCCCTTCATTTTATTCTACTAATTCCCTATTCCCATTTCTATTTTTTCCCCTCTTATACCCTTATTTTTTCCCCCTTGTCCCTTTTTCTTATCTCCCTCTATATTCGATTAATCCACCTTATTCTAAGTGTCCCTAATGATTTTCCTTCCCTTTTCTCTATATAATATCCCTATCTATCTTCTCCCCCTGCTCTTATTTGTTAGGTTCTGGCACCTTTAAAGCCTTATCTATTGTGGGACCAAAGCATAGTAACACCTGATCCTGACGATTAAACCTCCCTAATTATGATTTTTTTTTTTTTATAGAGTCGAGCATGAATTTTTCCAGAGGAAAATTGCTTGGTTATTGTAGTACATGAATCCTTTTCATTATAAGTGCAAGTGCAGGAATTCCTCTCAGCATAGTACAAGAATATTTCTCAGCATAGTGTAATAATCCTTCTAATTACAGTACATGAATCCTTCTCAGCACAATGCAAGAATAATAGTGCATAAATCGTTCTCATCACAGCATGGGTTGACTTTTATGAAAATGCAAGAATTCATTTTATGAACTGATTTTAATAAGTAAAAGATGTTGAGAATGCAGCAAGATGATGGAGCTTGGTGAAATGAAGTCGCCTTCACCAAGTGGGCCTGCAGGCAAATTCTGGCGCAAAAATCTATTTTTAGACTATGTCTATTTTTAGACATATGGAGCATGGTCCGGGGATTGCGGTTTGAGATTCTTGAAGTATGTGTCATGTTGGTAAAAATAGATGAGACTCTATTTTTGAGGTCAAAGAGGTCGAAGTCTATTTTTAGACTGCCTCTCCTTAAAACAGGGAAGTCAAATATTATTTACCCTTAATAATATTTAGACTATAAACAGCAGTTTACTCTCTTGGAGCACTTCGGTTCGAGCTACAGAAGTGGCTCATGCATCTGACAGAGGAATCACGTGGTTCCCAAGGGTTTGATGGCATCATGCATGGTTGACTTCAGTTGGACTTCAGTGGCAGAAGTTTGGAGGAGTTAATGAGACGGATAGTGGAGTTGTGTTCTGTTTATTTTAGTTGAACTAGTTGAGATTAGTTTAACTAGCTAATCAATTAGTTATGAGTGGAGTGAATTAAATATTATTTAATTCATTAATTAGTAACTCATTATTCAACTCAAGAACACATCAGTTCACTACAGTGTAAGATCAGTTCAGTGGAGACTAGTGAAAGAGGTAGATGAAAGGGTGGAGTTAGCTATCAGTTGTGACTATACTGTTGCTATTTGCAACACACGGATAGGTGGAGTAAGCCCATGAGGATTGCGCAGTTCAGGCTGGTGGTTTATCTATATAAAGAGGCCATCCCATAGCATTGAAACACGCAATAGAGGCAAGGCAATTAGTGGTGAGTTTTGAACCAGTAACATGTTCAAAACCAAGCTAGTTTGTGTGTAACTTCATGAGATAGTATTGAGTACTTGTGAGGAGTATTGTACTGAGTTTGTTACATGATTTCTCCATTATAATATACACAATAGCTGCGGGGTTTTCAGCTATAATCTTTCCCCATACATATTGTGTTAATGTGTATGATGATTTGATGTGTTATCGCTTGATTTTATTTCCGCATGTGTGATGATCTGAGTTGATCTGAGTTGAGTGGAAGAGATTATGTGTTGTGTATGAAGTTCAAATATTATGTGACCAGGATAGTCTCGGTGGATAATTAATTATTATTCAGCAAATTTCTACATGGTATCAGAGCTATTGAAGTTCAGATTGTTCATCACAGTGATTACAAACTTATTTCGGTAGACAGAGTCTGCATGCGAGCCAGGTAGCCTCCAGATTCATCTTTCTTCGGAAAGTGAAAGGTCTGGTAAATGCCCCTTGCATTCGGTCTCTGTGCTAGAAATAATTTGTTCTCACAGATCTAGAGCGGCTGAGCTTTGAGGTGGAATTCGAAATTTTGCAGCAGTTTTGTTTTCTTGGTGCCAGTGTTGAAAATGTCTTTCAACGGTTTGCGACTCGAATATGCTCTTGAAGGCAATTCGAATTATGTTGCATGGAAGGATCGCATGGAGGCAGTATTAGAAGATAATGGTCTGAAGGAGTTCGTAGATACAGATGTCCAAAAGCCCACTGATGCAGCTGAAGTCGATGCATGGCAAAAGAAGATGGCGAAGTGTCGAAGGATCCTGTTGGAGGGCGTCAAGGATCATATTGTATCCAGCCTACATGGAAAGGCTACTCCATATTTAATGTGGAAAGATTTGACGGATCTATTCCAGAGTAAGAGCGACCAAAGGAAGCTAGCGCTCAAAGATAAGCTCAAGAACATCAAGATGGAGAAGGGCGACAGTATCGCCAAATACCTCACGAAGTTCACTCAATGCAGAGATGAGCTGGGAAGTGTGGGGGTGGTTGTCAAAGTTTCACTGATTGCATGCTTGGTTTCAAGTGTGCTGGGATCGGTATGGTTCTTGGACAGCGGTGCGTCATTTCATATGACGGGATATCGGGAGTTGTTCTCAGATCTGGAGGACAAAGATTTAGGTGTGCACATCGAGATGGGCGATGATGGTAGATACAGTGCGACTGGTATCGGTACCATATCCTTTCAGAGGGAGTCTGGTAAACCCTTTGTATTGAAGGATGTCATGCATGTACATGGATTGAAGAAGAACTTGATCTCTGTGGCGATGTTGGAGGATAAGGGGTATGATGTGGTCTTCAGCGAAGGAAAAGCCTTCCTGCGCAGTAAGGCTACTGGAGAGACCCGGAAGATAGGGGTTCGAACTAAGAACCTTTATCAGTTGCAGGTAGATGGCTGCGCAGCTATGGCATGCAAGGCGGGAGAAGTGGTGAGCCGGGATGATGAGGGTGAACTGTGGCATAGGAGATTGGGCCACCTTCACCATGGAGCTTTGAAGATTCTGCAGCAGATTTCTACTGGACTTCCTAAGGGCACTCTTGCGCATTCAGATCAGTGCAAGGGGTGTACTTTAGGGAAGTATGTGAAAGCCACCTTTCACGAGAAGGATAGTCGCGCCACGACGATCCTTGAGAGAGTTCACACAGACGTGTGTGGTCCTTTCTCAGTTGCTTCGACAGCAAAGCACGGGTATTATGTGATCTTTGTTGATGATTTCTCTCGAAAGTGCTGGATCTTCTTCATGCAGAAGAAGAGCGATACATTCGCGAAGTTCTGTGAGTTTAAAGCACTGGTCGAGAAGGAGTCGGGGAAGAAGGTGATTGATCTAAGGAGTGATAATGGTGGTGAATTCATCTCGGCTGAATTCAAGGATTTCTGCAGCGCAGAAGGGATTCGGAGAGAGCTCATCGCACCCCATAACCCACAGCAGAACGGGGTGGCTGAGCGGAAGAACAGAACGATCGTGGGTGCTGCACGAGCGATGTTGCATGATCAGGGCCTACCCCTTCACTTGTGGGCTGAGGCATGCAATACAGCAGTGTATGTGCAGAACCGTTGTCCTCACAAGGTTCTTGGCATGAGTACACCGGAGGAGGCTTATTCTGGCAAGAGGCTTGATATTTCCCATTTGCGGATTTTTGGTTCTCCTATCTACATGCATGTGACGAAGGATGCGAGAAGGAAGCTGGATCCAACTGCTGAGGTTGGAATATTTGTGGGGTACACTGATACACCTCACAAATACCGGGTGTATTTGTCAGACAGTCGCAAGACTGTTGTGCGACGGGATATAAAATTTCGGGAGGAGAAAGCCATGCAGTGTTCGCTTGAGAGGGAGCTACACTTGCATGCAGATGAGGAGCTGTTAGTTCCTAAGGAGGAGCTTCCGGATGTGGATCAGCCACAAGAGGAGGTTCGGGAGGTGGAAGAAACCACCCAGGCAGCGCCAACCATCAGAGGGCGCATGCGCACTACAGAAGCTGAGCGACTGGCTCGGGATGCAGAGAAGGTTGTAGGACCACCTACGGCACAGCGCAGACAGAGACAGTCACCGGATCGGTACACTGGATACATGGCTCTTATGAGTCAATGTGTTGTGACAGAGCCATCCTCTTTTGAGGAAGCTGTGGAGGAACCCGCATGGGTTGATGCCATGATCGAAGAATATGGTTCGATCATCAGGAACAGTGCATGGGAGATTGTCCCAAGACCGGTTGGGAAATCAGTTGTAGGTTCGCGATGGATCTACAAGGTGAAGCAGGCGGCTGACGGGAGTGTGGAGAAGCACAAGGCGAGATTTGTCGCCCGTGGCTTCTCACAGATCGAGGGGATTGACTATGAGGAGACTTTTGCACCTGTCGCAAGGTACTCTTCCATACGGACGATCCTTGCTCTCTCAGCGCAGATGGGGTGGCACATTCATCGGATGGATGTGAAGACTGCGTTCCTCAATGGAGTTATTGAGGAAGAGGTGTACATAGAGCAGCCTGAAGGTTTTGAGATCTTCAGCAGTGAGTCGCATGTGTGCCGACTCAAGAGAGCACTGTACGGGCTGAAGCAAGCACCTCGTGCTTGGTACACTCGGATAGACAGCTACTTCACCGGGCTTGGATTCTCCAAGAGTGAGGCGGATCCAAACCTATACCAGATTGTGGTGGAGGGGAAGATGTTGATCATCGTACTATATGTAGATGATCTGATTTTGACTGGCGATGAGCAGTTGATACTTTCATGCAAGGAGGATCTTGCATGAGAGTTTGAGATGAAGGACTTGGGCATCCTTCATTATTTCCTGGGATTGGAGATTTGGCAGCGCAGCGGAGGACTGTTTGTTTCTCGGGGCAAGTATGCCCGGGAGATTCTGGAGAGGTTCAACATGCAAGGCTGCAAGCCTGTTGACACTCCTCTTCCTGGTGGTTGGAGGAAGGAGGATGCTACTTCAGCGGAGGTAGTGGATGCCACTGTCTATCGACAGTTGGTGGGGTCGCTTATGTATCTGGTCAATACACGACCCAATATATGCTATGCAGTTAACCAGCTTTCGCAAGCTATGGTTAAGAATACCAAGCTCTTTTGGAAGGAAGGCAAGCATGTATTGCGCTATATCAGAGGCACATCGGGATATGGTTCATGGTACAGACAGGAGGATCAGTTGAGGCGGCATGGCTTCATGGATTGGTGTCATCATATCAGAGATTGTGTTCAGCGGAGAATCATGATGCTTTCATATGTTCCCACGGAGGATCAGGATGCCGACATCCTGACGAAGGCGCTCATTGGGAGCAAGTTCGAATTCCACAGAGGCAGGATAGGGGTTGTAGATAATCCATATCTTGCTGAGAGGGAGTGTTGAGAATGCAGCAAGATGATGGAGCTTGGTGAAATGAAGTCGCCTTCACCAAGTGGGCCCGCAGGCAAATTCTGGCGCAAAAATCTATTTTTAGACATATGGAGCATGGTTCGGGGATTCCAGTTTGAGATTCTTGGAGCATTGGTCATGTTGGTAAAAATAGATGAGACTCTATTTTTTAGGTCGAAGAGGTCGAAGGCTATTTTTAGATTGCCTCTCCTAAAAATATGGAATTCAAATATTATTTACCCTTAATAATATTTAGACTATAAACAACAGTTTACTCTCTTGGAGCACTTCAGTTCGAGCTATAGAAGTGGCTCATGCATCTGACAGAGGAATCACGTGGTTCCCAAGGGTTTGATGGCATCATGCATGGTTGAATTCAGTTAGGACTTCAGCGGCAGAAGTTTGGTGGAGTTAATGAGACAGATAGTGGAGTTGTGTTCTGTTTATTTTAGTTGAATTAATTGAGATTAGTTTAACTAGCTAATCAATTAGTTATGAGTGGAGTGAATTAAATATTATTTAATTCATTAGTTAGTAACTCATTATTCAACTCAAGAACACATCAGTTCACTACAGTGCATGATCAGTTCAGTGAAGACCAGTGAAAGAGGTAGATGAAAGGGTGGAGTTAGCTATCAGTTGTGACTATACTGTTGCTATTTGCAACACACAGATAGGTGGAGTAAGCCCATGAGGATTGCGCAGTTCAAGCTGGTGGTTTATCTATATAAAGAGGCCATCCCATAGCATTGAAACACGCAATAGAGGCAAGGCAATTAGTGGTGAGTTTTGAACCAGTAACATGTTCAAAACCAAGCTAGTTTGTGTGTAACTTCATGAGATAGTAATGAGTACTTGTGAGGAGTATTGTACTGAGTTGTTACATGATTTCTCCATTATAATATACACAATAGCTGCGGGGTTTTCAGCTATAAGCTTTCCCCATACATACTGTGTTAATGTGTATGATGATTTGATGTGTTATCGCTTGATTTTATTTCCGCATGTGTGATGATCTGAGTTGATCTGAGTTGAGTGGAAGAGATTATGTGTTGTGTATAAAGTTCAAATAGTATGTGACCAGGATAGTCTCGGTGGATAATTAATTATTATTCAACAAATTTCTACAAAAGAATCTTAATTTTTAGTTATTTTAGGGATGGTTCATTTTTTATTTCAAAAAATGACAACTATATGTAAAAATTATGAATTTATCTCGGGAATGAGTACCCATATCTTCATCTATAAAGTGACTATTATTGTTAAAATACCTAAAGGGATATGAATGGTTAGCGCATAAATAAACATTAAATATAGGCAAACTTTATCATTACAAGCAACACCCATTCTGATGGAATATCATTATGAGGGCTAAAATGCATGTATGAAGGTCATCATGCTTATTCCTTGTCATTATGTTTAAATTAATATTGCCACTAAAGATATTTGTTTATCCTATCATGTGTGAACTGGCCACTATCTATCATCCAAATCCCAATGCCTTGGAATCATAGCCCGTAAAACTGTTATTTATTAAATTTCGATGTTAATCACTATTTCCTTTCCTATTTTAGAAATTTTATCTAATATATTGTCCTTTAACTAAATCTTGTACCTCGTGGGCCATAATTACCATTTCTAGTGATAAGGGGTTAAGATATGACGTGTTAGTGCAGGAATTGGAATGTGAACAAGCCTGTATTTCAAATGAGTGCATGGTATTGGAATCATGCGAGCATTAAAACAAAATCATTCTTGCACCATTAAAATTTTGAATTGTAAAAGAGTTATACTATTATGCAGATCTGTGAGCAATAGCATTGAATATTTTTTAGTTATGAAGAATTTTAGAACTACAGGTTGTAGTGACATTATAGGTACCATGACACCAATGCAGATTGAACCATTCTCTTTCAAAGAGGTTGAGGGGAAATAAGAGAATGAAGCAAGCCTATCTATTGTGCAAGAAGTGGGATGGCTTCCTTTCCTGTATAAATTTAATGTATATGATTTAAACATTACAAAATCCTATTTTTATAGTTTTGATGGGAAGGTGCTGACCATAGGCAAGTTAAAATTTGAATTGAAAGAGAAATTCATCTCCCAGGCTACTGAGTTTTCTGCCACTAGAGAAAAATGGTTTAATAAGGGTGAAATAAAGAAAAAATATTCTTCTGTAGGTTTCTAGCAAGAGCATAATGTTCATTTGATTGGAAGAAGGGAGTGCCATGGTACCTATACCCTGGAGGATCAGATAGGTTACAAGCGCTGTCATTATGGGTTAGTAAAAATTCTAGTTAGTGAATAATTGAAGAATAGGGGTTCTACCTAGGAGGAATTCCTGGAGTTATACTAGAGTGGAGGTGTCATGAGGGTTATTAACATAAATATTCAGCAAGGAGAGAAGCATAAGAAGGTAAAGACTCCTTGGTTACCCAGCCTTAGGAAGAAAAACAACAAAAAGGAGTAAAACATAAGAAGGTTAGGGAATCCAGGGCCACTTGGCCTGAACAAGAGAAAAAATAGGAGAATAAAAGTCATAAAATGAAGAAGAGTGTTACACCTAAGGTTGTGTTTCTAAAACCACCCTAGAGGCTAACACAAGGGTTGCTAAAAAGAAATCATGCCTCTTCTCGTAGGAAGACATCAGAACTTGCCAGTTTTCCTGAAGTTGAAGTCATTGTGGACTCTGAATCGTCTAAAGGATATTGTGCCTCATTAGAAGAACCTCCACTCGATATACCTATAGGAAGAAATGATGGGATGGCTAGTGATAGGGCTTCAGTTTGTAGGAAGAAGCATGTGCTTGATGAAGGGAACATTTCCCTTTTAGCAGGACTAGCAACGATGGGTATCCATGTCACAAGTCAAGAGAAAAAAGAGGAAAAGAATGAGGATATTATTATTCTAGTGTCTTTAACAAATAAAATAAAAAATAAAAAGGTGATCCATGAGAAAAAGGAGGAGGAACAAGAAGTAATTTGGGAGCAGAGGGCAGAAGAGCAAGAGGACTTTGTTCCTCTTGCACCCATGATGAAAAATATGAAGAAAAAAAAATAATTCCATGAGAAAAAGGAGGAATAACTAAAGGGATATGTTCGTTATGCACCCCCTATGAAGAAGACAAAGAAAAATCAGAAACTAAGGCAAAAAAATTACGATTTGGAGGTACTAAATAGATGTGTAGAAACCCAAAATGCCACATTGATGAATATAAATGAACAATTGCTTGTAGAGACGACTAGATTGAACGAGCAGGTGAAGAAGTTTAGAATCCATGCAACCGACATAAAAAACCATGCTAGGATATTTAAAAGACTCAAGTTAAAGGCTTGGGGATCAACATTCAAATCCATAAATGAGAAGGAAGGGATTTCAATCTCTTGTTTTTTGCAGAGGTGAGTGAATAGTTGTGTGAGTACACACAACAAGATGAGGTTGGGGGAATTTTAGGCCCTATAATTGGATTCTTACCTAAATACACCTACCTTAAATTTTTTTTCAAAATCTAAATAAACCTCTATGCATACATTTCTAGCCCCTTTTTTATTTTTCTTTGGGTAAAATGGGTAAAGGTTGCTTATCTTTAATAAAAAGTCAAATAGATTAATATTTTTAACTATTAGCTTAACATCATGTTACCTAAAGAATATTTTGCAATATTTGTCACTGATTTCAAAAGTAAAGTATTATTGGTATAGGAAGATCATGGTCTCGAGATTCGTACACTAATTTCGGTTCCTGCACCAAACTAGGAAGGCCATTGGATTCGATAGTTTGACTAGGAGTTCGATGTGAGATGTCAAGCAAGAGACCGCATGTTTTTACTCCTGATATTCATCATACTTTTTTTCTTGTGTTCTTGCAAATTGTTCAAGTGAAACAAAGTGTGTGAGGGTTTCTGTTGTTATGAATCTGTTGGCAACATATTTCATTTTCGTGACTATATTGATATGGTCGAGATCCTGTGGTAAAATTTATATATATCAAGTTATATGAGAAGATAGGTTAGAGATATTGTGTGTGTTTGTGTGTGTGTGTGTGTGTGTGTGTTTGTGCGTGTGTGCATATATACATATATGCACCCCACTATCTCTTCTGAGCTTGAATAAAAAATTGATCAAGCCCAAATTTTATCATATGAATATATATGTTAATTGTAAATAGGAATGCTATCTTTCGTGAACTTATATGGCCTCGACCCTGCTTGGAAACTTAGATACACATACATACATACATACATACATACATACATACATACATAAATGCATATGAATGAAACTGAGCCACCCATCCTAAGCATACAAATTTTAAACAAGGCCCATTAACCGAATCATTTTAATGCAAGCATTCAAATAATTAGCAGAGATTGTATATTTCTCCATACTCATACCATCAACTACTTAAATAAATACTTAGGGAACTAGCAACACATTTTCCATACAAGAAATCACATCTCTAGATGTTAATTTAAGAAAATTATTAGCTCCATGAAAACATATAATAATTATTGCAAGAAAAAATAAGAAATAATTAACATATTATGCCTCTGGGAACTAACCATTCCTCATCAATTACACAGTATTTAGAATTATAATTCGTTCACACAAGAATCAACATTCCTCAACATTAACATACGTATTAATCCAACACATTAAACATATGTATAACATTCAAAGTACAAGAACTTGAATAAAAACTTATCTTGTAAAAGAAGTATGAAAACTGATATTGACACTTCAACTCTTCACCCAACCATAGATTGTTCTACACTGCATTATTTTTTGGATCCAATCACCCTCAAGCCAGATTATAGAGCTTGAGGGGGAGTGGTTAACGTTGTATAACCAATTTTACCAGCTAAAAAAGGGTCTCCCAAGGCTAATCTGCCTCCACCCGCCATCTAATCAGGTGTTCAAGTACACAGGGATTGATTTCCTCAAATTTTTTAACTGTTTCCCAAATGCCATATCACAGGGCCTTAACTTAGCCAGTTTTATCATAGGGGTCTTTATTAAACATAGAGATCACATTTCTAAGCCAGAATATTAGTTTCATTAAAACATGGGAAGGTTATTCAACTAGAAATATACTGATAGATAAGTAGGTCCTTCAGTCAACAAGCTTCCCAGTGGTTTCTTCAATGGTAAGGAAATATACCCTTAGTGGATTCTTTTCTCCTTAGACAAGCCACTGCTCAGTCATAGGAGGAGTAGAGGTCAATATTGGAAGGTTCCTCAGTTGGATAAACTAGCATGGGAGAAAATATATCTCCTTTTTTAGGTAATTCTTTAGAGAGTGCAAGCACTAGTGTTCCTAACCTAGTGCCACACCTGGTGTTTCCTCATCCCCCATGCACCTAAGTGTCTTTATCTCTTGGCCAGTAGGTTCCTCAATCCACCAATTTCCCAACGAAATTATTCATTCCTAAGGAAATCCACTCTTAGTGGTTTCTTCAATCCTCAAGAAAAACACTTCTCTCTATCTTCATCCAACAAAACCTCTTGGGCTTAGCTAGTTTGTTACCAAGCAAGCTATCTCTTCCAATTCTCTTTCTTGATTCCTTCCTCTTCATGAGGAATTCTAAGTTTTTTTTTCTCGTCTTGCTGACTCTTGCTCTTTTCATCTTTTATAATGAAAAATTCATGAATGAATCAATTAATGAATTCCCTTGATGTGTTCTCTCTTGTGGTTTCTTTATTTTGTATATTCAAACTTCTCTCATGTATCAGGAGTTATTTTCCATAACCTCCCACTAATGTGTTAGAAATTAATTAATATAACAATGAAAAACATACAATATTGTGAAATCGCAAACATAGAAAAACATAAAACAGGAGAGAAACAAATATATGGGGTTCACCAAATTTGGGTTAGGTCCACAGAAAAAAAAAAAAGACCTTCCTTTTATATTATCCAACAAAATGAAGAGGTTAAACCTACAACAAATCCGTTGTAATTTCCCCTTCTCTCTCACATAGTCTTCTCTCTCTTTCTCTCACAGAATAATTATATACAACCACAATACAATTCCCTCATATAAACCGAGGGTTTCCTTCTAGGGAAAAAAACCATAGATTAGCATAACTTATACCGTCAAATATTTCTCCTAATGAACAAACCAGATTGAATTTGAAATTACAATAGTTTACAATGAAATTTTTATCAAAATTTTTATTTGGGGTTTGCTACCCCCTGACCCTGCCACTAGGGGGGGATCATAAAATTTTCATCGCCCCCCCTTGGAAACCCCTGATGGCGATCCTATGGGCAGTGTTGCTACCCCATTAGGAACATGGGTCCAATGCAGCTAAAACGAGACCTGTGAATCAAGAAGATAATCAAGATCCACATCCAATATAATGTTGTTGCAATTTTTTCTTGGTTGCATGGACATACACACCTTATTTCCCCCCCTTCAGTCTCTGTTACAATGGTTCATTTTTTGTGTGGTTGTGGGGATGATATTGTGACAATTCCTACACCACTCTTCTTTTTTCTCTTCCAACCTAGTAGCAAAACCCATACTTGTTTTTTAAATTTTGTCTTTTTTACTTGTCAATTTCCCCAAGAGGGGCACGGGCTCGTCCTTTTTCCACCCAATAAATTTAAAACACACCCATCCCATTAAAATACACAATTCATCCTCCTTGACTAGCATTTCAATCAATCTCCCTCCACAAACTCTGGACTATGTGTCCCATACCTAAACAATTTGTATATTTTAATTGCATACATGTTACAATTATTATCAAGAGGGAATTATCCAGGGAATTTCACATTTTCTAGGAAAGTAAATAAATATGATATAATAAGGGTAGAGACAATTTTTTTAAGGAAAATAATAAACTCTAATCTAGTGAAAGCATAAGTAAATATTCTAGGAAAGCATTAGACTTTTTCTATGAAAGCAAACAATTATCTCATGAAAAAAATAAACTTTTATCTAGTGAAAGTAAATATAGTTATTCTAAGAAAGAAATAGAATTATTCTGTGAAAGTATTAAACCTAAATTTTTTATCAAAACAATTGACACTCTTTTTAAATCTAAAGAAAAAATAGAAGAGTAACCTATGGAAAACCTTGAAAATTGATTAGAAACTATAAAAGGGCATGTGGTCAATGCCTAGAAGTATTTTCATGTAAATCCAATTGGGGCATGTGGTCAATGCCTAGAAGTATTTTCATGTAAATCCAATTGTAACATACCCCTTTACCACCCCTAAACCACACTAAATGTGTAAGGAGGCAGTTACTATCGTAGACCTAACCTCTATAGCCTTGTCATGGAAATAGGTTCTATTTTTTTTGCTCTTTTTCAATATTTTCAAAACACAAAACAAATATCCTCATTGCATTCATCTCATCGAGACCTTTTTGGCAATATAATATTTACCTCAATCCAACTTATGGATCACAAGTTATGGCCCTTAAAATTATTTTCATTTAATTTATGGCCATAACAATACGGAGATGCCATGTGGCATCCATGTAATGCCCACATGGTGACCCCACCCAACTAGAGGTTCACATCAGTAAAACCTATCACCACCATGCCACTATGGCCTAAACACATTTCCAAGCTGACATAAGGTCAGGGTGACCCTTTTTCAAAAAAAAATCCCAATGTTGCAAACTCTTGCAGCCTCGACTCTCGAATCGCCAACCTCTCGACTAACTCAGGTCCTTGAAATTCTGCTGAGACCCAATCTTCCGTCCTGGGGTGATGTCATGTTGATGCCACTACAGACACATAGCCTCCTCTAGGGGTGACACGTGTCCTCAATTTTTGGCTTTTTTGTGCCTACCAAAATACCAAATCGGAGATATGATCCATCCAGGTTGATCTGCTTGTATTTTCCATGAAATAAGAAGAAGAAGAAGAATATGGGAACTGATATTAGGATTATAATTCTCAACCCAACCTTCGACACAATGCATCCAAATCTTTCTTGTAGGTTTTACCCCCGAGCCAAATTCCAAAGCTTGAGGAGGAGTTCTTTTAAGGAAGCAAACCAATGATATCAGTTGAAACGGGGTGTTCCAAGGCTATATTGGCTTCACCTACTAGCTATAAAATTAATCAAATAAAGATAGTGAACCACTTCACTAGTATACAACCATCATATACTTATGAAATTAAATTAATATCATCAGCTGAAATAGAGTGTCTCAAGGCCACATTGCCTTCACCTACCAAATATTCAAAAAATTCCAATAAAGTAAGGAACACTTCCTTTTATACATAGGGACTTATAATATAGCATCCAAACATCTCTTGGGATTTAGACATAGAGAGTCTCAATTCAGATGCAGATAGAGTGATATATATATTTAATGATAAGGAGGTGTTATCAATTATGTTACCTATGAAGGAATAGGAGTGAACTCTCCAACAATTTTTCAGTGGAATTTTCACCTGTGTTCTCATCCCAACCTTATGGTGCTACCATCAAGTGTTATCAGCCCACTATCCTTGGGTGACTCCACCACTCAGAAGTTTTCAACCAACATAGTCTCTAGTAGATTTATCATCAATGTAAGGCACAATCACTACTTAGTGATTATCATCCTACAAGCCTTCTCAGTTTATTAGCTAGAATATCAACTAAGCTTACTCTATGATTATCAGGCAACAAGCCTCATGGGTTTCTTAGCTATGTTATTATCAAAGTTTCTAACCAATAATAATATAGAAAGTTTTTTGGTTTTATAAATTGTGTTATCATTAGAAATTCTCTGTGATTCTCAACCAACAAGCCTCATGGGTTTCTTAGCTATGTTAGAATAATAAATTCTCTTTTCCTTGAATTCTCTTAGTCTTGATATCCTTTTGTGACCTACCAACAAATAGTATTCATCATTAGGATCCTTTTATCCTCCCTTTTTCTCCTTTTCCTCCTTCTCTACTCATGGGTAATGCAAATCATGCATAATTCCCAAAACAAAAAAGAACCCCAACTCCTTCACAGAACCTTTATATCCCATGGGCTAGTGCCATGTCTCCCCTCCGGTCTCATTATTCCTTATCTACTAATTTCATATAAACTCCCACTCCTCTTGCCTGCTTTAGCCATACTACTCTACCCAAGTTGTCATTCTTCATTAAAAACTATCCTTTATTGGCTTATGTTTTTCTCCAAGGAAACATGGTCCTTGTCCTCTTGTCCATATCCCTATTTTTGGAATAATATCACCCATTAAAACCACTCAATCATCCCATGAATAATATTTAAAATAAATAAATCCTCAAGCAATCTCCCTCCTCAAGCAATGGAATTTGTTTCCTTTTCTCTCAACCATTTTAATTTATGGTTATATAATTATGAGGAAATTTTTACAAGGGGAATTAACCCACAAGGGATCTCACAAGCCCCACCCCCTTAGAGGAACACTTTTCTTGGTTTTATTATTCCCAAAAACAAAATGAAACATGCTTAACCCAAGAAAAATTATAGTGATATTTATATTTACATCTCATTTACATTTAGTTTTCACATGCACAGTTGCTTTCCCAACAACTCAATGTATATATAATCTAGTAAATCAGTCATCTTTCAGTGGTTTCCTTGCAGTCTTCTTAGTCATTTTTTTGTTCACTCTAATACCTTCAAGATATTTTTGTTCCTCCTTTTATTCAACTTCATTCACTTGAACTAGGAAGTCCAATTCTCTACATCACAACATACAATTTCTCATGAGATTCATTGTAGAGGGAATTAAAATGAGTCAAGAAATACCCTCATGAATCAATTCGTCCATGAGGCTAACCCTTGTAATATGAATTAGAAACATGATCAATCATTCTTTCACAAGGATTAGCCCTAATAATGATTTGTTAATCATAATGGTATTCCATACATTTATTTATTCACCAACATTCTCATGATCATAGCACATATTTACACGTAAATAAAATCAAGCTTAATGGAACCTCTTGCATCCATGGAAAGCATGCATAACATTGAGAGTAGCAGTTCCCAATTTTTCCAAGGATTTTTTCACCCAAATTAATTTATTCCTACTTTCTGAAAACTTGAGAGGCATTTTCCCAGCAACGTTTTTCCAATAATGGCCTTTGCTGCCATTTTCATGGATATTATGTCACTATCCATTTATTCCCATGGACACAACTAACCCACTTGGTTGTCATAGTATTCCTTTCTTCCTTTTATTACCCTTAATTCATGCACTAGGCTTCAACCAGGTATTTAATTTTATCATTGGGTTTTACTCAACTCTTCCCAAGAGCTCCTTCACCTTGCTTCCACACCCAAAAAATTTACCAAGACCACCAAGACATAGAATACAAGAATAAAATAAAATGAAGAATCATAAAAGTTCATAACAACAATACAAAACCATAAACATGGTAGCAGGACCATGCACATATCAACAATAAAAATAGTAAATCAAGTATAAAATCAACTGAGTAGCACAAAACATACAATATTAAATAATATTAGCAACTCCATCCCCATGAGTTCCAATGTTTTCAATTTTTCATGAATAGAACTTCAACCCAAGCCTTCTTCAATATTTCATGGCATTCTTTTAAACTTGTAAAGCCCCACTAATTACCCCCATTAGGAATTCTTCAAAGCTTATCAGAGAGTCTTGACGGAATGACCCCTCCTCTTCCCCCTCTTCCAACATTATACCCTGTTGTCTCAAGTATTTAAGAGCTCTTGCCATCTAGTGCTTTCTTGTTGTACCAATCTCTTTATGTGTTTCCACTTACATTTAGTTGTTAGTATCATTAATGCAAAATACATATTGGTTGCTTCCCCAACATGATATACCAAGCATGGTTTCCTAAAAAATCACACATATCTATACTTATTCATTAGTCACATGTCTTGAAATTCAAGACAAAAATATGCATGTTTTACATCTTAGCATAAATTTTCAAAAATCATAATTTTCATGCACATGAGCATATAAATTTATTTATAATAATTCATGCACATGTTTATAATTCGATTTACCAAAACTATAAAAATTAATTAAAATCAACCTCTTTACCAAGGTCATCCAATAAAAAAGCATATTCAATCTCAATGTTAAGTTAAAAATCATTAATCATATTTTTATTATTTATAATTTTCACATTTATGAAATGTATCATGTATATGCAAGCAATCTTATAATCAATGCATAGCCATTCAATCACAATGCTACACCCAACACCTAATTGCAAAAGCGGGCAATCAACATACCATCAACAATCACAGTACTACAATAGCAACAAAGAAGCAATCATCCGACACATCACCCTCTAGTAGAGCTAGAAATACTTTATACATAGTTCTACACAACACTTATGCCTTTCGGCTCATCTAGTTCAAGTATTGAACATTGATGCTCTATTTCGTATTGAGATAAAAAAAAAATTACAGTATTTAACTAATCATTCCCATATGCTACATCCCATTGCCTAAAGAAGAAATGGTATTAGCCACTAATGACAAGCACCCATAAGGAAAACACAAGAACCGAGATCAACGTATAGAAATAGTCAAAATCCACTGAGGCTCTTTGCCATATCCACATTAGACCAAGGGATTCTCACATCCCAATTAGTATATGTGTGTGTTTACTAAATCATAAATAAATATGTTATTCCATACAAACAACATAGGGATTTCCTCAATCCCTCCTATCATAGGACATTCACATGCACAATTATTCAAAGTGTGTAACGATACACCACTTGTCCAATAGTGTTGTACACTACAACATCGAGCAGGAATTCCTACAAAATCTAAGTAAAAGGAAAAGTAACCGAGGTCATAGCCATAAGCTACCCAAACATTAAAATGAAAAATAGTAAACACATGCAATCCCATTTCATTTTTCAACAAAAAACATGCTAGATGCATCATTTCCATCAAAATTATATCTAAGATCATTGCTATAAGTAGCGAAAAATCATCTTCATATTTGGTTATTACACTAAGAGCTAGAGCTACACTTCATCTCCAAATATCCAAGAATTGAACCTACTTCTCCGTTAATCATGTAACAAGGCACCAATTCTATTCCCAAAGGTCTAGTGTTGAACCTTTTCTATGAATTCTTCTATGATAGAGCCCATTTAGTTCAAGTTTTGAACTTGAAAGCTCTAATACCACTCTGTAACACACCCCCTTACCACCCCTAGACCAAGCTAAATGTGTAAGGAGGTATTTACTATTGTAGACCCGATCTTCATAGTTTTTTCATGGAAATGGAGTCTAAATTTTTCTCTCTTTTTCAACCTTTTCAAAACACAAAACCAATAGTGCCATTGTGTTTTTATTGTCGATACCTTTCTGATGATATAATATTTACCTCAATCTGACTTATAGATAAAAATTTTGGCCCTTCAAAGTTTCTTCATTTAATATCTAGCCATAGAAACAAGGAGATGTATCATGGAATTTACATGATTCCTACGTGGCAACCCCACCCTACTAGGGGTCCACCTCAGTAAAATCTTCCACCTTCATACTTAGAGGCCTAACCACATCTCTAGGATGATGTAAGGTCGAGGTTGACCCTTTTTCAAAAAAATCCCTATGGCGCACACTCTCATGGCCCTAACCCCCAATACACCAACCTCCTGACTAACATAGGCTTCTCACTACCCACTAAGACTCTATCTTTCAACCTCCCAAGTTGGGGTGACATCATTTTGATGTCACTATGGCCACATGGCCTCCTATGAGGGTGCTACCTGTCATCAATTTTTGGCTTATTTGGGCCTATCAAAATGCCAAATTAGGTTTCCATGTGTCATGCCTACATCTCACTGCATCAACTCCTGGTCCACATAATTCACTCACGTATCCTGACTCCCACTATGGGCTCTGACCCTTTTCCATTCACATATTTCATGTTATAACGAAATCGTGGGTCCTTTGACCCTACGCCATCTAATTATAGAGGTGTACATCACAAATCAATGGTGAGGGTGCAATGTCGATCGCCCCCCCCACCCCACCTCCAATCTTTGCCATGCCACATGAGGGTTTGTGTTCCTGATTCTAGGAAATGAATCCACCATATTCATCTAATAGTATCCATCCTTGTGATGTCACCTCGACTGATCCATCAACAAAGGTTTAGTGCATATCCCCCTCTCCCCCCTTCCTCCCCGTTGATATCAAGGGGGGGGTCCACATTTCATATGCATCTTTCGATAAACGACACATCGTAACGATTTATCTATGCCAAGTCCCAGGGTTCCAACCCTTGGTCCAAATTCATAGCCATATAGCTCCTTCCTCCAAAGTCTCATTGGCTTCAATTCGTGTTCCTATTTTTGACAGGGTTTAGTATTAGTGCTTTGACCTAGTCTTATGCAGAATAACCCACATGACCTTGTCTCGATGCAAAGGGATTTACCACGTATATGTGCCTTATCCCTTAGCCCTTCCTCCAAGTGACATGCCTTACCATGTGACCAAGGGCTAATCATGAACTTCGAGTCCCATATTATGGGGAGGTAATGTATTTATGATGTGACTTTAGATATGTTCTCAATGGCCTTGCCCAAGGCCCTGATCTGTATACACATATATCTATCATGCTACAAGGCCAATCCTTATGGACGACTTCCAATATATATATATATATATATATATATATATATATATATATTTATTTATTTATTTATTTATTTATATTTATTTTTCTCTCTTTTTCAAACTTTCCAAAACATAAAACCAATAGTGCCATTTTTTTTTCTTGTTAATACTTTTATGATGATATAATATTTACCTCAATCTGATAAACAGATCAAAATTTATGGCCCTTCAAAATTTCTTCACTTAATTTCTAGCCATAGAAACAATATGCCATGTGGAATTTACATGATTCCTACGTGGCAACCCCAACCTACTAGGGGTCCAACTCAAAAAAGCTTCCACCTCCATATCATTGTGGCCTAACCACATCGCTAGGACTGATGTAAGGTCAAGGTCGACCCTTTTTCAAAAAAATCCCAATGGTGCACACTCCTATGTCCCCAACCTCCTATACACAAACCTCCCGACTAATTCAGGCTCCCAACTACCCACTAAGACTCAATCTTTCAACCCCCCAATCTAGGGTGATATCATTGGCCACATGGCCTCCTCTTAGGGTGCCATGTGTCATCAAATTTTGGCTTATTTGGGCCTACCATAAGTCCAAATTAGGGTGAAAAGTGTTATGCCTACATTGCACTACATCAAACCCTGGTCCACATCATTCAGTCACATATCCTAGCTCCCATTATGGGATCTTACCCTTTTCCATTCACATATTTCATGTTATAATGAAATCATGGGTCTCTGACCCTACGCCATCCAATTATGGATGTGTACATCACAAATAAATGGTTGGGGTGCAATGTAGACACCACCCCCACCCCCCCGCTCTTTGCCATATCATGGGTGGGGGGGGGGGGGGGTGGGGGTCCATGTTCATAGTTCTAGAACACGATTCCACCATCTTCTTCTGATAGTATCCATCCTCATGATGTCACATCGACCAATCCACCAACATAAGTTTAGGGGGGGGGGTCCACATTTCATATGCATCTTTTGATCAAGGACACATCGTAACCATTTATCTATGCTAATGCCCAGGGTTCCAACCCCTGGTCCCAATTCCTAGCCATGTAAATTCTTCCTCCAAAGTATTAGTAGTGTCCAAACATGTTCCAACTTTTGACATGGTTCAGTGTTGATGCCTTGACCTGGTCTTATGCAGAATAACCCACATGACCCTGAATCGATGCAAAGGGAGTTATCATGTATATGTGCCTTAGTCCTTGGCCCTTCCTCCAAGTCACATGCCTTACCACGTGAGCAAGGGCTAATCATGAAATACGAGTCCCCTATTATGGGGAGGTAATGCATTTTTTATGTGACTTTAGATATGCTCACAATGGCCTTTCCCAAGGACCTGATATGTACATATACACATATATCTATCATGCTATAGGGCCAATCCTTATGGTTTGCTTCCAATATATATATATATATATATATATATATATATATATAAACAATTTTGTAAACCATTCTACAAGCAATTGAACAATAATAACATTACACCATACACATGAATACAACATTACTATAACTACATGTTAGTACACAAGAATCAACATTCTAGTAACAATTACATTAAATCAGATTCCTTTACATTCAGGGAATGCATATCCCTCACATTTATAATGATAATTAATTATGATATCTATCAGGCATACAAAATTACTAGTACAACAAACACAAATTACTACTTCTCAACAACTAGAGTTATACCACTCCTTAGCACCAGTTCATGTATTTAATAAATATGTGTTAAACTAACATGTTGAGCCAATAAAAAATGCTTACCTAGAAGAAAATAAAGGGATTTAATCCCATTTCTCAATATTATACATTCCTTATCATTAGTAAATTATTCTCTCTCATTACTCAAAGGATTAATTGTGGCATCAACAATGCATACTCATACAGGGAACCAAATCCCATAGATACAAATAACATTTAGGCAACATACCCAATATAAATCAATACTCGAGATATTAACACTCCAAATAATTCATAAAAGCAAGGTTCATACATTAAATTATGATTTAAATTACATAACAAGTATTCATATCAAATTATCTTGCACAGAATAAAACCATCACTTATCTTAAAGTGAAGAATTTGGAAACTGAGACTGGGACTCTAACTTTCCACCCAACCGTAGACAAGATACAACCAAATATTTATTGTGGGTGTCACCCTCGAGCTAGATTATAGAAATTGAGAAGGAGTGATTTCAGATTAGAAAACTGACTATATCAGCTAAAACGAGGTGTTCCAAGGCTACACCCCCTTCACCCACTAGCTATCAAATTAATCAAATAAAGATAGTGAACCACTCCACTAGCATATAACCATTATCTACTTAGAAAATTAAATCAATATCATCATCTGGAAAGTGTGTCTCAAGGTCACACCTCCTTCACCCACAAGTCATTCAACAATTTCTCATAATGCAGGGAACACCTCCTTTTATATAGAGGGACTTATAATTCAACATCCCAACAAGTTCGGGGATTTAGACATAGAGAGTCTCAAATAAGATGTGGAGAGTGAGATATATAGTTAATGATAAGGTTTTTTTATCAATTGGGTTACCTCTGAATGATTATGATTCCACTCTCCAATAACTTCTTAGTGGAACTTCCACCTGTTTTCTGAGCCCAACCCTGTCATACTACCATCAAGTATTATTAGCTTACTAGCCTTGGTGAGTCCACCACTTAGACGTTGTTGACCAACATAATCTCCAGAGGATTTATCATCCCTGTAAGGCAAAACCATTGCTCATTGATGATCATCTATCAAGCCTTTTGGGTTTCTCAGCTCGAATATCAATTAATCTTACTCAATGATTATCATCAAGCAAGCCTCGGGGGTTTCTCAGATGTGTTATCATTTGATATTCTCTGTGATTATTAGCCATCAATTCTTTTGGATTTCTTAGTTGTGCTATAATTAGATCTTCACTATGATTCTCAGCCAACAAGCCTCATGGGTTTCTCAGTTGTTCTATCATTAGAGATTTTCTTCTCCCTAAATTCTCCTACTCCTAATATCCTTCTCTAATCTATAGAAAAACAATATTAATCATTAGGATCCCCTTGGACTCCCTTTTTTCCCTGATCCCCCCTTCTCTACTCATGCGTAGTGAAAGTCATGCATAATATCCAAAAGAAAAAGGAACCCTAGGTCCTCCGAAGAACCTTCGTAACCTTTGGGTTGGTGCCACATCTCCCACATGGTATCCTTATTTATTGACTATTAATTGTATCCAAACGACTACTCCTCTTGCATGCACTAGCCATACTGCTCCTCTTCTCAACACTATCATTTTTCATTAAAAAAATTCCTTTTTTTGCTTGTGTTTATCTCCAAGGAAGCATGGTCATTGTCCTGTTGTCTAGCTCCTTATTGATGGTATAATAAAACCCATTAAAACCACTTAGTCAACCCATGACTGATATTTAAGATAACCAAATCCTTAAGAAATATATCTCCTCAAGAAATGGAATATGTGTCCCTTTCTCTCAACCATTTTAATTTACGGTTACACAATTACAAGGAAATGTTTACAAGGGGAATTAACCCACATGGGATGCCACATAAATTGAATCCTATGATGCAAGTTTTATGTCAATTGTTATGAAAATGACTTTACAATGAAATTATGTGGATATAAATGTTAAAATGTGAATCTATGATTAAAATGATAGAAAAAAAATCCTTTTGATGTTTTATTATTTCAAGTGCTTGATCTAGACATGTAAGATAAGAGAAACAATGATTGAAAACAATGAGACTATGTTTAAGAAAAAAGAGTATATAATTGTAAAAGAAAAAAGTAAAATATAAAAAAGGTGAAAAGGATTATACCTTAGGTCTCGCACACCACAAGGGGTCTCTCCACGTGATGCATAATATTAAGAACACACAGAAAACTTTACTATAGCTATCACAATCCACTCATTAAAGCTCGATGGTAGCAAATGAAAACGTTTGGTATTAAATTCTAAACTGTGTGTACAATTAAAATTACATATCTTTGTCTCCTTCTATTTATATGAACCTATTTTCATCAAAGAAATTACAATATTCTATAGAGCTCTAAATAAACAACAAACTAAGAGTTTCATTACTTGAATTCTGGTCATGAGATTTTAGAAGATCAATTTGAGATTAAAATAAAATATATTTTGATGGATCTTTGCATCAAAGATGAGCCCAAATTTTATTAAACTCATATCCCTGCCACAAATTTTCCAAATAATAGCTCATTCTAACCTCCTTTCTCACTGGTCGTTGGGTGACACATTAACAAATCATTCATTTGTGAATTGTATAAAAGTAGGGTTCAAATAACCAAGAAAAAATATTAGATCCTTCAAATTTAGCTGAAATCATAAATAAGGGTCCTAAGTGGGCCTGGTCTACAAAAAACCCATGTTTTGGTTTTTTTAAATTCGGTTTCATTTGCTCAAAAAATGTGTTTGAAGTTGACTGGTCAAAATTTGTGCTTATTTACTTTGATCAAATGTTGGAAGTTCACACGTGTGAGCTAGGTGATCTTTGAAATATGGAAATCGATATTGAAGGTCTTAGAAATAAATCCCATGTGCTCAATTTCCTTCTATAATGGTGCTAATACCTCAATCACGAAGTTGGTTACTAAAACTTAAACTAAGTTACTAAAATGAATTGGAAAATTGTCATTCGTAAAACTGAGCATAATTCTTTTCAATTCAATAAAAATAACGGGAAATTGATGTTAATTAAAAACTTACACGTATAGAATCTCATTATGATACTTTATAAAGAATTATGGTAATAACGTGGCGAGTGAGATGGTTCCATAGATGGTTGGAAGTAATGGCTTAATGAATGAAAAAGAAAACTGAAAATTATGAAAAATTGATGACCCAACGCCTTCCCTCAAGGAACCCATACTCAACTTCCTTGCCTATTATATAGAACATTAAACTCAATCAAAAAACTATCACCATAATAAATTATGTAGCATGAGTTTAATTACTTCCCAAGAAACTCCTCCTCATACCTCTAAATTTGTGTCCACTCCTCTCATCCGAGTCATTATTTTTACATTTCCATAATATTTACATGGATTACAATTCCTAGCTACTTTTATAATATCGGTAGAAAAAGTGGTTGTCACAAAATCCACCCCCTTATTGGAACACCATCCTTTGTGTTCTATACCCAAGCATAAAATTCCACAACGAGCTTTATATACACAGCTTTTTTTACATTTATTTTCATAGTAAACAAAAATAAGATACCCTCATCTGATCATCCATTTCCCATGTGGCCTCATCTAGTCGAGTGTGCTTCCATTGCATTTGGAACTACAAGATTAATTGATTCTAGAGCGTGATCTACCTCCAATCGAGAATGCACTATGGCTATGGGCTCCTTTAGGGAACACATTCAGCTAATTTTCTCCAAGGACACACCTAGTGCATTTATAATCCCAATGAGTATGCACATGATTATTTGAAAAAAACTTCACTTTCCATGTTTTAGCATCCCTTCTTCACTTCATTAGTTTCTCAGGAGATCAGTTCATCTTCCATGCAGTCACTCACATTCCAAGTTAAAGCACCCCCTTCTCTGCTTCCTCAGTCCCTCAGGTGATCCATCCCTTAGTAAAGCTGCTCTATGATAGTATTAAGTTTATATTGTTTATTGTGTAGTCAACCTCATATATTTTTATTGGCCAGTTTAGTAGTTATCCTACATCATAATATATGAGTCTTATGAATTTATCATAAGATTTTTAAATCAAATTAAACCATACTTTCATCGACATATTCTTTACGAGGTGAACCAAAAAAAATTAATCAGTTCAAACCGCAACTTCAATAGAGAAATTCTTGAAATTGGTAATTTTCACTTATCTCTATAGTTACTATTTTTTACCTTGGCTTTACAATCACTAAGTGTTGTATATGATCCATAGTTCCACATAGTATTTAGCTTCATATTTACTGAACAAGATCCACACATTATGTTGCTAATCACTATACGAATTCAAATCATGTCTCCACCTGTTACACACTAGAAGAATACAAAGCAGGTCTCCACCCATTAAGCATTGATGAATCAAATTCTCCAGCCAGCCTCCAGCTAGATATGTTTTTAAATCTAGATAATTTGAATATATAACACACAATGTCTCCACCTACTAAGCACTAAATGAATCCAGAGCACACAATATCTCCACATGTGGATTAATGTTCCACACAATATTTTCATACATATCTAAACAAGTCCCCCTCATGCTCACATCCCATTGAGCATGGGCATATTTCTTCTCCCACCAATTACTCACCTATCCAGGCCTAGGAAACCCTCATTTAAGGTAATCTACTTGTCCCAAGGCTTTCCTATATGGGTTCCCATCATCTACTCACCTATCTAGGTTTGGGAAACCCCCATTCCCAGTATTCTACCTATCCCAAGGTTTTCCTACATAGGGTGATCTTTAGTCTTATGACTAAGCATGCTACTAGCATGCTCTAATGACATGTGCATGGAGTCTTATGGTCATGTGCCAATCTAGCGTGCTACACTGCACTACTCATGTAGTCTTATCGTCAAGGTACCAATTATGAATTTCTCTCATGAGATAAAAAAAAGTGCCACAGGTTGCAATTCCATCACATAAATATTCTTCCTCAACTCCCAACTCCATGATTCCACCTATGTCAGAACATTTAGTTTTTCATGATAAATACCAAATTTTCATACCATAAATTTTAATTACACAACTTTGCTTCACTCAGAAGCCTGATCTCATAAGCATGAGAATTTTAGTCATGTCATTGAGCTCCTTTGTAGGTGTTATCGATCTATCATGATGGCTTTAGTCTCACGCCCCATTCCAACACTTTTCTTTCACTCCGATCTTTCATTCAACCAACACTTATAAGTACTTGTGTATATATGCAATATCCTTATTGCAAAAATTCACAACAATGAAGTCAACTCAAAATTATGATACTTGTAACAATTCTATCACTTCAACTAAAGTCAAATGAATTGAAATGTCATTTTCATTGCATTGTACATGTGCACCACATTTATTCCAAGAATTTCATAATGCAATTAAACATTTACTCCAACATATAAATGAGTAAGAAATGAGAAATTCATATCTCTAAATTTTTTAGCATTTTAATTCTTTATTTCAATCAACAGGAATTTCAAGATTCATTGCAATATTTTATACCAAAGACTCCCTACCTGCATTAATTTAAAACAACAATATCCAAATTAAACTAATGGAAATCTTACCTAATTCCTTTCCTTTGCCCCTTCTTACCTTTTCTTATTGTTGCCTTGCTTTATTGGTTTTCACTACCAACACTTTTAGTTGAAACATTTTGGATGTTCTAGTTGGTTAATGACATTCATGTTGTTTCAATACTCAATATTTCCTAAAACGATGTCATCCTCACAGATTATTCATAAATTTATCAACCTAGCTATTTATATATTTCAATTAAAAATTCATAAGGGCATTTTCATTTGTAAACAATCCTAAGATGTCCTCATCCATGCTCTCGAGCTTGTGCATACTCATTTTGAAAGGCATGTGTCAAACATGAATATATCTCATGCTATGCAGACACTGTCAATACATAGAACTTATCATTTTCATCAATGCTCACAATATATATTAGGAGCATAAGCATAACACAATAACAATGATAATTATCAATAATAGCTCCGTCTTGCACACTTTCCCAATGGATATTACATGTGGAATGGAATCCATTAAAAACTTGACCGTGTTACCCTAAACATGATAACTACAAATTCTATTTCCATACCATGCAAATAGTGATCATATTTTTTAAATATTAACCACTTATCTTACTACTGCGATGGTTCTCAATCAATGACATTTCGAACTAAATTCCATCATTATACCTTCATTCCATTTTCTAATATATATATATATATATATATATATATATATATATATATATATATATAATATATATATATATATATATATATATATATATATATATATCGATATATATATATATATATATATCGTCCATGCACATTTTTAGTTTAGGAATCTTCCTTATACTATTTTCATAGTTGTAATGTCATTGTCCATTTTTTTCATGTGAACCCTGTTAGCACTCGTATTTTCATTCCACCCATCCCACCTTATTTTAATCTGTTTTCACCTCATCTCCATCATTATCATTGACCTCGCTTCGTTTTTAAACATTTTTCCCAAGAGTCCCGTATTCATCAGGGTCATCATTCAGCTCATTCTTCCATGTTGTGTCACCATTAGGTCATAGGGTCAAAATCATGAAAATTGGTCTTTTCATCATCAAATTCATCTTTTGAAGGAGTATTAATAGTCAAATTTCTTCAAAAATTTGAGGTTCTAAAACTATCATTTCCAAAGAAATTGCATTGTGTTTACCATATTTGTCTCTCAGTTGTGCTTGGAAAGCTCATTTCCCTCTCCTAGGGTTTTGAGGGCACTTTTCTTGGTTTCATGACTTCCATGGTTAAATCATCAGCAAGACTTGTATCCCAATTCTCTTACACCTTCCCCTATCCTTAATATACCTTCCTAAACACCTCCCATCACTCTTATCCCTCAAAATCATCATTTTTCCACAAGCCCTTGCCTATTGCTACAATTTGACACTTTTCGAGACTTGGCATGTGTTTTTCCCTTTTGGATCCCTTCCCCTTACTCAATCCTTAAAATTAAACGTTTCCCTACTCTCTAACATCTATCCCTATCCCCCAAAATTTCCCCAAGAATTTAGAAAGCCCCTAACCCCTTCATTTCCCTCCCTCTACAACGCAGTCCTAAATCCCTTGTTTTGCCTACACCAAACCCTAATTTCCTCTCCCACTGAGCTAGGGTTTGCTATGGAATCAGAGACATATGAGAAGAGGAGGTATAAGGGAGGTCATTTCAGCAATTATTAATCCATTCCAAACTCATAAACATTGTGCCTCCATCATTTTCCAAGAAGTCATTCCAAGAGTCATGTCATTTTCCACTCATAGGTCCAGTTTTACTTCAAACTATGTTTCTGACCAATAAGAGATGAATTTAACAAACATGAGAGAGGTTTTTGTCCATAATAAACCAAGGAATAAAATCCTCCTTCCTTTTTTACATAGGTGCCATTTTTTTGGATAAATGTCAAAAAACATAGGTGCTTCAAGAGGTTTTCTACACTTCTGAAGTGACCTTGGGAGAATCACGTTTTCTCCTAGTTGGAGTGTCCAAATGACTTTCTTGATGATTCCAATGATAAATATACATAGATATATTTCTAATGAGCTATCTTGAGCTGCATTTGGAGTTGATGAAGGCCTCCAAAAGTTTCATGCAACAACACTTTGCATTTCTACACCCTCATTCAACACTTTTTGACCAGTCTTGGGAGAATTAATTTTTAACAAGGAAAATAAACTCCAATAAAAGAAAAGGTATATTTGGAAATTAAACATGATAATATTTCCAAATATCTATCCTTGACCTAATTTGGACACAGGAAAGGCCTCCAAATATGGTCTGCAAAATGGTGTTGCACTGGCACTATGCGTTTAGCAGTCTTGGGCGAAATGAATTTTGATAGGGAAAAATGACCTTCATTTTTCAAAATGAAGGTATTTCTAGAAACTATATTTGAAGGGCTTTCCAACAAGCTATCTTGGAGCCAATTTTGACACCTGCAACCTAGTCCAAAATAGCCTGCAACTTGGGGTAAAATGTCGTTGTGCGTTTAACAATTGACTGATTTTTTCTGTGTTTTTCTACAAATTTGAAGTTTACCTTTAGGAATCATGTTTTTACCTCATGTAAATGATGAAGATGAATGTAATTATCATTTTTTTACTATTTACTAGGGTAAATAAATTGGGTAAATCAAGAAAATGAGGTGTAATGAATTATTTCACTAAAGATAGGGATGAGTCACTTTGACCACCCTACACTCTAGGTTTCAGTTCAGACTTTAGTGGATCAGCTCATCCTCTCATGGATTCGACTCCTAAGGTTGGGAGATGTTATTTTAGGCCTATATATTGTACTTTTTGACTCATTTTCAGAGGTGGGAATTTTTGGAATCAATTTCATTTTTCTAGTTGATCACAGGATCTTGTACTAAGTTTTGGCCAAGCTAATAAAGAGGAGTTGCAACTACATTTATGGGATACATATGGTTTGAATGTCTTTAATTGTTTCTTCTTCAGTGACATACGTTTGAATGTATTGTTCATTTCCATTTCATGTTTAAGTTATGATCTTTTATAAGTTTGAAATTCAGAATACATGCTTGCACATGCTCTGTTTTGGGTAGTTGGTCATATTTTGTTTCATTATCTTATGTCAGAGAGAAATACATCACTTATGCTTCTCTCAGCCTTCTTAAATATTCTAAACCATTCCATAACCATTCCCTTAAATTGATTGGAATTATACCTACCTTGCCCCATTCTTCCCTACAACCCTAAATCTATTTCCCTGACCTAGCTTTTCCTTGACCTAATTCCATTATCCACTGATGTACTCAACCATATCAATTCAAAACAACCCTTGCATATCATACCTAGCCTGAAACCCAAATTTCTCCAGCCCTCCTGGCTGTGACCTTTTTGGAGAGAGCCCTCTCCGGCTTGATAGGGCTAGCTATCAAGTCAAAATATTGGTTTGTGGTTACCTCTGTTGGGATTCCTTCCTTAGCCTTGGGAATCTGGTGGAGTGATAACATACTAGCGTCATTGCTGGGCAACGAAATATCAGATCCTCCCTAGGAAAGAAGGACAAAGTTTAGATCTGATTTTTGATGGTAGACAATGGTCAGAGGCATATGAAGGATGAAATCATCCACCTGGCAACTCAACATAGTTCAGATTGATCCAAAATCAAGACATTCATGGGAACTCCAACTATAAAAAGAACTTAGAGCTTAATGGCATATTTAGTGGCCTAATTGATCCAAGATGATAGGGTATGTGGTAGAACCTATCTCGGCAAGTTTTAAAGAATACTGGGATAATTTTCATGATGATCAAATTGATGAGGCTTTCTCAAATTTTTTGCCTATTTATCTAAAGTCATGCAAATATAGATCTGGAGATAAAATTCACTTTTTAGAGGAGTTTGTTGAAAAAATTGAGAAATACATTAAGGTATTATATGTTCAAATTCATTCTTACAATTTTCAAGTTCAAAATCAATATTTTGATGACTTTTTCTAGCTTCCTGATATCACATAGTTCAAAACAGGGTCTGATTTAAATAACACATATGAGAAACCTCCTCATGAAAACCAAATTATTGAATTTTTTGATAATCAACAAACGAATTTTTTTTTCTATGATCCTGTAGCTGAGTATATGGAAGGATTTTTCAACTTGATTTTCTAGCTTTGTTTCTACTATGAAATCAAAATGTATGATGAGTTGCCATTACATTGCACAACTTGGGTTTTCTGGACAAAAGGTCAAGTTGTATCTGTAATGTTTCTAATAAACAGTTAAGAAATCAATGTATATAAGTAGTTTCTTGACTAGTTTCACTGACATTATTTTATCATTTATAACAAAAAAATTATCAGTAGATTAGTGTAGGACAAGTGTGCAATAATCTTGTTGTTCAAGCATCTCCTTCAACATCTACTTTACAATTTGCAGTATGTGCATTTTCAGTTTGTATAAGTGGTTTGGTTTCAGAAATAAAGCCCGGTTTGTCCATGCCTCCATGCCAAAAATAAGAAGGCACTGATCAACGTGTTCCTAGGGGTCTGCAGTTCTAAACACATCCTTCGGAGCTATCTTCCCTAGTTGGAGCCGATGTTAGCACTGGTATTTGCATACCACCCATCCGACCTTATTTTACTCTTCTTTCACCTCATCTTCGTCATTATCATTGACCTTGCTTCGTTTTAAAAAAAAATTCTGTAAGATTCCCATAGTCATCATGGTCATCATTCAGCCTATTCTTCCATTTTATGCCAGCATTAGGTCATAGGGTCAAAATCATGAAAATTGGTTATTTCATCATAAAATTCATCTTTTGAAGTAGTAATAGTGAAAGGTATTCAACAGTTTCAGGTTCTAAATCTATCATTTCTAAATAATTGGCTTTGTATTTACCATATTTGTCTCTCAGTTGTGCTTGGAAAGCTCATTTCCCTCTCCTAGGGTTTTGAGGGAATTTTTCTTGGTTTCATGACTTCCATGGTTAAATCATCAGAAAAACTTGTATCTTGATGCTCTTACACCTTCCCCTATCCTTGATATACCTTCCTAAACACTTCCCATCACTCTAATCCCTCAAAATCATCATTTTTCCACAAGCCTTAGCATATTTCTACAATTTGACACTTTTGGAGACTAGGCATGTGTTTTTCCCTTTTGGACCCCTTCCCCTTACTCAATCCTTGAAATTCCACTTTCCCCTAATCTATAACATCTATCCCTATCCCCAAAAATTCACCCAAGAATTTATACAACCCCTAACCCCTTCATTCCCCTCCCTCTACAAGGTAATCTTAAATCCCCTGTTTTTGCTACACCAAACCCTAATTTCCTCTCCCACTGAGCTAGAGTTTTCTATGGAATCAGAGACATGTGAGTAGAGGAGGTATAAGGGAGTTAATTTCAGAAATTATGAAGCCATTCCAAACTCATAACATCATGCCTCGATCATTTTCCAAGAAGTCATTCCAAGAGTCAAGTCATTTGCCACTCATAGGGCCAATTTTACTTCAAACTATGTTTCTGACCAAACAGAGATGAATTTAACAAAAGTGAGATATTTTTTTTTGCATCATAAACCAAGGAAAAAAAACCTCCTTCATGTTTTACACAGGTGTCATGGTTTTTGAGAAATGTCAAAAAACACAGGTGCTTCAAGAGGTTTTCTGTACTTCTGAAGTGACCTTGGGAGAATCAAGTTTTCTCCAAGCTGGAGTGTCCAAATTAATTGCTTGATGAGTCAAATTATAACTAGACATAGAAATATTTATAATGAGCTATATTGAGCTCAATTTTGAGTTGATGAAAGCTCCAAAATTTTCCTGCAACAACACTCTACATTTCTGCACCCTCATTAAAAAATTTTGACCAGTATTGGGAGAATACATTTTTAGCAATGAAAATCAACTCCAATAAAAAAAAAGGTATATTTTGAAATTAAACAAGATATGATTTCCAACGAGCTATCCTAGGTATAATTTATAAATAGGGAAGGCTTCCAAATGTGGTCTGCAAAAAGGTGTTGCAATGGCGCTATGCATTTCCTTCTGGCACTGCATGTTTAGCAGTCTTGGGAGAAATGAATTTTGAGAGGGAAAATGACATTCATTTTGAAAAATGAAGGTATTTCTGGAAACTATACTTGAATTTATTTCCAAAAATCTATATTTGTGTCAATGTGGACACCTGCAACCTAGTCACAAATAGCCTGTAAATTGGCGTAAAATGGCGTTGCGCATTTAACAATTGACTGATTTTTTCTGAGTTTTTCTACAAATTTGAATTTTACCTTGGGGAAGCATGTTTTTACCTCATGTAAATTATGAATATGAATTTAATTATCATGTTTTTACTATTTAATAGGTTAAATACATTAGGTAAATCAAGTAAATGAGGTGTAATGAATCAATTCACTAAAGATAGGGATGAGTCACTTTGACCACCCTACACTCTAGGTTTCAGTTCAGAATTTAGTGGATCATCTTGTCCTCTCATGGATTCGACCCCTGAGGTTGGTAGAGGTTGTTTGAGGCCTATATATTGTACTTTTTGACTCATTTCCAAAGGTGGGAATTTCATTTTTCTAGTTGATCAGGGGAACTTCTACTCAGTTTTGGCCAAGCTAATAAACAGGAGTTGCAGCTACATTTATGGGATACCTGTGGTATTTAATCTGTTAGGTCCCCATATTGCTAGTGTAGTCCATTATTGTTATTAGTGTAGCCCCCTTATTGTTATTTTTGTACCCCTGTAACCCCCATATTATTATTATTTTTTACTTACATTATTATTGTTAGGTCGGCTAGGATTGTATTGTGACCCCATGGAACACTATATATAGAAGAAGGTTTTTTCATTTGTATCATCCAAGAATTATTCATTTATTTAATGTATTGTAGGTTTAATCCTCAAAGTGGCTTATTTATAAGGCATTGATCTCTCTTTTCTTCTATTTTTTGAGCTGGTTTCATAACATTTGGTATCAGAGCTTTGGATTCTAGGGTTTTGCTGCTCCAAACATTTCATTGTGGAATTGTTGCTATAAAATTTTTTCTACAAAGTTTCGGAAGATGAAATGTTTACAGCGCGAAGCCGAAATCTAGAGGAACACCGTGGAAAATTTTTAGATCTTGGTTCACAACATTTTCGGAGATATGATCTATGGATGTTAGGGCTTTTTGCCGGCTCCTGAATTTAACCTAAATAGGTCATTGTGGAATTTGCACTATAAAAATTTTTATACAAGGGTTCAAAAGCTGAAAGTTTCACAGAGTGAAGCCAAAATTCTGAGGAACATCATGGAAAAATTTCAGACCTTTATTCGCAATATTTTCGAGGATAGGGTCTGTGGAAGTTAGGGATTTTTCAAGCTCTTGAATTTCATCTCAAAGAGTTGACCGTGGGAAATTCGTGATGACTCTCTCTCTGAGAATTGGATTGGAATTATATAAAAAGTGACCACAAGTACACATAATTTAGTTTCCTTTATATAAATTTCAGAGCCAAAGGAGAAAATAGTGACGTGGCACCCTATACAAGTTCGCTCTACCGAACTAGTCCATAATTAGGTCATTGTGGGAGATTGGGCATAACTTTGCCTTGAAGAATCTAAATCAAGTAAGACCTATAGAATTTGAAAGAAGATTCATAGGGCTACTACAAGGAAAATTTTTAGATATTTAAGATCCAAAATCATTTATATAATTCAGTTTCAATATCGAGCTCCTCAAAATCAAGAAAAAGGTGTGTATTTTTTTTCAAATTGGATAAGTCTTGTTTTAAAAATCATTTTTTAGTGATTCCAAAGGCCTATTGAGCATAGATATCAGTATTGGGTTCTAAAATGCCTCCTAAAAATAATTCAACACCTATTAAGCCCTCATATTACTCTACCATGATTCATGAAGATGAATAATTGCAACATGATCTATCAAAATTACAAGAGAAAGTGCACCAAATTTAGCTCTCGCAAAGAGCAAAAAAAAATGAAATGGAAGTTTTGAAGAAAGGCGTGGAAGCGAATATGGAGGGTTTGAATAATAATATGGATGGTTTGAAGAAAGGCATAGAAGATAAGATGGATGGAATGGAAGCTAAGATGGATGGCATGGAAGCTGGCATGGAAGCTAAGATGGATGAAATGGAAGAAAAAATGAAAGACAACATGGAAAACATGAAGAATGATCTAAAAGAAGACATGAAAGGTTTGAAAAAGTTTATACAAGAATTTTTTCGTAATGGTGAAAAGATAGTAGAGGAAACTCATGATGAGAACAAAATAAATGTTAATTGTGATTTCATAAACTCTAATGTTGGATGGAAAAACCACCATATTCCAAAGATAGATATGAGGAATTTTGATGGCAAGGATCCCCTAACATGGATACTACATATGGACTAATATATTGATCTCAATAATGTGCAAAACACAGAAAAGGTACGCATTACAACTTTACATTTAGAACAAAATACATTTGTATGGTATCGATGGCTTTTCTCTCGTAAAAAAATTGTCACTTGGTCAATTTTTATGGAGGAAATGATAGCACATTATGAGGATACAAAGAGAAAACCCTTGTTTAGCCAATTGATAAATCTCAAAAAAAAGGGTTCAGTGGTGGAACACATTGAGGACTTCCAAAAATTGAATATAAGGGTAACTGATATTCCAAAGGAACACAGGATCAATGTCTTCATAAGGACTTTAAAGGAAAACATCCAACATGAAGTTTGAACTTGGGAACCTGATTCATTGGAGAAGGGATTCAGGTTGGAAAGAAAAATTGAATGTAAAATTATGGCGACAAGGCAGCCTACCACTCACATCTATAAAGATGGAAGTGTTGCTAATCATAGACTTCCACAACATTCAAGGTTGACACCACAAAAATTGTAAGAAAAAGGAGCAAAAGGGCTTTGCTAAAGTTGTGATAGAAAATATACTAAAGGTCATAAGTGTGCTGAGAAGAAATTATTTTACATATATTGTGAAGAGGAGGAAGAAAATGAACTAGAAACTTCAAAAGAAGAGGATATACACCAGGAACCAACCCTAGAAGAAGAAGAAATGAGTCTGACCATATCGTGTAATGCATTGGCAAGAATTACCACTCCTCAAACTCTCAAGATAGAAGGACATATCAATAAGAAAAATGTAATAGTGTTGATTGATTTGGGTAGTACCCATAATTTTATTCATTATAAGGTAGCCAAGGAATTGAATTGTTTCCTATACCTAGCACTAGAATGTCAAGTGATGGATTCAAATGGAGGAACTATAAATTGCTTTGGAAAATGCCATAATATCAAGCTAAATATGGGGGAATATGTATTGAATAGTCCAATTCTTTCCATTCCAATGGGAGGTGTTGATGTTGTACTAGGAGTACAGTTGTTACATTCTTTGGGGACAATAGCTTTTAATTTTCAAGAACTTTTATTGAATTTTTTTTCAGAAGGAAAGGAAATTGAATTACGGGGTATCGTAGGGAAGCCGGGAAAGATAATAAGCTCTAATGGCATGACAAATATTCTGAAGAAAGAACAACGAGGCATAATTTCACAATTATGCTCACTAGAAGTTCCAACATCAAAATCATATATTTCTCCAGATCTCCGAAAAGCCTTAGACAATCATTCCAAGGTGTTTGAAACTCCTAAAGGACTCCCACCTATTCATGATCATGATCATGCTATTCATTTGATTCTAGGAAGTGTTCCTCCAAAAAATCGGGCCTTACAGATATCCTTATGTCCAAAAGAGTGAAATTGAACGTATGATTGTAGACATGTTAGAGGCTGGTATAATTCAACTGAGTCAAAGTTGTTTCTCTACTCCAATAGTATTGGTGCACAAGAAGGATGGATCATGGCGCATGTGTTCGGATTATAGGGAGCTCAATAAGCTCATTATTAAAGATAAATTTCCCATTCCCATGATTGATGAATTATTGGATGAATTACATGGCGCAATTAGAATGATAATCAGGATATCATCAAATTAGAATGAAGACTGAAGATATTTCGAAAACAAAATTTTGAACTTATGAGGGTCATTATGAATTTTTGGTCATGCCCTTTGGCCTTACCAATGCACCTTCTACATTTAAAGGGTTGATGAGTTCCATTTTCAAACCCTTCCTTAGAAAATTTGTGCTAGTATTTTTTGATGACATACTAATCTACAACAGGTCTTGGAAGGATCATGTTCAACATGTTGATAAGGTGCTAAAACTATTGGAGGAGAAACAATTATATGAAAAAACATCCAAATTTTTCTTTGGATTAAGAGAGGTGGAATATCTTGGTCATATTATATCTCACAAGGGTGTTAAGATAGACCCTAACAAAATTAAAGCCATTAAGGAATGGAAAGTCCCCACAACCATAAAACAGTTGCGAGGATTTCTTGGGTTAACAGGGTATTATCGTAAGTTTGTTAAGAATTATGGGAGAATAGCAGCACCTCTAACAACATTATTGAAGAAATATGCTTTTTCATGGACTCCTGAAGCAACTAAGGCCTTTGAACGTCTTAAAGAGGAAATGTTCCTAGCACTGGTCTTAGCTACGCCAGACTTCACAAAAACATTTATTGTGGAATGTGATGCCTGAGGAAATAGAATTGGTGCTATTTTAATGCAAGAAGTAAGACCCATTGCTTTTCAAAGTCATCCAATCAAAGGAAAGTATTTACAGAAAGATATTTATGAGAAGGAAATGTTGGCAATACTACATGTACTAAAGAAATGGCGACCTTACCTAATGGGAAGGCACTTCAAGGTAAAAAATGATCATGATAGTCTTAAATAATTTTTGGAACAAAGACTATCTTCATCAGAGTAGAAAAAATGGGTCACAAAGATGTTGGGTTATGACTTTGAAATCATCTACAAAAAATGAAAGATAAATGTTGTTGCAGATGAACTCTCAAGAAAGGATGAAGAAGTGGAAGCATTGCTTTGTGCAATTTCTATTATCCAACCAGATTGGATAACTGAAGTAAGGGATGAATGGAAGAAGGACGAAGAAGTGTGGACACTCATTCAAAAGTTGAAGCAAGATCCTAGTACATCTGATACATTTAGTTGGAAAAATGATTCCTTATGGTACAAAGATCGCTTATATCTTTGTAAGAATTCCCAACAAAAACAAAATATTCTTTTGGAATTGCACACTCTCCTTTAGGAGGACACTCAGGATTTTAAAAAACTTACCACAGGGTGAAGAAACAATTTTTTTGGGATGGCCTTAAATCTGATATTCAAAAGTTTGTGGTATAATATTTGGTTTTCCAGAAAAATAAAGTTGAGACAATTAAGACCCCGGGTCTTTGACAACCTTTATCCATTCCAAGTCAATGTTGGGAGGAGATTTAAATGGATTTTATCATAGGTTTACCTAATTCTAAAGGAAAGAGTGTCATCATGGTGGTAGTTGATATACTTACCAAGTATACACAGTTTTGTGCATTATCTCATCCATTTAAAGCAAGTACAGTTGCTACTGCATTTATGGAAACAATTCAAAAGCTACATGGAAACCCAAAAAATATTGTAAGCGACAAAGATCCCATTTTTATTGGAAAATTTTGGATGGAATTATTTTCTTGTTTGGGTACTCAACTAGCTCATAGCTCATCTTATCATCCTCAATATGATGCTCAAACTGAGATAGTGAACAAATGTCCCCATATTACTAGTGTAGTCCCTTATTGTTATTAGTGTAGACCCCTTTTTGTTATTGTTGTACCCCTATAAACCCCATATTGTTATTATTGTTCACTTACATTATTATTTTTAGGTTGGCTAGGATTATATTGTGACCCCATGGACCCCTATATATAGAAGGAGGTTTTTTCATTTGTATCATCCAATAATTGTTCATTTATGTAATGCATTGGAGGTTTCCCTCTCGAAGTGTTTGATTTCTAAGGCATTGATGTCTCTTTTCTTCTATTTTTGGAGCTGGTTTCATAACATAATTTATTTCATTGTTTCTTCTTCAGTGACATATGCTTGAATGTATTGTTCATTTCCCTTTCATATCTAAGTTATGATCTTTTATAAGTTTTAAATTCAGAGTACATGCTTGCACATGCTCTGTTTTGGGTAACTAATCATAATTTGTTTCATTATCTTTTGTTTGAGAGAAATACATCTCTTATGTTTCTTTCATCTTTCTTACATATTTTAAACCATTCCATAACCATTCTCTTCAAGTGATTGGAATTATACCTACCTTGCCCCATTCATCCCTGCAACCCTAAATCTATTTCCTTGACCTATCTTTTCCTTGACCTAATTCCATTATCCACTGATGTACCCAACCAAATCAATTCAAAAAAACCCCTGCATATCATACCTTGCCTAAAACCCTAATTTATCTAGCCCTCCTGGCTGTGACCCTTTTGGAGAGAGCCCTCTCCGAATTGATAGGGCTAGCTATCAAGTCAAATTCTTGGTTTTTGGTTACCTCTGTTGGGATTCCTTCCTCAGCCTTTGGAGTCTGGTGGAGTGATAACAAACCCAACTAGGCCCACCTAGTTTTTTTTTTTATCCTTTTATGCCTTATACTATGATTCATCTTATGTACATAGTTTAATCAGGGTCTTGCAATTTTGGCTCAGTTTTTATTTAGCTCTTTTCTAGAGCTCCCTTTCTTTCCTTTCCCAGACCCAACAAACCACCAAGACCAAAAAACAAAGGAAAGAAGAAAGAATGAAAAACAAATAAATACCACAATAGAAACACATGATGAAAAAATATAAATCAACATGGCCATGCTCAAAATCAACAAACAAAAAAATAAGAAAATTATAGCCAACAATAACAACAAGGACATATAAAACATTCCCTATACACATCAATCATTAGCCCACAACGACTCAATACCTTGAGTTTTGGTGTTCAGTGTGTCCATCACCAATAGATGCACAAAATTATATTCGGAGTCCTTTCCAAGGTTTATAGCAACCTCCAAATTCCAGTACCCTATATATATTTGAAGAAGGAGTTATTCGATATTTTATAGAGATTGATGGGATGCTCTCGTATCTCTCTCTGAATTACAAGTTTCTAGTTTAGGTGTATGGAGTTTTCTTAAGATTTTATTCCTTGTAATATCTATGGGGTCCCTTCACCTTGCACTCCAATGCATATCAGTTGTCTCAACACACATTATATTGGTATAATTTTCTTAGAACCTAATCATTCATTCATACAATCTCACAATAATATACCCATATAATGCTCTTAATTAGGAATTCAATCAACACTTTAAGTGTGCATAAAATTAAGGGGTCACAATCAATAATTCTTAGAACAATTACCTAGATAAAATCACTAACTAGTAGCAAAATTGTTATCTTCTCTTAATCATAGGCCCATTTTCTCTTGACAACCTCCAACTAAGGTAGTGCTCCCTCTTCTCCGAACACAACAATACCTTAGGTTTTCCCACTATCCTTTTAGGATCTCCAACTAGGTTTGGCCAAGGATGTCTCAAAGTCCTATGGTTTATAGTATTTTTTTATACCTTCAAAGCTCTAGGTACTCTAGATACCACACACACAAACACTTGGCCCTATAGTCCTCCCCCCAGGGCTCTAGTCTTCCTCAAGGAGACCTAAGGAGAATTTCCTCACAATGCTATCACAACATGCATAGGTTACACATGTACCATTCTCTCATTAGCACCTTATCTTCCATAGCATTGGTTCCAAAATACTACATGAGAGACCTTCACTAACTTTCCCATTTGTGTTGTCAACCCGTTATTGAAAAAATGTAGCAAGAAAGGCTCAATTTGACTTTAGCCTTAGTCAAATTGTGTAAATCAAATTTCCACATCAATAGGAAAAATTGGAGGCAATTAACTTGTATGTCATGTCTCTTTTCACTCATTTAGCTCAGCAAATACAAGTTAGAGGGCTTGGAGTTAAATTATGCATGTGTGATTTCTAGATTTAGTAATCTAGCTCAATTATTTTATGTTGTATTCAGTTAAATAGCCTCTAACTATTGTTGGAGTCAGTTGAAGGTGATTTGTGCAATGGGAAAATAGTCTAACTCAGATATATGTTATTTAATTGATCGATCAACCCAAAATATCTAGTGCGTGCAAGGAATTTGAGTTCCTCATTTGAAGTGTAGATTACAAGGAAGTGAAACAACATTGTAAACTAGTTTGAGTGTACAAGTGTTGCATGAGATCACATGATCAATACTTGGGAATTGCGAAATCATTTTGGAGTAAATTCCTAAATAATAGGGGCTAATTTCCTTAGGATTTTCGCAAGGAAATAAGAGGTTAGGTGAGTTGATATTTGGCTAAGTGTTTCCTAGAGTCGTTCATTCAGAAGAGAGAACAATTATTCTTTTGCAGGTTGAGCTATGAGATGGAGAAGGAATTTGTAATATTTTATCTATTCATCTGATTAATGCAAAGAGGCTTGAGGGGTTTCTCCTAGATGGGTTCCCCTAGAAATCATTGTGTATTTATGGTTTTGTGTATTTCATGTCTATGCATGTTGTTCTAAATTTTGAATTTCATTTCGTCGATCAATAGAGTAGAATTGTGTCTCTTGATTGTAGATTAAATTTCTTGAGAATTTTCAATTCTATCAAATTTCTACATGGTATCATAGCCTCAAAAATCACATTAGAACTAGTATTTCAAACTTCTCCCTCAGCAGTTCTGATTTTACAGCATCAATGTAGCATTTTTTTCTTCAGGATCGAGAGAATGTCTTTCAATGGATTGAGATTGGAGTATGTTAAATAGTTTAGCTCAGATTTAATAGCCTAGAAAGATTGAACGGAAGTAGTGCTAAATGAAAATGTTTTTTTATCATATGTTAAAACTAACATTGCAAAACCTCCATTGTCGGATGCACAAAAATTATCCCAATGGATGAAGGATGTTAAAAATACCAGGATAATTCTTCTAGAAGGTGTGCGAGACCATGTGGTTTCAAATCTCCATGGAAAAGAGAAACTATTTTCTATGTGGAAGGCACTGAATGATATTTTTGAAAATATAAGTGAGCATAGAAAATTTTCCTTAAAAGATAAACTTTGAAACATTAAGATGCAGAATAATGATAGTATTCTGTAGTATCTATCCATATTTACACAAGTTTGGATGAGCTTGGAGGGGTGTGGAGGGGTTGGGGTGAATGTTGCAAAAGATGACCTGGTGAGCCTAGCTCTTCTAGGACTTCCAAAATCCTGGCACATCTACAAGGACTCTATGAATGGAAGGGAAAAATTACCGATTGGGAAATGTTGTGGTTTAATTTAGTTCAAGAAGATTTCAAGAGAAAAGACTGGGATGAAACATCATCCAAAGTTGAGGATGAACATAATTTTGCAGTGGCTGGAAATGGGAAGAAGGGAAAAGGGAAGAATAACCAAAGAAATCCTGAGTCTAGCAAAAATAATGGCAAGAAGAAAGACATGAGAAATATAAAATTCTTCCACTGCCACAAATTCAGGAATTATGCAACAAAATTTCCGTACAAGAAGTCTGCCAAGAAGAATTCAGGAGGATTAGTAGGTGAAGCATTGAATTCAAAATTCAAATTAGAATTCATCCCAATATCATGCATGGCCAAAACTGTTATGGGTAGTATGTGGTACCTTGATTTTGGTGCCTTGTCCCATATGACCGTGTGCAAGGATATTTTCAGTAGCATGGATGAGAAGGATATCAAGATGCATATCAAAATGGGGGGGTGATGGGATGTAAAATGCTATGAGAATTGGTACTGTCACCTTTGAGAGGGAGAAATCCTCTCATCTCTACCTCAAAGATGTTATGCATGTACCTAGGTTGAAGAAGAACATGATATTTGTAGTAGTTTTGGAGGAATGTGGCTATGATGTTATTTTTTAGTGAAGGGAAATATTTTCTTAGACACATAACTATCGAGAAATTGAAGCATATCGAGGTTTGAGTGAAGAGCTTATACAAACTTGAGGTGGGATATTGCACTGCATTGAGCAGCAAGGTAGAAAAAATGCAGAATTGAGATGTTGGAGAACTCTGGCACAAGATATTGGGTCATCTAAACCATGGTGCCTTAAAATTTATGCAGCAAATTACCACCAGTTTCCCTAAAGGCTCCCTTGATCAACAAGATGTCTGCAAGGGTTGCACATTGGGGAAATATGTCAAATCCACTTTACATGTCTAATATTGTAGAGCGGATGCAATGCTAGAGCAAGTCCACTCTTATGTTTGTGGACCCTTTTCCACAACCTCCACATCAAAACATAAGTCATGAGGCCCGTCAATAGGTATATTATGAGGGTCATAATGCCATCTTCCAACCTTAAAACCATATTTTTCTCACATTTGTTCACATTTTTTGTTATATTTTTCTTAGTGAGAAGTGTAAAATGTGTTTTTCATAGTATGTGGCCTAATGTGGTTTACTGAGATAATTACCATGCAGGGGATCGAAGGAGACAACAAGGAGAGAATCTAGCGAGTTTTACCACCTCCTTAACCCCCTGAATTAGCTTTGTATCAAAAAAAACTCTCTCATACATTCGAGTTCATACGCAACCAAGCCACTGCTAGTGCAAGTGAAGCTAAAAGAGGACAAGATCAACCATTTTCGAGATGGAGGTAGTCACTCCTATTTTCAAGGGAGTTTTTGCAGCCGCCCTTTCTGTATAAATAAGTAGGAAGAAGATCTCTTTAGGATTCAAATTTTTTTTTTTCTCCAGTTAGGTTTAGCTATTGAGCTCAAGAGCTTGGCACTGTTATTTTGAATTTTATCTCATGTATAAGGCTCTTATTTTATGATAATGAGAATTTGGTTATTACGCTGCATTCAAGGTAGCTTAAGAGGGCTGAGACCCTTGGATTTGGGCCCAACCCAATGGCTTAGGTCCGTCTTTTGTATTTGTGTTTCTCTTAGGTTGAAGTATTTCTTAGTTTCTTGCATTTCAATAGAGATTAATCTATCAAAACTCCTGGTTGCAATGTCTACATCACCTCTCTTGTGGGAGTATGAGTGGAAGGATTCACAACCACGGTCCACAAATATTATGTTTATGACTTATTGGAAATATACTAGTGTTAGTTGTCTTGTTTTACATTTTCTTTCCATAGCTTAGAATTAAATTTAGTGATTAGATCAGAGTTTTGGCATAAACTAGATACTATTTAAATTCAACTCATATTTTCCATCATAATTTATATCATTTTTTCAATGATAAATGGGTGCATGCATGTGATTGATTTCAGGGTTGTGTGGATCTGCAGGAAAGGGAACCTTTACCACTTCCATATTGAGCTCCATCACCTTCTCTTTTCACCTCCAAATTATGTCCCAAAACTCTGTTTCATAAGTCTTTTTGCCTAGATACACTGTGAGCAATCATCCAAATGCAAGACAAGCCTCTGATAGGCCCTGAGCTTTGCTAGGGGATTAACCCAACCTCCATTCATTTTATTCAACCTCCATCCACCTCTCCATAGCCTCAAGACATCATTTTCACCTTCAAAATCCACTTAGAAGCCCTCTTGTAGCATTACAGGCCCTCATGTAGAAATACAGGGCTCCTGTAGCAACCACTTGTATCAAACATGTAGCACCATTTTCCTTCTTCAATTTTGGTCTCCACTGCAACTTTGAATTATTATAGATGAATAATGACCCACAACTATGATTTTATGATCAGGGGAAGCTCCTAGGCTACTCCAAACCTTCCTTTTTTTCAATGCAAAAACAAAGTAGAGTTAGTTTCTTTATCGCAAATATGATGCAAGTAGGTTACTGATTTAAACAAAAGTGTGAACTAGGTAGATGGTACATGCAATTATTATTGGTATTTTGATTAATTATGCAAGAGAAATTAGCTTCCTTCCTACAAGTAGATTTGGTAGTTTGATTAATGTCGCAATATAAAATTTCTTTCTTTCGACAAGTAGTTTAGTTTTCGTCTTTCCATGAATTGATTAGTTACCATTCACAGGTTGAGTCAATGGATTTTTCTCTTCATAACTAGAAGTAGCTTTCATTTTCACCTTCATCAGCAATATTTCATTGTAATTTAGTAGGAGGAATGGTCTCTGGTCACTTTTGATCTAATTTCATAGTTAAAGGTGGCATGAGTAGAATCCCATCTATTGTGCATATAGCAATGTCACCTCTAAGTTTGTATGAAACACAAATTGATAAATAGAGTTGAGGAGCCCTTGGATTTGCAACACTCTTGGTGCATTACCAGGGCCCACCAATAAGTAATATGTTATTTTTATTGATGATTTTTATATTCATGTGGAAGAAGGATGTAATTTTATCAAAATTTGTTGAGTTAAGGAATTAGTTGATAAGGAGATTGGGAAGAAGGTGAAGGCTCTCAGGAGAGACAATGGAGGTGAATATTTTTTGCATGATTTCAAGGATTTCTATGTGAAATAAGGCATTCGAAGGGAACTGATAGCACCCCATAACCCACAACAAAATGGGGTAGCTGAGACGAAGAACAAGAGCATAGTGGGAGAAGAAAGGGCTATGTTGCATGATCAGGGGCTACCATTACATATATGGGAAGAAGCATGCAACACCGCAATATACTTGCATAATCGAATTCCTCATAGGATACTTGGTATGATCACACTGGAGGAAGATTTGTCTGGGAGAAAGCCTGATATGTCTCATTTCAGAATTTTTTGATCTTCAGTTTATTGTCATATCTCCGAGGATTCAAGGAAGAAACTTGAGCCTACAACAAAGTTGGGAGTTTTTGTAGGATACACCGAAATTCCACAAAATTACCGGGTGTATTTTCGTTCACTGAGGATGATAGTTTTAAGGAGAGATGTCATGTTCTATGAGGAAAAGGCTATGATATGCTCTCTTGAATGATAGTTGAGTATCCCACTGGAGCAGGAGCTTCTAGCTCCAAAGGAGGAGCCTCAGGATGAGCTTCAGGAGGTTGTGGAGTAGCCACATGCATTGGAGCAAAGAAGAGGCAAAGTGGAGGCACCCACTCAAATAGAACCTTCCAAAGAGGGGAGAAAGAGAGACAAAGAAGATGACATATTGTTGCAGGATGTGAGGGAGAATTTCACACCCCCCACATCACAACATAGGAAGAGGAGTTCACCTGAGAGGTACATTGGTTACATGGCTCTCATGATTGATCTCATTGATACTGAGCCGTCTTCATTTGAGGAAGAAATTGATCAACCTGTTTGGGTTGATTCCATGGTGGAAGAATATGAATTCATCATGAATAACAGTGTATGGGAGGTGGTGACGAAACCATAAGGGAAATTGGTGGTTGGTTCTAGATGGATCTACAAAGTGAAGCATGCAGTGAATGGGAGCATAGAGAAGTAAAAGGCCAAATTTGTGGCCAAAGGATTCTCTCATGTAGAGGGTGTGGAATATGAGGAAAATTTTTCACCAATTGCAAGATATTCCTCAATCAGATCCATTCTAGCATTGGTTATGCAGATGGGGTGGAAAATCCACCTGATGGCTATGAAGAATTCCTTTCTCAATAGTGTTGTTGAGGAAGAAATTTAGATAGATGGTCCAAAAGGATTTGAGACATATGATAGAGAGTCACATGTGTGAAGACTCAAGAGAGCATTATATGGTCTCAAACATGTGCCCCAAGCATGGTATATTCGGATCGATAGATATCTCAATGGATTAGGCTTCGCCAAAATTGAAGTAGATACGAACCTCTGTCACATTGTGGTAGATGGTAGTTTGCTTATTATTATTTTGTATGTTTATGATTTAATACTAACGGAATATGAGAAACTGATTCTCTACTGCAAAGAGGATATTGCAAAGGAATTTGAGATGAAATTTATGGGCCTCATGCATTAATTCCTCGGGCTGGAAGTATGGTAGGTTGATGGTGCATTGTTTGTACCTCAAGGAAAGTACGTTATGGAGATACTTCTGAGATTTCACATGGATATTTGAAAACCCATGGACACACATATAGCTACAAAATGGAGGAAGGAAAATACCACTTTAGGTGAAGAGGTGGATGCTACCATTTATAGGCATTTTGTGGGTTCGCTCATGTATATTGTGAACACACAACCTGACATGTGCTATGCAATCAATCATATTAGCCAAGCTATGGTGAAGCCTACCAAATTTTATTGGAAGGAAACCAAGCATGTGTTATGGTACCTCATTGGAACTACATAGTATGGATTATGGTACAAACAAACAAACTGAGTGATTTTGCAAGGCTTCACTGATGCATATTGGGCAGGGATTCCATTTGACAAGAAAATTACATAAGGTATTATCTTCAGTGTTGGGTTCGCAACTCTTTCCTGGTACAACAGGAAGAAAAGTTTTGTGGCGCTCAGCTCAATAGAGGATAAATACATGGTTGCAAGTCAAGTAGCATGTGAAGAAATCTGAATGAGGAAAATACTTGTGGGGCTATTCAGTCAGGATATGGATCCAAAAATGATATATTGTGATAATCAAAGTTGCATTAAGCTCTCTGAGAATCATGTATTTCATGAGAGGTCCATGCACATTGATATCTAGTATCATTTGCGAGATTGTGTGCAGAGGAGAATTATGTTGCTACAATACATTCCAACTGAGGAGCAAGATGTTGAAATATTGACAAATGAGCTTTCAAGAGGTAAATATGAATTCCAAAGGTCCAGGATAGGGGTGGTTTAGAATCCCTTTCTTGCTAAGAGGAAGTGTTGAAAAAATTTAGCAAGAAAGACTCAATTTGAATTTAGCCTTAGTCAAGTTGAGTAAATCGAATTTCCACATTAGAAATAAAACTTGGAGGTAGTTAACTTGTGTGACATAGATATTGTCACTTAGTTAGCTTATTAAATTAAAGTTAGAGGGCTTGGAGTTCAATTATGCATGTTTGTTTTCTAAATTTTAGTAATATAGTTTAGTTATTTTCATTTGTATTCATTTAACTGACCTCTAACTATTTTTGGATTCAGTTGAAGGTCAGTTGTGCAATGGGGCAACAATATAACTCAGAGATTTGTTGGTTAACTAAGAAATCAACCCAAAATAGCTAGTGCATGTAAGTAATTTTATTTCCTCAGCTGAAGTGGAGATGAAAAGGAAGTGAAACAATAGTTGTAAACTAGTTTGAGTGTATAGGTGTTGCATGAGATGAGATGATCAATCCTTGGGAATTGCACAATCAATTTCAAGGAAATTCCTGGCTAATTTCCTCAACATTTGTGCAATGAAATGGGAGGCTAGGTGAGATGATATTTGGCTAAGTTTTGCCAAAAGTTTTTCATTTAGTAGAGAGAAAAATTATTCTTTTGTAGGTTTAGTTATGAGCTCAAGGAAACAATTGTAATAGTTTCTCTATTCATCTCATTAATGCAAAGAGTCTTGATGGGTTTTTCCCAGTTGGGTTCCCCTAGAAATCACTGTGTATTTGTGGTTTTTCTTATTGCATGTCTATGCATATTGTTCTAAATTATGAATTTCATTCCACATATCAGTAGAGTATAATTGTGTCCCTTGATTTTAGATTAAAATTCTTGAGCTGTTGTAATTCTATAAAACTTATACACATTTTATAGGTGACATGTTCACCATTAACCACTATTAGTCATCTAAATAATGTCATGAAAATAGACCATTATAAGTATTAATGCATGCACATCCATTAGGGTATGCACCTGACATATTTACATGCATTTATCATATCATTATTTTGTATCTATTCATTGGACATGCATCTATAAGCTATTTCATCTCTTGCAGTTTTTTTTATCATGCTTGTGCTATCATTCCTCATCGTATGACAACTTATCAAAACATTAAAGAAAAGTATTAAAATATTAAGAGATAATTTAATAGATTTCCTCCTCATAGTTATGGCAGCATCATTCAACCATAAACTTTTGTAATCTTGTGGGGTTTCTCTAAGGGATATAGTCAACATCCTACATGCCAATATTGCATGTTCTTCTTGTTTAACTTTTAATTTCATCTGTTCTTGAGCCCATCGAGTAAAAGCATTGAACTTGGGTGTTTTGATTCCACACCCTGTAACAAATCCCTAAACTTTTCCTCCTAGGCCCATTCAATTCAAATGTTGAACATAGGTGATTTGATACCACTCTGTAATGCCCCCTCCCACCCCCTTGCACTTGCCAAGCTAATGGGAGGTGTTACTTTCAAATAACACAACCTAGATGGTCACACTATGAAGATGGGGTTAAAAAATTCCTTCTTCACCAAATTTTGTGGAATCAACTTTGGACAACACCATTTCATATGGCTCGTCAAGAGCTTTATGTTATTATAAATTTTACCTCAATCAAAATCTCAAAATGAAATTTATGACCCTTTAAATATTAGCTAATTAACCCTTGAAAAATTAGCAATACGCTACCACATGGCATCCATGTGAGACCCATATAGCCTTGAAATGTCATCTATGACACCTACATGTCATCCACATGGCGATTTTCATGTATATGTCGCACTTTCCACCTCATCCACCCTCGTGGTTCCCACAAAACCTGACTTCTTCTTTCACTATTGATAATCCTTCTGTATCTAGTTCTAAGTGATATTTGATGATGGAAAAAATTTACACCTTGGAAAACCCCCAAGCCCCCAAACTCCTAGATCAGCATGCCTCCACAATGTATTTAGACACAACCCAATAGCTAGGTTTTCCCTAGCTTGCGCCATGAATTTTTCCCATATTTCCTAGATACATCCACAAGTCATGAAATATAGCCTCACACACCTTAGTTCATCATGTTGGTCCCACACTAGATATGCTGCATGGATCATGAAATTTTGCTTCTCTCTAATTCGACTCACAAACACTTTTTCAATATGTGCGACCTCCCTGATTTCCTTTATTTTGGATACATCTGCTACTCACACCAAATATTATTCAAACAATGTTGGAGAGTTAAATCCCCTCTGCGGATAGAGGCGATCCCTACTAGCCCAGATCGGGTCTAGCAACAACCAATTCACGCTAAGACGCAAGTTCCTAATTGAAAAATACCAAGATGCGAAAAGAGGCCTACCTTAAGTCCTACGCTGTTGTCGTTTGCGGAGAAGATGGTGCTTCCTTCCCTCGCTCAGGCAGATCACAATCCTCCTGCTCGATGCAATCAAACACCTGCATGTACAAGAAGAAACAACAAACAAACAAGTGTAAAACCAAATCAATGCAATTATGTATCAGTCAGAGAAGATACAACTCATGACATAAAACATGAACATATGAGTGGAACCATAATCATACTCGTTTATTATTAATCAGAACAAAGAAAGATACAACCTGTGCTCTGATGGCAGATCTTCCTTCGGTGGGTCGACAGAGGACTACGTCTCGGTAAAGCTCATCGGGAAAAGGACAAGTCTCTCTCTCTCTTTGGCTGTCTGACAATAATCTCCTTACAATTGATTCAGCTCTATTCAAGCTACCAAGACTACTTTGCTCAACCATTCAGCCCCCTCATCAATGCAAGATGGCTATATTTATAGAGGAGAGGAGGAGGTTGGGATCCCTACAATGGTGGAAGGGAGGCCTTATCCCTTGGGAGGTTCCCCATAAGGTGGAAACAAGAGGCCAAAGGAGGAAGGTCGTGGTTATTCAGTCGAAACCACTCCTCATGACTCATCCACGAAGTTGTTGTAATCGAAAATTCGCCTCTTTTTTTAAAAAAATTTCCATAATCATATTGGCGCTGGTGCTTAACTGGGATAGAGCACCAACTGGCGTGGGCTCATTGTTAATTTTCCTCATTGGCGCGAGGACATAACAGGCTACCAGCGCCAAGGAAAAAACAAGTTTTTTCATGGGTTTTCTCAGGAAATGATCAACATAAGGAATGTTGTCCTCATGAAAAGGGATGCAATGATGGTATTTGCAAGGCATGATGCTACTTGCTGTTCATAGAAATGACCCTCCAATGGGCGAGATGGGGATTGCAGGGACGGTGAAAAATTACTGTGTAACATATTCCCCCTAAAGCATGAGGCCTGAGAGAGAGAGAGGGGTGAAATGCTTTACAAGAACATGTCCAACTGAAAACACTGTCGTCGGAAAACCTACATAGAAAAGTACAACTGATATCTCAAATACATGATATATGTGGTATGGGCACAACCATCCATAACAGAGTATACAATAATCAGGATCCAAGGCATGGAAGCAGCCATCTAATAAGGATCAATAACTAGACTCAAGTATGGTCGCATCCATCCAATCAATGAGTCATGTAACCAATCATAATAATCCACAAAATCCATAGCCTGGATTCCAACAGACAAAATCCAGGGTCTTGCGCTCCATCTCAACCCGAACAGAGTACAAGTTCAAGCATGTGAATAGGTGAGCTGAAGTCGAACATGAAAGAACATCGTCTGATTACCAGCCAATGATGAAAGCTATTAATAGATGCGAGAGGAACCACCAATAATTAAAATGGCCCTCAAGGTACTATAGGTACAATCCACAGAATGTGAACAGTGAGCTAGTGTCGAACACCCACAGAATCATTCGATCGAAGGCTAATGATGAAAGCCTTGCGACGAATGCGAAGAACCTACCATTGAGGCATGCAGGCTCCAAGGTACCGGAAGGGAGTCTCTAGATCATCTTCCTCGATAATGAGCTGAAGTCGACAGGAAGTGACCTTGATCGAAGGTGGGCCATAGTGTTTCCCACATCATCGATGCGAGATAGAGGAACATAATGTTTGTGAATCACGATCAGATGAGAATTAGAGGAAGGTCGAAACTGCAAAGGTAAAATTCTCTTGAACATATCGGTGGCATGACAGTGGATTTGGCAGTATTTGACATCAAAAGATCAGAGGTCATGATGACGAGGCAAATAGCAGATGAGAGGTCAAAAGGGATTACCCAAACCCATGGAGGCAAGCATAAAAGGAGATGAGATGTCCCCAACCTGACACGAATGCAGACAAGTGCCATGTTCAAGAGCAACATACTGTCGTAACGACGATGGTACTGGTTCCATTTTTCCCCACCATTTCTAGTGAGTACCTCTTTATTTTTACACAATCTTGAAGAGGATACCATATGCTTGTCATATAAGTTCGTCCTTCGGACGAATCCATCCTAGTACATTTAACGAGCCCTAAGAAGGAGGAACTCAAATATCGTCATTATGACTGAATCCGATGTCATCAAGTTTTAATGAGTCTGAAAAAGGAAGAACTCGGCGTCTTTTCATGTTTAGGGAGTTTGAAAAGATAGCAGAAAAGTAAACTCCAACAGTCCCTTTTCGTAAATAGTTCCTCAGCTCCGAAAAGGTCGAAAAATATGTCTGAGAAAACCTCCTAGTCGCGATAGGCTAGGGTATTCATTTTTCGTAAATAATCTATCCCAGCTCGAAAAAGGGGTAAACGTATACTTGATAGATGTCGTTTCACAGCCACTTTAACGAGATCAAAACGACAAGAAACTTGGCAATCTTTTCATGTTTAGAGAGTCAGAAAAGATTTGAAAGATGACTACTCCTGGAGGAACGAGTGGTATAAAGGGTAGCTACTAGTTCCGATGATGGTGGAACTGCTCAGAACAGTTAAAGGTCAAGAGGCTGGCTAACAAGACCACTCATTGCAGCGGTTCCTCAGGAACAGGTGAAACAACCAAGTGAAGGCATATGATCGGCCAAGCAGATAGTGACGATGGAGTGAGAAAACCAAGGCTCATCTGACAAAATAGGCTGATAAAATGGCAATCAGAAGAGGTAAAATGGGAGTGGTTTCATTTTTACACAAGCTTGAAATCAAGAAACTCTTCTTGAATTTGGTTTCATTTTTACACAAGATTGAAACAAAGATAAACTATGATTGAAAAGGGTAAGCATGCCCCCAGCATGGTGACTCAATTTGAGGTACATGCCCCCCAAGCTTCAGTCCATATGAAAAGCAGATGGAGTGAAGGTTCAAGTTACGAGATTAAGAGAAAGACTTGACTGGGATTTTATGAGATCTAAACAAAGACTTGAATTGAACAGGAAAGTGTTTCATTGTTTTAATGAGGTTGACACATTAAAATAACTATCCTCAGATGACCTTGTTTCATTTTTTAAGGAGCTTGACACAGGAAAGGAACCATGCTCCGACGACCTTGTTTCATTTTTTAAGGAGTTTGACACAAGAAAACGAACTATGCTTCAACCAGCTTGTTTCATTTTTTAAGGAGCTTGACACAAGAAAAATGAACTCTGCTCCGACGACCTTGTTTCATTTTTTAAGGAGCTTGACACAAGAAAACAAACTCTGCTCCAAACACCTTGTTTCTTATTTTAACGAGCTTGACACAAGAAAATTAACTTTTTTCTGATAGACCACACTATAATGAATAACAGGTCATAGCTTCCAAGAGTTCTGCATCTGATGGAAGGAAAACATCTTGGAAGTCTGGACACAATGTCCCCAACACACTATGCACGATGGAATCATCACTGAGCACAGGCACAGGGTAGGTAGCCACATAGTTTACCTGTGGTGGGGTAGATACAATGGGTGGATAAAAACTAGGAAGGGATGATGGCGAGCCAGCTGCCACATCAGGACCAAAGAACGAAAGTTGATCAATGGTCACGATCTGTCCTTCATGCGGAAAACAAACCACACGAAAAAGGGAGGAGACAAGCGCTCCCATGGCATAGCTGTAATCGCGCCCCAAGAGCAGATTAAAATCCAAGGGGCCTGGAACAATAATCACGTCCATATGGATGGTTTTACCTCCCAAAGTAACAGGTAACCTTGGAAGGATCCCTAACGGTTGAATAGTTCTTTTGTTAAACACCAATAGATTCTACGTAGTAGGTGTTGCATCATAAAAAGGTATCTTTTGAACACCTAATTAGCCTACATTAATCATCAATCTGGGAGCGTCTTTTTATTTCAAGAGTGTACTATGTCTGAGGCTGCAATTGTCTAAGAGAAATGCTGTGAAGATGTAGTACAAAACAACAAAAACAAAAGTAACGAATGCTTGGAAAGAAACCTAATTACAGTGACATGAATGGAAAGATTAAACTACTTCAATCTTGCAAAACATCGATCAGTGATGCAGTAGAAGTAACTCTTTCCCTTAGAAATCGATGCAAGATGACCAATCTGGGGACTTGGAAGCAAAAGCCTCTATCCTCTACAGTTGGAGATCTTAAAGCAATTGAAACGAAAGAAAATTCAATGAAAGCAACTTAAAAGAAACGCAATCTGAAAAGGAACAGCAGCATGTAACTACAACTCATATATTTGCTAATCAAAGACTATGAATAAGTAATGAATAGAAATGGAACAACAACATGAAATGAACAGCAATTACAATTCTAACATATTCGAGGCACTAAATTTCTATGCTTCAATCCTGTCGACAGCTTCTCACCACGCAACAATCAGTTATAACAGATTATAAACTAAAGGAACAACAATTCAAATCAGAGACAAGTCAGCGAAGCTTTATAGTAACAACAAGATAATAGAATTGAAAATTATGCTTCTTGTAAATAAATGAAACAACAATGACTCTGTATTTGATCCGATCAACAATAAACCAATTCTGTAATCAAAACAAAAATTAAGCGCACTCCACACGACAATGAGCAAAGATTAAAATACAAACAGTGAAGTTATTCCACCAGAGCTGGGCCCTTAGCGCCACTGAAATACTGCTGGGCTAATTCAGAACTGCAGAAGGTAGATAAAATGTGTGCTTTGTATTAAACCAACATAAATTTCTACAGAAAGGTTTCTCTCAAAACAGAGAGTTAATAGAACAGAGAAAATGTAAAGTCTTTCGACCAATTCTTTAATTCAACAACAATCTGTCCCCTTGTCACTAAAGGACGTGGCTTTATATATCAAATCTCAATGGACCAATCGAGGAACAAGATAAGTTTGAATAGCGATCCCTCGAGATCGAAAGATCCTGAGGGATTCGCTCCTCTATGTTTAGTCATCTTTCTATTTGTGCTGACTAAGGCCGAGTTGTTCCCTGTCCTTTCTAGGCTATTCATTCAGATCTCCTTGCCTTTGGCTGGATATGATTCAACGCTGATGGAGCAGTAATTAGATTGTTCTCAACCCCGCCTTTGGTACAGCTGCTCACCTCTCCGAATTCCTATTTGTCAATCAAAAAGTAGCCTTTAGTCATCTTTTCATTTTAATCATGAACCTTTCCAATTCTATTGTAATTCCTATGATAAATTACCTTTCCAAGGAAAACATGAGTATATTTATGGTAAAGAATGAGTAAATACACAATAATTTCATACCTCTTTCACTGCCCAACATACCCCCCTGCTTAATCTTTTTCATGCCCTCATGAAAACTATAGTTCACATGGAGAGCAGTCATAGAATAAGCCGAATAAGGTTTGTCATCCACAGGCCTAAAACCATGTAGTGCAGCTAATTCCTCAAAAATATGTTCTGTCTGTCCTTCAGGAAGTTCCTAAATAGCTTTGTAGTCCAAAGCAGGGTACCATGCAATAGGGTTGCGAAACCTACATCCTAACCAATATGGTCCTTCTTTTAAAACAGGATGGCTATAGGAAATGAAACGGTCTGCAGCTAGCCCAAAGTTTCTATAATTAAATGGTTCCCTATTTTGCACATTCTGATTCCAGGTTCTCCATCGAACCTTGGCTGCTATATAAGCTTGGTTCCTAATGGATGAAAGATAATCTGTTCCATTCAAAATGATTGATTTGTGGATAGGCCCCAGAGTTTGGGTAACACCTTCTCACATGTGTGATAACTTCCTTCCTCTTCATCTGAATACCAGATTTCTCCCTCAACTTCTTCTTCTTCAGAATTTCCTTCGATTCCTTCTTCCTTATTATCTCCTTCCTCTGCACTAGATTATTTTTCACTATCGGTTTGGCGACTTATTTCTTCTTCGTCCGAGTAGCGAATTTCTCCTTCCAATTCTTTTTCCTCATCAGTACGAGGGCTTACTCCCTCTAATTGCTCTTCCTCGTTAGTGCGAGGGATTACTCCCTCCAATTGTGGAGGTTGTTCCTCCTCTGAGCTGTGCATTTCCAGGGGCTGGCTACTACTGCCCGGAAGTTCTTCCACCATCCTTCTATTTCATTTCGACCGGAGGGACTGTCTATGAGTAGAAGGCTCAGCAATTGAGCCGGCCATCCTCTTCCATTTTGGAGCGGGTACAACTAACCCTCCGTCAATGGAAAATATTAATTCTTCCTCGCTGGTCTGTTGCTGGGCAAGGCTACGATTCACTATTAAACGAATTAGACAATGGTGGCTGACCACCGTATCTTCATGCTGGGCTTTTCTTATACCACGAACAGTATCATGCAACAAAGAATTTAAAAATGCAGGAAAATTAATAGTGCATTTCTGTTTTAATACAGCTAATAGCTTAAGGTGGCGAGGTCTTACCACATCCTTTCTTCCGTTGAACGTTATGTAAGCCTACACAATCTTGGCCAACTCTATCCATGGTTCTCCTAATGACGCTGGCTGGACTCCTTTACCTTTGATAACTAACTTCTATCCATCATCTTGAAAAAAATTTATGGCTTCACGAATCCTAATCTTCTTCTGAGTCCAAATAGTCCCTTGCGCGGGAATGTCAGACACTTCTGCAATTATCTCGTCAGATACAGCTATCTGCCTCCCTTTGACCATGGAGGATCCTTCCTGCAGGTTCAATAAAAATTCGGTGGCCACAGCTTCATGGGGTTGCTGCATTCTCAAGAAATATGTAATCCACCCCAGTCTTTCTAAAATTGCTCGTGTAGCATCAGAGACGATCAATACTTGCAGTTCACTGCGAATTGGCCGTCCTCCCATTTCTACGTTCTATTAATTTCTCAACACACAGTAATCACAATGGAACAACATAGCACAGTTCGTTGAAAATTTTCTATTTCCTAAAATGCAGGGATTTTAATCCGTATACAGGTAAGGGAATCTTGGAGTTTGTTTTGTATGCAGACATCCGCACCCCCCGAATGAATGAAAGGTCGCCCTTGACTGTCAATTGAGAGGAGAATGTGTGGCTCAGCAGCAGTACAACAATAAAAAGCAGGCGTAATTATGATACATTCAATCAAATTACAGCAATTACTGAAATCAATGCATGTGATGAATCGTTAATAAATAGAAAATCGTTTTGTAATGATTCAAATACGACGAGAAGGGACAACATAAAATAAACATAAACACAAGTGTGTTATTTACCATTTTGAACTAATATGATCGATTTGTAATGATTTTCATGTATAATAGGTTCGGAGGGAAAGGTAAGGGATTCATATTCCATTTGACATTTAAATAAAGATATAGGAAAAGGGTTAAATATAACTATTGATGTGTATAAATGTGACTCCAATACCATCAGTAGAGCTCTGCTTCCCACAGGTGTCCATAACCTTGACAGAGTTTCTTTTTTACCCACGGAACCATTGTCCTTTATGTATGCTGAGGAAGTGCCCCCTTTTTTTATTGAATATCATGACGGAGGCCATTGTGTTGGCTTGGTGACCAGATAAACCACAATGCCATTCACCGGGAAGAAGTGAAAGGTGGGCAGGCCGGCTCGTGATGAGACCTCTTATTCCAAGGACTTCTTGATTTTTTCAATTGTCTATTGGACCATTTCCCTGGTTTGGTGGCCATAATGGGAATGCCACGTCACTGCCTTCTCTATGATCACAGTAGGCTGGCTCTTGGTGAGACCCCCTATCCTCCATCTGCAAAATCATTATTAAGAATATGTAAATATTTTTTTCTTCTTTTCTTTTTCACACAGCACTTTTCCTCAGTTATTCATAAGGGATGGCTCAACACTCCTTAAGAGTAGGGATGGTTGAAGAAGTCTGAACATCTCAATAGAAAAAAACATTATGCCCTTATTCCTATTCCATAGATAGACATCAAAGAAAGTTATAGCATATGGCAAAAGAACCAATCATGATAAAAATAATCGATCAGATTAATTCAATGGTAAAAATAGCAAAGTTATGTTATTGATCATGCCCTTTTTCCTTTTTTTCTTATCATTACTAGACAATTTTTTTTTTAAAATGACGATTTCTTTTGATTTGTTGATGACAGTAAGCTTTAATTTTTATGATTGTATATAAATGATATATTTTCCTTTAGAAGAGTAATCAAAAATTCAAAATGCTGTCTTAAAACAAAAAAACAATCCTCAAAAAAGTGTTGTTCCTTTAAAAATAATAGTAAAAAAAATCTGCGGAATTGTTGTTCCTTTCAAAAGGAACAGCAAAAAATACTTTGCGGAAGTGTTGTTCCTTTGGGAAGGAACAGCAAAAGCGCTCTGCGAAACTGCTATTTCTTTCAAAAGGAACAGCAAAAAATAGTCTGCGGAAGTGTTGTTCCTTTGGGAAGGAATAGCAAAAACTCTTTGCGACACTGCTATTCCTTTCAAAAGCAACAACAACGGTCTGCAAAACTACTGTTCCTTTCGAAAGGAACAACAACAGTGTTGTTCCTTTAGAAAGGAACAGCAAAACAAACGAAACAAACAAATTTTTTTTCTCTTTTTCTTTTTTTTTGAAGAAACCGAATTTCATGAAACAAATGATGAAGAAATAAAGCGGTAATATTAACAGAATGTTAAAAAACAAATTCCATAAAACAACAATCAGAAAAACGGGAAAAAAAAATGCTTTATGTACAAAAATTAAAAAATAATATGATTTATCAAACTGATGCCGAGGAGGAGTTCTCCCCTTCAACGAGAATTTCCATGGTAGAATCTTCCCGTAACTGTTGGTGAAAGGATTCCTGGGTAAGCGGTTTATGATACAATCATACTCGATGACCATTTACCTTAAAGGAATGTCCAGATCTGTCAATGGTAACTAATGTAACAGTGCCATTATCATGCACTTTTTGTATTTCATAGGGTCTAAGGCCATCATGTCTGGAGTTTTCGTGGGAAATCCTGAAACCTAGAATCATATAGGAGTCCCAGTCTCCTTCGTGGAAGATCTTTTCTTTGATATGGGCGTCATGCCATTTGGCTCTGTTTCTGAATTAATGTTGTGTGCTGAAGAGCAGAGAGCCTAATTTCATCTAGCTCATTAATTTGCTGCAGTCTTTTAGCCTGGGCTTCATTTAAATTTAGACCCACCTTTTGAGTTGTTTGTAATGTTTGAATTTCGAATTCTATAGGAAAGATGGGTTCCTTTCCGAATACCAATTGGTATGGTGAATATCCTGTGGTAGGTCTCCACGTTTTTCGATATGCCCACAATGCTTCTGGAAATTTGTAGGCCCAATCCCGTCTATGAGAGGCAACTTTTTTTTTTAATATAAATTCGATTACTTTGTTCGTGCTCTCTACTTGGCCATTGGCCTGTGGGTGATATGGAGTCGTAATCTTGTGTTGAACGTGGTAGTTTTGCAATGTTTTAGCTAATTTTTTACCTACAAACTATGGTCCTCCATCTGTGATTATGTCTCTTGGGAGGCCATAGCGCGCAAAGATTTGGAAAATAAATTGTATTACAGAGTCCTCTGTAGCTTTTGAAAGAGCTTCTACCTCAACCCATTTGGTGACATACTCAGTTGAAACTAGGATATATGTTTTCTGGTTTGATGGGGGGCTAATAGGACCAACAAAGTCAAGAGCCCAACGTTCAAATGGATTGATAACTAGTTGAGGGTTTAGAGGCATTTCATCAGACTTCCCAGGGCGACCTTCCCTTTGGCAGCTATCACAGGCCTGCACTATTTTTTTAGCATCTTTAAAGATAGTAGGCCATTAATAGCCTGTTCGTAAAATTTTATGGGCAGTTCTACGATCTGCAAAATGTCCGCCACACTGTCCATCATGGCATGCTTTCAAGATGTCAAATACCTCATCCTCCCTAATGCATCTCCTTATTGTCATATCTGCACCTGTATGAAATAAGTGGCCTCCAATCCAGGAGAAGCGGGTACTACGGTGTATTATTTGCTTATGCTCATTAAGGGACAAATGTTTAGGTAATTTACCTATTGCCAAATAGTTCGCTATATCAGCATACCACGGTGTTCTGATAGTAACAACGAAGAGATGTTCATCTAGAAAGTGGTCTTCAAATACTTCTATATCTTTTGGCTTTGGCATTCTTGACAGAAAGTCAGCTACAGGGTTCTCTTTCCCAGGTCGATCTCTGATTGTGATGTTGAATTATTGTAGTAAAATCAACCATCTTGTCACTCTTCTGTTTGTAACAAGTTTATTTGCTAAAAATTTAATGGCAGAGTGATCAGTATATAATACTATAGGATACCCAGTTATGTAATGCCTAAATTTGTTTATAGCATGAACTACAGCTAAAAATTATTTCTCAGTCACAGTATAATTTAATTCAGCAGGGGATAGATTTTTTCTAATATAGTAAATTGCATATGGCTTCTTGTCTTCCTCCTGCCCAAATACTTCTCCAATTGCTGTGTCTGAGGCATAAATTTGGAACGGAAAATTCCAATTTGGGCCCCTTAGCACTGGGGCTGTTGAAACGAGCTTCTTCAGATCATTAAAGGCATTTTCACATTTATCTGTCCAAGTGAAATCAACATTTCCAGTCAGTGCATATAAAGGTGCAGCTATTCGAGAATAATGTTCTATAAATCTTCTATAGTAACCAGAAAATCCAAGAAAGCTATGTACCTCTGTTTGTGTAGTAGGTGTAGGAATTAACAAGAGTATTTGAATTTTAGTCGGGTCTACTTGAATTCCAGCTGCTGAAATATAATGCCCTAAGATAACTCCTTCAGTCATCATCATAAGACACTTTTCATTGCTTAAGCAAAGCCTAGTGTCAATACATTTTTGCAATACTTTTTCTAAGTTTTCCAATGCAGGCTCAAAGTCATCCCCATAGGGTGTGAAATCATCCATATATACTTCGAGGCCTTCATTTATTAAGTCTGCAAAAATGCTGATAATTTCCCTTTGGAATGTAGCAGGAGCATTGCATAGGCCAAAAGGTAGGACTTGGTAGGCAAATGTCCCCCATGGACAGGTAAAAGTAGTTTTGTCCTGATCTTCAGGGGCAATCTGGATTTGGTTGTACCCACTGAAGCCATCGAGGAAAGAGAAGAATTTCTTCCCTGCCAATGTGTCCAATACCTGGTCAATGAAAGGAAGGGTAAAGTGGTCTTTCTATGTTGCCTTATTAAGTTCACGGTAATCTACACATATCCTCCACTTTCCGTTCTTTTTTGGTACTACCACTAATGGGGAGACCCACTTGCTATCAGATATTGGGTAGATGAAATTAACATCCAATATTTTTTGTATTTCATCTTTCACAATATCTTTAAGGTGAGGATTTAGTCTCCTTTTAGGTTGGTGAATGGGTCTTGCATCTTTTTCAATGTAAATGTGGTGAGTACACAATTGAGGATCAATTCCTTTCATATCAGGGTAATCCCATGCAAAGGTTGCTTTGTATTTTCGTAATAATTGGACCAATTTCTCTTCTTGTTTAGCAGTGAGATTTTTATTAATATTTAAAGTTTTTCCCGGCTCAATTTCTACAACCTTGCTATTGCTCACAGAAGTAGTAGGTATTGTTTGATCAGGAATATCTTTGAAAGGATCTTCTTCTTATTTATTATCGAATGCTGCTTTGATCATGTGACATTGCAAATGAGATCTGGTTTGTGACTTATTAATTAAATTATTAATGATATCATCCTCTATTTGATCTTTAAAATCAAGAGAATTTTCTATGGTTAGAGGTGATCTCATATTCTCCATAAGATATGATGTAGGTGGTTTTCTTGTTTTGATTATTGATAGACTTGGCTGGGCTGGGGGATATAGGAATAGATTATTGACATATTTTCCCCTTGTAATTATCATGTTGCCTTGTCGGCATCCAATATAAGCATCGAAAGTTGCCAACCAAGGTCTACCTAGAATTAACGGATGTCCATCTAGTCGATTCTTTGGATTGATAACCAGGAAGTCAATAGGGTATTTCCAGGATTCTACAGATACCATTACATCTTGTAGTATACCTTCTGGTTTAACTACTGATCGGTCAGCCAATTCCAACAAGGTTGTTGTTGGTTCCAGTGATGTAATTCCAATTTTTTGACAGGTGGTGGTTGTTAAAATGTTGATTGCTGCCCCCAAGTCAACTAAGGCATTTGGAAATGATTGGCCATTGATCTGCACGATCACTATAGGATTTCCTAGGTCTTCATATTTGATGGGTGTTTCCATTCCTGATAATAAGTCAGATAAGGTACCGACTATTTGGACAGTAGGATTGGTTGTTGTTCTCCTCTTTGGCTTCTTTATGCATAATTCCTTAATAGTTTTTGCATATATAGGAATATCTTGAATAGCTTGGAGGAGAGGGATTTTTATACACAAATTTTTTAATTCTCCCAGAAGATCAAAATTAGGTTGTTCTAATGGACGAGGTATAATTAATCGTTCTGGGAATAGTGGAGAGGAATTTATTACTTGTTGTTGATTTCGTTGTTGATTTTGTTACTGGACTTCCTTCTCACTTTGTACTGTTGTTCTACAGGTAACGGATCTTCACTGTGGATATCATTGTTTCTATTTGTTTCAACTATGCGCCCAGACCTTAATTGAAGATCATTACACTCCCTTAGTTTAGTTTCTTCTTCTGGGGGTTCCATTATTTGGATAGACTGAACTGGCCTATTATTTGGGTTTGGGTTGGGTTGGGCTGGGAGTTGTGGTCTTAAATTGGTCTGGGGGTTTGTATAAGGAGCTGACAATGTAGGTTGAGAGAGAGGAATTGATCCAGCTGGCTGATTTGTTGGTTTTTTCCAGTTTGACTGCCAGGCCTGATTCTGGGAAGTAGAGGGGGACCATGTGTAGGCCAGAAAGGTGGGTAGAAAGGAAATCTAGGCCAATTATTCTGATTTGTTTGATTTGGCCAAGATGTGGGAGGAAATGGCTGTTGTGACCAATTAGGAAAAGATGGTTGATTCTACCACATCCCACTATATTGTTAAGAATTATATCAAGGAGGTTGAAAAGAAAATGGATCATTTGGCATACCTGATGGTCGTGGCTGCCATTTTCGGCACTGATTGAGCAGACATACCACTTTTGATTCCTCTTCTGCCTCCTTATAAACTTCTTTTAGGCCAGGAAGCGAAGGACATCCTTCTGTAGGGTGATGTTTTGTGCAAATGGCGCAGACTTTAATCACATCCAATGGACATTCTTTGTGGCTGTGCTTCTTTCTACATCTGGGACAGAATATTGCCAAGTTCTGCTCTGCTTCTGCCTATTTCTGTTTGGCTTGCATAATATCGAACTATGTTCTTAGAGTCCCAAGTATGTTTTTCTTAAAGTCTTCTAGGATATTTCCAATCTCTGCATGAGTCACACCTTCATTAGAGGTATTATTTTCTCTTGTGATTATATCACGTTCTGCTGATTTCAACCTTGTATTTCCCCTCGAACTCCTGATACACAAATCAATGATGTTAGGATAACTTTCCTGATATATATCACCTTTTCCCATAATATTCAATGTTTCAACCCATTGATCTTTCATTCCCCTAATTAATGTGGTTTTCAAAACATTATCAGGTAAGGGTAAAGATGCATAAGGGGATTTCTGAAGATTATATTGAAACCGTTCCACATACTCTTCCAAGGTCTCATTTGGTTTTTCTTTCATTTGGAATATCTCATCTTTTAATTCCCGAGACCTACAGTAATCTTGATATTTCTTTAAAAATGTAGCCTTCATATGATCCCAATCAGTTATGACACCCCCACCTAATCCCATAAACCATCTTAGGGCTACCCCTTTTAATGTAGAAGGGAATAGTTTTAGTTTTTTGGCATCGGTGGTGTAATCGTATCCTCTGCACAACACATAAAATTCAAATAAAAATGCATCTGGGTCTTCTGATGTTAAGCCGTGAAATGTGGGAATATGTTGAAGAGGAATAGCTTTCATGGGTGCATTGACTGTAGTATCTACTATAGGATATTGCAGCGTAGAGGTCTGCTGCTGATTCTGATTTTGATTCTGGGCCATTTGATCGAAGATATGCTAATATCCCTCTGGGATTTCCAAGGAATTTCTAGGTTGAAAAGTAGTGGCAGGAATGGCTTTGACATCACTCCCTTTGTTTGGGATAATAAGTATTTCTTGTCGACCTACTATTTGAGGTGATTCAAGACCTTGGTTCTGAATAAGTTGAACAACACTTCCCTCATCTAGGCTGCTTATTGTTTGGGCAGTTTCAATAGGAGATTTCAAGTTTGTGATTTCTCCCGTTTCCCCTTCTCCTTCTCGGAGATTGCTAGCATTCCCTTCTTGAAGGAAACTTATGCAAGGATTCTCAATTTCTTGGGAATCTTGCTCAATTCCCTTTGTTTGACTATGTATCTTAGCAAAGGCTTCAGATGGTGGCTCTGTAGCCTGAAGGGAACTAGTAGGTTGTCTAGAAGTAGTTCTTTTAAATCCTACTGATGGCTGAGATTTAGTTTTTTTAAGGATTATGTCAATAAAGGTTGTGCGCCCAAGGGTCACCGGTCCCGTAGGTTTTTCAATTTTAGGAGGAATTTTGTTTCGCTTAGTTGATTTATTCATTCAAAGAAACAAACCTTCATTCCTACCTAAATAAAAAAGCTTACCTACTTCTATTGTGAAGCGGGCTGCGAGCAAGTGTGTTTCTTGCCCAGTGCGCAGGTTCTTACCTTCCATCTTTAATACTCAATTCTCCGCAAGCAAAAGAAAATCAGTTGTGCATTACTCCTTTAAGATGGCATACACTCTCCCCGGAAATGAAGCCAAAATTTTGGGTCATAAAAAGGTATCTTTTGAACACCTAATTAGCCTACATTAATCATCAATCCAGGAGCGTCTTTTTATTTCAAGAGTGTACTCTGTCTGAGGCTGCAATTGTCTAAGAGCAATGCTGTGAAGATGTAGTACAAAACAACAAAAACAAAAGTAACAAATTCTTGGAAAGAAACCTAATTACAGTGACATGAATGGAAAGATTAAACTACTTCAATCTTGCAGAACATCGATCAGGGATGCAGTAGCAGTAACTCTTTCCCTTAGAAATCGATGCAAGATGACCAATATGGGGACTTGGAAGAAAAAGCCTCTATCCTCTACAGTTAGAGATCTTAAAGAAATTGAAACGAAAGAAAATTCAATGAAAGCAACTTAAAAGAAACACAATCCGAAAAGGAACAGCAGCATGTAACTACAACTCATCTATTTGCTAATCAAAGACTATGAATAAGTAATGAACAGAAATGGAACAACAATGTGAAATGAACAGTAATTACAATTCTAGCATATTCGAGGCACTAAATTTCTATGCTTCAATCCTGTCGACAGCTTCTCACCACGCAACAATCAGTTATAACATATTATAAACTAAAGTAACAACAATTCAAATTAGATACAAGTCAGCAAAGCTTTATAGTAACTGCAAGATAATCGAACTGTGAATTATGCTTCTTGTAAAGAAATGAAACAACAATGACTCTGTATTTGATCCGATCAACAATAAACCAATTATGTAATCAAAACAAACATTAAGTGCACTCCACACGACAATGAGAAAAGATTAAAATACAAACAACGAAGTTATTCCACCAGATCCGGGCCCTTAGCGCTAGTGAAATACTGCTGGGCTAATTCATAACTGCAGAAGGTAGATAAAACGCGTGCTTTGTATTAAACCAACATAAAGTTTTACAGAAAGGTTTCTCTCAAAACAGAGAGTTATTAGAACAGAGAAAATGTAAAGTCTTTCGACCAATTATTTACTTAAACAACAATCCATCCCCTTGTCACTAAAGGATGTGGCTTTATATATCAAATCTCGACGGGCCAATCGAGGAACAAGATAAGTTTGAACAACGATCCCTCAGGATCGAAAGATCCTGAGGGATTCACTCCTCTGTGTTTAGTCATCTTTCTGTTTGTGCTAACTGAGGCTGAGTTGTTCCTTGTCCTTTCTGGGCTATTTGTTCAGATCTCCTTGCCTTTGGCTGGATATGATTCAACGCTGATGGAGTAGCAGTTAGATTGTTCTCAACCCCGCCTTTGGTACAACTGCTCACCTCTCCGAATTCCTGTTTGTGAATCGAAAAGTAGCCTTTAGTCATCTTTTTGTATTAATCATGAACCTTTCCAATTCTATTGTAATTCCTATGATAAATTACCTTTCCAAGGCAAACAGGAGTATATTTATGGTAAAGAATGAGTAAACACACAATAATTTCATACCTCTTTCACTGCCCAACAGTAGGCACAAGCGGCGGCGAACCAAAATCTTCCCAATTAGTTGAGGATAGAATACTAACAGATGCACCTTCATCTATAACAGTGCTAGGTACGACCAGACCAGAGGCTTGTACCGTTATCTCAAAAGGCACATAAGATGGAAGGCGGTATCCTACAAATCAACTCCAGTCAAAGGAAGCGACCAAACTACTCGGAGGGGCTACCATCGAACTGAGATGGTCCTCCCCTGGTTGTGTTATGGAAGAAGAAGGAGCATCCTCCATGACCTCCATCTCGAAGGCGGGAGGAGTATCCTCCAGGACCTCCATCACGGGAGGCAGAGGAGCAGCTTCTTGAGATATAGGGACAGGAGAATCTTTCTGCAAGTCTGAGGAATATGAAGAAATAAGAAGAACCTGGGGGATGTGAGGTCCACTCTCAATGGAAAAGACCTAGTGCACCGTAGAAGGGGCCAGCTCAACCGATCCCACGACTAATGGTTGGTCAGGAATGGATTCCTGAATTTGAATTTCCGAGGGAGCGGGATTGACCAAGGATGACTCTTGACCAATCATAGGATCAGTTGGTGGTGGAATTAAAGAAAGCCATTTATAACCAGCCGGGAGGCATGGTGTAGAAATGGTTGAGTTGTCCAAAACTCTTTTGGCTTCATCCATATACGGACAAAGGTGAATGGCATGGTGCCCTTCACACAACTTACAGGGATTGGTAATCTTACCCTGATTCTTAGGAGCCTTACCAGTAGCAGTTGAAGACGTGCCCCCAACCTGACTCCCAGAAGCTAAAGGCAATGGCGGGTGACCGTTGGACCATACTTCGAGCACCTTGGGAATGCCAGGGCAGTCTCGAAGAAGATGGTCTCCCGTGCACAACATGCAAGGGAACTTGACTTTCCGTGGAGGGTTGGGAGGTTTGTCAAAAGGAGGTGTTTCAGAAGCAGTAGCTGCAGCTTTAGCCTTTCGCTTATTAGACTTCTTCTTCTTTGTCTTCTTCTTCTTCTTCTTAGCCACCTGGTTACTTGAATCCAGACTTTCACCAGGCGAAGTAGAAGAGGAGGACGCAGAAATAGGTGAATAAGGGGAAAGGTCCAACTTGGAATCAACATGATGTTGCTCAGGCGGAGGAACTGATTGAACAGTAGCTGAGACATTCGGGACCACAGAGGTTGAAAAAAACCAAACAGGCAACCTAACAGTTAACCCAGGAAGGGAGAACGTTGCCATATAAGAGCACCAACATTCCCAATAGGAGGAAAATGACTAGAATTCCCATCGGAGGGGATTCCTTGGTTGGTGAACTCCGAAAAATTTTCCATCGGAGAAAACTCAAAACAACACCCTAAGGAAACTAACTTTAACCAAGAATATTTCGTGGGCAGTTAATTTTTTAAAACATTGAAACAAAACTCTATCGTTTCATGTTTTAAGAGTCGAGAAATGGATGAAAGGTGACTCTATCACTTTCATATTGGAAACAAGCGTGAAAGGACAAGCGCTTGATGATATTTTCAAATTTAATGAGTCAGAAAAGATCGAAATGACTACTCAGGAAATCTAGGCAAAGGGTGTACCAGATATCCGTGAACTGCAATATACACCTTGGTTTCCAAAACGAAAGAGAAATCAACCAAGGACTTGGCGTACGTGTAGGAAATCTCCCCAAATGCTGTGTCTGTTGTATCACAGGTATAAGGCGGCAGACTCGGCTTCCTACAGATAAAGGATATCAACCTAGTGGGGTCTCCCTTTATATACGCGACGGTATGGGGAGCACAAGTCCGTACTAGCGTTGTCTAAATCCAAGAGGCGAACGACAGCTACTAGGTTTAACAACGTTGAAACACGTCACTAGCCTAGACCTCTAAATATTTCGTTAATGTTTCAATGCTTCCTTAGGTTGATTGAATAAATTTTATGGTTGATCTTCAATTATGTCTCAATTTTAGGCCCTACCGAATGTCATTTGAAAATCTCCTATATGCAGCTATATGAGAAAATAAATCTTCCAATTCGATGAATGCTATCTAGTTAAGGGAAGAGTCTCAAACAATAATGCAACAAACAACAATACTGAAAACGAAACTTTTTCCAAACTAGATGACTTTCACTATCCAAAAGTATTCTAAAACATTCAACGATGCGAATTATGCAATGTAATCTATGCAAAATTATCTTTTCCGAAAACTATGCAATTGTAATCTATGCACAATTTCCTTTTTCTTTTCAAATGGTAAGAATGCCTCAATGCATTTTTCGATGAAACGAGAATCTACTTAATGCACGCTTTTAATGAAATAGAATGCACTCAATGTGATTTTTAGCTTTCAATCATTAAACAATGTGATCTAGGTTCAATGATAAATCTCAAAAATACTTTTCAATGCAATGTGATCTAATGCATTTTAACAAAAATAACACTTTGAGATGAAAACTAAATAAACGCAAATCTTCTTAATGAAGGATGAATGCAAAAGAGATGTAAACAAACACTAAGAATGCAATCGTTGTTTCAAAACACTTTGTAACGAAATTCCTCAAAAGGTGACAAGACATATGAGATCAAACACAAAGAGGACTGCCAAAGCAAGAGATCAAAACAAGGCATTCATTCCCTTTTACATCAAACAATCATGGAAAGAAGACATTTCAAAAAATGAGCAATGTAATCTATGCTCATACAGTGAAAATACCGGAAGGGAAAGACACACTGGGAAGGATTTAGGGAAAAAATCTCAATTTTCACACGCCCTGAAATTGGCACAAATTTCTCACTGACAAATAGCGCAAATTGGCGCGACTTACTTATTGACAAATAGCGCTAATGGCTAATTGGCGCGGGTTGCTAACTAACAACAAGCGCCAACGCCTGAAAATGAAAAAACAAGGAATTTCTCCCAACCAAGACCAGACTCGCCACTTCAAGCAAAATCTAAAAGTAACCCAGAAGAAAAGTACTGACCCAAAAAAACTTCTGAACAAGGGACAACCCTAGCACCTACAAGAAATGGCTCAACTTTCTGGATGTAATCCACGCCAGACAGGGGATGGCGTGAGTGATGAACTAGCAACCTGCGCCAACTGGCGCGGCTGTCAGGGAGGATATTGCGTCAATAAAGCAAACCATGAAAAGGTGGAAATTTCGGAAAAGCAGAGGTCAGATCTGATCCTCTGGGGCTGAACAGAGGTTTTACACTAGAAAAAAGTGAACCAAAAGAGCTGATCAAGCAAAAAAAGACCAAAATCAACCGAAAAGACAGAACAAGCTCCAATAAATGTCTCCCCAATGGAGTCACCAGTTTGTTGGATAGGTAAATCCCCTCTGCAGATAGAGGCGATCCCTACTAGCCCAGATTGGGTCTAGCAACAACTGAGTCATGCTAAGACGCAAGTTCCTAATTGAAAAAGACCAAGATGTGACAAGAGGCCTACCTTAATTCCTACGCTGCTGTCGTTTTCGGAGAAGATGGCGCTTCCATCCCTTGCTCAGGCAGATCACAATCCTCCCACTCGATGCGATCGAACACCTGCACGTACAAGAAGAAACAACAAACAAACAAGCATAAAACCAAATCGATGCAATTATGTATCAGTCAGAGAAGATACAACTCATGACATAAAACATGAACATTTGAGTGGAACTATAATCGTAGTCGTTTATTATTAATTAGAACAAATAAAGATACAACCTGTGCTCTGACGTCGGATCTTCCTTCGGTGGGTCGACAGAGGAGTACGTCTCGGTAAAGCTCGTCGGGAAAAGGACAAGTCTCTCTCTCTTTGGCTGTCTAACGATAATCTCCTTACAATTGATTCAACTCTATTCAGGCTACCAAGACTACTTTGCTCAACCATTCAGCCCCCTCATCAATGGAAGATGGCTATATTTATAGAGGAGAGGAGAAGGTTGGGATACATACAATAGTGGAAGGGAGGCCTTATCCCTTGGGAGGTTCCCCATAAGGTGGAAACAAGAGGCCAAAGGAGGAAGGTCGTGGTTATTCAGTCGAAACCACTCCTCATGACTCATCCACAAAGTTGTTGTAATCGAAACATCGCCTATTTTTTTTTTTAAATTTCCATTAGCAGATTGGCGCTGGTGCTTAACCGGGACAAAGCGCCAACTGGTGCGGGCTTAGTGTTAATTTTCCTCATTGGCGCGAGGACATAATAGGCTACCAATGCCAAGGAAAAAATATGTGTTTTCAGGGGTCTGCTCAGGAAATGATCAACAGAAGGAATGTTGTCCTCATGAAAAGGGATGCAATGATGGTATTTGCAAGGCATGACACTACTTATTGGTCACAGAAATGACCCTCCAATGGGAGAGATGGGGATTGCAGGGACGATGAAAAATTACTGTGTAACAAACAGGCTCAACCCCAGATTTCATATGTAATCCTGCTCTAATAATGTCTAAACTTAGAAGTTACCCACCTTGGATATCACCTTTTCAAGGGATCTAGTCAACATCCTGCATGCCAAGCTTGCATGTTCTTCTTGCTTAAATTTTAATTTCATCTGTTCTTGAGCCTATCCAATATAAGCATTGAACTTGGGTGTTTTGATTCCACACCCTATAAAAAATCCCTAAACTTATCCTCCTAGGCCAATTCAATTCAAGTGTTGAACATAGGTGATTTGATACCACTCTGTAATGCTCCCTCCCACCCCCTTGCACTTGCCAAGCTAATGGGAGGTGTTACTTTAAAATAACGCAACTTCCATGGTCACACTATGAATATGGGGTTAAAAAATTCCTTCTTCACCAAAGTTTTTGGAATAAACTTTGGACAACACCATTTCATATGGCTCGTCAAGAGCTTTATGGTAATATAAATTTTACCTCAGTCAAAATCTCAAATTGAAAGTTATGTCCCTTTAAATATTAGCTAATTAACCCTTGAAAAATTAGCAATATGCTACCACATGGCATCCATGTGAGACCCATATGGCCTTGAAATGTCATCTATGACACCTACATGTCATCCACATGGCGATTTTCATATATATGTCGCACTTGCCACCTCAACCACCCTCGTGGTTCCCACAAAACCCGACTTCTTCTTGCACTATTGATAATCCTTTCGTATCTAGTTCTAAGTGATATTTGATGATGGAAAAAAATTACACCTTGGACAACCCCCTAGTCCCCTAGACTCCCAGATCAACATGCCTCCATAATGTATTTAGACACAACCAACTAGCTAGGTTTTCCTTAGCTTGTGCCATGCCTTTTTCCCAGATGTCCTAGATACATCCACAAGTCACCAAATATAGCGTCACACACCTTAGTTTTTCATGTTGGTCCCACACTAGATATGTTGCATGGCCCACGAAATTTTTCTTCTCTCTAATTCGACTAACAAACACTTTTCCAACATGTGTGACCTCCTCGATTTCCTGTATTTCGGATAAATCCGCTAGTCACACCAAATATTCGTCAAACGGGTCCAACCCCATATTTCATATGTAATCCTTATCTAACAATGTTGAAACCTAGACGTTGCCCACCTTGGATATCACCTTTTCACTTTATTCTTCCCAATTTATCAAAGTTATTTCCAAATCTGGTGCTCTACACAAAGTGCATAAGTGTAAAGCACCTGGATGCCCAGATTTTCTCATACATCCACCAACCGTAAAATGCATATAACCTAGATTTGAAGCTTACCAAGGATTTATCTAGACTCATATACAAGTCTAATCTCGACAATATTTAGCCTTAGAAATCCTAATAAATTTCCAGGGACCTTGCCCAAGCCTTTCCTAGGACAAAGTGTTAGAACATTGACTTCTACAAGGATGAAATCCTCATTCCACACTAACATTCCAGATATTTTACATAGTCTTAATACATCAATAAAACTATCAAATTTTCTATTTACAAACATAGAAACAAACCAACCCATGGCTAACACTACTCTATACATTTAGGTACAATAGCTTCATATTAATTCACTTATTGGATTCTCATAATACTATCAAATCCACAGATAAAGCATACATCATAGAATAAAGAAAATCAATAGTCCCAATCAATCAATTATCCATGGCCATGCCAAACAATTGAATCCACACCCTATAATAGTTAATTGAGAACATCATGCATTTATACAAGACCATGTAAATACCTTTGTTACATAGGAATATATAAGGAAACATAGAGGCCTATGAGACCCTCATAACCACAAGTATATAGATAACATCCCATTAGAGACAACCAAGAATATCACATTCTTCCATCATTAATTTCAATACATTCATTTTCATATACATAATAGTATCCTTCGTCATTTATAGTGCAACATATGTACAATTGAATATACTTATCTAACTAAATTAAGTGACTGACAACTAAGGGAGGGACTTTAACTGTCCACCTAACCATAGGCTAGCTACATTTAAAATTTTCTTGTAGCTAACCACCCCTAAGACGAACTCATATACTAATAAGTTAAGTGCTCAAAGAATACACACTAGTACAAGTCAACCATATCACACAGGGATCAAAATCGCATAGTGTCTTGTTATGAAATGAGCTCACAAAACAATAGAAATAATAGATCAACGAATTATAAAATATCCTCTTCGAGGGGGAACCTCCTTTAAATTAAATAAATTAACAAATATTGGATGATTCAAATTATAAAACCTCCTTTCTATATATAGGAGTCTAAGGGGTCACAATATAATCAGAGCCGACATAACAATAATAATGTAAGGGCACAATAATAACAATAATAGGATTCTATGGGGCACAATGATAACTATATGGGGACTATATGGGCACAACAATAACAAAAATGGGGCTACACTAACCATAACAATAAGGGGATACACTAGTATTATAAGGACCTAACATGCCCCTCTCCTTCAAAAAAGTGTTGTCCTCAATTCTTGAGTAGTTCCGGATGTTTTTGTATAAAATTCTCATCCTCCAATGTGGAATATTCAGTAGGTAAATTATTCCACATGATGAGATACTCTAAAATTGATTGATTCTGTAGTTGTCAAGTTGTTGTTTCCGTGACTGCTTCAGGTTCCAATAATATTTTCCCTTCCTCGTCAATTTCTAGCAATATTTTTTGAAATGAGAGCTTGTCACCTATAACCTTATTTAAGCATGAAACATGGAAAACCGTGTGCACTTGGGAAGATGCAGGAATATCAAATTTGTATGCGATAGTACCAATATTTTGCAACACCTTGTAAGGACCATAATACTTTGGTGATAATTTATTATCCTTCTTAGCTTGCTTGAGGGACATTTGTTTGTATGGTTGTAGCCGTAAAAATACCCATTCTCCTACATCAAAAATTCTTTCGCTTCGATGTTGATCTTCATATTGTTTCATTTTATTTTTCTTCAAAGTGATTTTATCCTTTAAGAGTTGGAGAACTTGTTGTTGATGCTTGATGTGATCTTCCACTGCTTGAACCTTAGAATTTTCTCTTAAATATGATGTGATGGATGGTGGATGATATCCATAAAGTGCCATAAATGGGGTCATTTTTGTTGTAGTATGCAAGGAAGTGTTATACCACCATTCAACCAAAGGTAACCACTTGACCCATTGTGCATGTTTATCATATAAAAATATCCTTCCAAACATTTTTTCACTATCTCAGTTTTCTCATCAGATTAAAGATGATAACATGAGCTATGAGCTAATTGAGTACCCAGACAAGAAAAATATTTCCGTCCAAAAAATTCCAGTGAGAATGGATCTCTATTGCTTACAATAATCTTTAGGTTTCCATGTAGCTTTTTAATTGTTTCCATAAATTCATTAGCAATTGTACTCACTTTAAATGGATGAGATAATGAACAAAAGTGCACATAATTGGTAAGTATATCAACTACCACCATGATGACACTCGTTCCTTTATACTTGGGTAAACCTGTGATAAAATCCATTGAAACCTCCTCCCAATGATGACTTGGAATTGATAAGGGTTGTAAAAACCCGGAGTATTAATTGTCTCAACTTTATTTTGTTTGAAAACCAAAAATTCTGCCACAAACTTTTGAATATCAGATTTAAGGCCATCCCAAAAAAATTCTTCTTAACCCTGTGGTAAGTTTTAAAAAATCTTGAGTGCCCTCCTAAGGGAGAGCTATGCAATTCCAGAAGAATATTTTGTTTTAGTTGGGAATTATTACAAAGGTATAAGTGATCTTTGTACCATAATGAATCATTTTTCCAGCTAAATGTATCAAATGTACTGGGATCTTGCTGCAACTTTTGAATGAGTTCCCACACTTCTTCATCATTCTTCCATTCATCCCTTGCTTCGGTTATCCAATTTGGTTGGATAATAAAATGGAACAAAGCAATGCTTCCACATCCTTATCCTTTCTTGAGAGTGCATCTGCAACAATATTTTGCTTCCCATTTTTGTAGATGATTTCAAAGTCATAACCCAACATATTTGTGACCCATTTTTTCTACTCTTTTGAAGATAATATTTGTTCTAAAAATTATTTATTACCATCGTGATCCATTTTTACCTTGAAGTGTCTTCCCATTAGGTATGGTTGCCATTTCTTAAGTTCATGTAGTATTTCTAAAATTTACTTCTCATAAATAGTTTTGTGTAAATACTTTCCTTTGATTGAATGACTTTCAAAAGAAATGGGTCTTCCTTCTTGAAATAAAACAACACCAATTCAATTTCTAGAGACATCACATTCCATAATAAAGGTTTTTGTGAAGTTTGGCGTAGCTAAGACCGGTGCTTGACACATTGCCTCTTTAAGATGTTCAAAGGCCTTAGTTTCTTTTGGAGTCCAATAAAATGCATCTTTCTATAGTAATGTTGGTAGAGGTGCTTCCATTCTCCCATAATTCTTAACAAACTTGCGATAATACCTTGTCACCCGAGAAATATTCGTAGATGCTTTATGGTTGTGGGTATTTTCCATTCCTTAATGGCTTTAATTTTTTTGGGTCTACCTTAACTTCCTCATGAGATACAATATGACCTAGATATTCCACCTTGTGTACTCCAAAGAAAAATTCGAAGGTTTTTTCATATAATTTTTTCTCCTGCAATAGTTTAAGCACCTAGTCAACATGTTGAACATGATCTTTCCAATACTTGTTGTAGATTGTTATATCATCAAAAAATACTAACAATTTTTTTCTAAGGAAGGGTTTGAAAATGGAATTCATCAAACCTTGAAATGTAGAAGGTGCATTGGTAAGGCCAAAAGGCATGAAAAAAATTTTATAATGACCCTCATGAGTTCTAAATGTTGTTTTCGGAATGTATTTAGTCTTCATTCTTATTTGATGATATCCTGAGTGAATATCCAACTTGGTGAAGTAAATTGCTCCATGTAATTCATCCAATAATTCATCAATGAAAATAATGGGAAATTTATCATTAATAGTGAGCTTGTTGAGCTCCCTATAATCTGGACACATGCACCATGTTCCATCCTTCTTATGAACCAATACTACTGAAGCAGAGAAAGAACATTGACTGGATTGAATTATACCAGCCTCTATAAATTCTGCAACCATATGTTCAATCTCACTCTTTTGGGCATATGGATATTTGTAAGGCCTGATGTTTGGAGGAACTCTTCTTGGAATAAAATGAATAGCATGATCGTGATCATGAATAGGTGGGAGGCCTTTGGTAGTCTCAAAAACCTTTGAATGATTTTCTAATAATTTTTGGAGATCTGAAGAAATAAATGATTTCGATGTTTGAACCTCGAGTGAGCATAATTGTGAAATTATGCCTCGTTGTTCTTTATTCAGAAGTTTTTTCATGAAAGTAGAGCTGGTTATATTTCCTGGTTTCCGTACGATGCCCCATAATTCAACTCCCCTTCCTTCCCAAAAAAAATTCTAGAAAATTTCATGAAAATTAAAAGATATAGTTCCCAAAGATTGTAACCATTGGACTCCTAGTACAACATCAACACCACTCATTGGAATGGAAAGAATTGGACTATTCAATACACACCCCCCCATGGTTATCTTGATATTATGGCACTTTCTAGATCAATTTATAGCTCCTCCATTTTCAACCATCACTTGACACTCTGGTGTGGGATATAGGAAGCAATTCAATTTCTTAGCTATCTTACAATGAATAAAATTATGGATACTACCAAAATAAATCAACATTATTACCTTTTTATTCTTGATATATCCTTCTATATTGAGAGTTTGAGGAGTGTTAATTCCTGCCAATGCATTACAAGATAAGGTAAGATTCATTCCTTCTTTCTCTGGGGTTTCTTCCTGGTGTATATCCACTTCTTTTGATGTTTCTTCTTCCTTTTCTTCCTCCTCTTCACAATCTATGTAAAATAATTTCTTCTCAACGCAATTATGACCTTTAGTGTATTTGCTATCACAACTATAAAAAATCCCTTTTTCTCTTTTTCCTCCAATTGTTGTGGTGTCAAACTTGTAGGTTGTGGAAGGCAAGGAGAAGCAACACTTCCATATTTATAGTTGTGAGTGGTTGACTTCCTTGTTTCCATAATTTTTCTTTCAAATTTTCTTGCCACCTTGAATGCCTTCTCCAATGAATTAGGTTCCTAAAGGAAAACATCATGTTGTATATTATCCTTTAAGCTCCCTATGAAGACATCAATCCTATGCTCCTCTGGAATATTTGTTACCCTAATATTCAACTTTTGGAAGTCCTCAATGTGCTCTGCCATTGAACCCTTTTGTTTCAGATTTATCAATTGGCTAAAGAAGGTGTTTTTATTTGTATCCTCGTAATGTGTTATCATTTCCTCCATAAAAATTGACCAAGTGAAAAGTTTTTTACGAGAAAAACTCCATTGATACCATACAAACTGATTGTGTTCTAAATATAAACTTGTAATGTGTACCTTTTGTGAGTGTTGCACATCATGGAGATAAAAATATTGCTCCATTTGTAGTATCCATGTTACTAGATCCTTACCATCAAACCTAATCATATCGATCTTTGGAATGTGGTGGTTCTTAAACCCAACATTGGAGTTTCTAAAATCAAAATTCATATTCATTTTTTCCTCGTCATGATTTTCATGGATTACCTTGTCACCACCAGGAAGCCTTTCTTGCAATAACCTTGTCAAACCTTCCATGTATGCTTTCAAACCATCCATCTTAGCTTCCATGTTATCCTTCAAGCCATCCATATTAGCTTCTATGTCTACTTTTAAACCATCCATGTCACATTTTAGTTCATCTTTGATTTCTCTTTGTGAGAGCAAAATTTATTGCACTTGGTCCCGTAATTTTGATATATCATGTTGCAATTCTTACTCTTCATGCCTCATAGTATATATTTCTGAGAGATTAATGGGTGTGGAATTATTTTTTTTGGGAGGATTTTTAGAACCAAATTTTGATATATATTCTTCAATATTCCCTTGGAATCACTTCAAACTGATTTTTCAAACAAAATTTATGCAATTTTAAAAAATATACACACCTTTTTGTTGTGTTTTAGGAGCTCGATATTGAAACTGTTGTATATATGTGAATTAAGATCTCCAATATCTCAACTTTGGTTCTATATTATACCTTTGAGTCTTATTTTCAACCCCAAAAATTATACCAATATTGGAGTCTTCAAGAAAGAGTTATTACCGATCTCCCACAATGACCTGATTGTATAATGGTTCAGTAGATCAAACTTGTATGAAGTTCCACGTGTTACTGTTTCAACCTTAGGCCATGAAAATACTATACGAAAAACTAAAGTCCGTGCAATTTCAACCACTTCTTGTAGAATTCAAATCTGATTCCTGAAAGGAAAGTTATGATGATTTTCCCTAGGTCACTTGTTTAAGACTGAATTTTGGATCCTGCAAAAACCCTAACTTCCCTGGATCATATATTTGAATATATAGTGAACCAAGATCTAATTTTTTTACAAAAAATTCACCACGATTTTTGTTTCTACGTGGTAAACATTTTATCTTCTGAATCCTTGTAAAAAAAAACCTATAGTGAAAATGACAAGATGACCTGTTTGAAGAAGTGAAACACTAGAATCCCAAGCTCTAATACAAAATGTTATACAACCAGCTCACAAAAAAATAGAAATAATAGATATGTTAGAGTACTATAGTCATAGTGATCAAATTTACTCTTTTCACTATTGTTAGGGTCTTAGGTCAAATTATTATATTTTCAAATAAAATTTTACATGTCTCTTGATTTTCGAATGGTTCAAAGTCATTTTCTAGGTGTCATTGCTACTCCCTCCACTTATTCAAGGTGACAAACATCCATCATGGAGATTGTCATCATTTCCCATGATAAGTCATCAAAAGGCATACTTTGGTCATTATTTGATTCATAGAGCCATAAAAAGGCATACTTTGGGAACTAAAATTCTAAATCATGGTCTAGAATATGCATATGATGTTCATCATTATCTCAGTCATCATTCTCAAAAAGGGTGTCTTGTCATCCATTATGGTCATAAAAATGTTTCATTATGGGAGTTAACAATTAGGAAAATAAAGTGTTCCAAATAGAATCAAATTACATCTACATCACATGGAGATGTAACACTTCCTATTGAAGAATATTTCTGCTAGTACCAATTACATCATCAAACACTATTTCAAAGTACACATGATGTCATCATTTCACTATGACCCAAAAATAAATTTTCGTGTTATAAATGAGCATCAAGACACTTCAAAATCTCATTGTATCATTCCAAAAATCTCCAGAGCTCCATTTTACCTCTTTTAAATCTACCATAGTCATCAAAAACTCGAAGTTTTCTGCTATTGCCCTTTTCCATTTTCTTGTTGCGTTTGTGGAGAAAGGTGCTTTGTTTTTTACTTGGAGAGATAAAAAGGAGGAAGAACAGGTTCAATTTTCATTTCAAGTTCTTTATAGCTTCTTTAAACAAGTAAATAAAGCTTCATAAGCCCTCTTTGTAGTCTCTTTGCTTAGAAATCAATTGAAAAATCCATTCCTAAGGTTTCTGCTGCGTTTTTGTTGCGTTTTTCCTTTCATGACCTATAGCTTCTTTTGAAAAGGAATATCCTTGTTTCTAAGTTCATATTTCCTTCATTACCCTCATTTAACATTACCCACCATTCCCCTCACTAAATTTCTCTCATTTCACCATTGTCCCCAAAACCTAGCTTTTCACTGTGTTTTTGCCCTAATTCTATATCTTTCCCTTTTTACCCTTTTTTCCCTGCTCATTTCAAGAAAATACACCTCCATTATCTTCCTAACATCTATCCCTACCCTCCATATTTTTCTCGTAATTTTTCCTACCTCCCTTTCCCCTCATTCCCTTCCCCCAAGTTGTTGCGCTTTTAGCTCTATTTTGCTATAAGACTTGGTCCCCTTTCCTTGTTTGAGATTAGAGTTTTCTATTAAAGTGAATTAAAAAAAAAACATGGTGAATACCAGTGGTAGGAATAAGTATAAGGGAGGATAGATCTCTAGGTATGAGCCAACGCATATGAAAGAGATTAACTCATAACAATTCATCAGAAAGTCATTTGAGCAAGCAAGTTGCTTAGGATTTTGTAAAAAAGTGCAAGAGTTGGGATACCATAATGATTTAAATAGCCTTTTTTCCATCAAATTCAAGAAGGATCAGGCCTCTATAGGAGGGGTAAACTTTTCAATGTCAGAAGAGATCATAGCTCAAGCAACAACCATACCTAATCAAGGTGAAATCTAGTTTAAGGGAATGGACTTGGATCTAGAGTACTGCAAAATGTTTTTGAAGCCACAGTACAAGGATTCTCCATCTCACATGTTCCCTAGAGGGAATTTGTTAGATAAGTACAACCCTTTAATGAAGACCATCCATAAGTACTTCACTTTTGAAGGTAGGTTTAGCATGCTTTAGCAATATCACATTAGGTTACTTATGCACTCCACTTCTAAGAAGCCTCTAAACCTACCTAACTATATTTTCAAAAGATTGGTGAAGATGGTAGAAAAAGTGCAGTCCAAAGGCAAAGATCATCAACCTAGAATCTTTCATCATGCCCTAGTGAAAATGATATTCCTTCACCAGCTAGCAAAAATCAACATGTCATGGGAAATTTTCCTAGAGACAACTGCTATCCTACTTGTCTCAAGCCAGTCAAAAAGTCAAAGCACTCCTTCATCGTCCTCCAAACCATGGGGATTTGAATCATCAAGCAAGCCTTTAGTAACAAAATATCAATTTAAAGAAGATATCTCAAATACATATAAAAAAGGTAAGAAATTGGTTTTTTCCCCTGAACTAGAGAAATAAATTCCTAGATCTAAACATAAAACTAGACCTGAGGAAAAAAGTTTACCTAAGGAGATTGTTAGTGAAAAAGCAGTTCACGCTGAAACCATGTAAGTGGAATCACCGTGAGAAGATATGATTCACCTTTGAAAAATGTAGAAGAGGTGCCTCTAGAATTTGAGATGGATGACCTAGGAGAACAACATAAAATCAATACAACAGATGACATCATTAAAGATAAAGATGCAAAGATTAGAGAACTGAAGGATGACCTAGCCAAAGACAATTCCATGGTGGCTTTCCTACAACAGGAGAATAGACAGTTGAAACAAACCTTAATGCAGCAGAGCAGGTCAAAAGGAGGCCCTCCATCAGTGAGTAAAACAGATTTTTTGACAGCAGAATATAAAGGGAAGACAATCATTGATGTAGAGCAATTGAAAGAGATGGACACTCAAATACAACATAAGAGTCCTAAGACAAGGGAAAATGCTAGAAAATAACAGAATATAGAAGACTTATATCCTTCTCAAGCCCAAACTGCCACAGATGACACCATAGTTGCTGAAATTGAGAAAGACAGGGACTATTGCCTTGGGAGAGTGAATGACTACTTGGAGAAGATAATGCACAAATAAAACATGGATACCAAACTTCAAAGAAATCTAGCAAGACACTATTATGCTAGGAACATGGTCTACAAGGCTAGGGTGAAAATAGTGAAGAGGAAACTCAAAAAGACTCTAAGGAGACTCAAAAGGAGGGACAACCTAGACCTATTGGCTAATGCATCATTGGTGGTATGAAGGAAAGACATAAATCAAAGAAAAATGAGACACAATTCTGAAATTTTGAAGCTTTTGTGAAACATAAAAAACTATCCTACAGAAACATAGCAATAGTTTGTTGCGCTTTTACTCAGAAGATAATAATTCATATTTTCAAGCATGTGTGGATAGCTCATGGAATAAGGAAAACATAAAAGAACCTAAGGAAAATTTTGGAGTCATAAATTTTCAGAAAAGGATCAAAAAGTGACCTTTTTACACCTCACTACCCTCTTGCTGCGTTTATGCTACATTTGTTGCGCTTATGTGTATGAGATATTTTTAGGGTTAAATGTGAAACGGGTTAATGTAAATAGTCATTTCATGAGTTTATCTAATGTCAATAGGATTGTTAATGATTACTATTGTAAAATAATCTTGTAATCAATGCCTTGAGATATAAGGTCAATCAATTTAGATAAAAGGGGAAAGTTGTTTCTAACTTCCCCAGGATTTGGCAGAGATAATATAGGTTCATGAATCAATTTATATGGAGAAGTATTTTCCCCCTTAGAGGGGAAATCTTGTTTGTCTTCTATATGTACTCAGAAATAAGTCTAAGAAAAGGGTTGGATACTAGAGGTAGATACATTTTGGAACTGGTGTACTTGATTTTTGGCAAAATTAATATACAGTTGCAGCTATTTTTCTGGGAATCACGTGTTATGGTCAGTGACAATGTTTTCTTAAGTTTTTCTTAAGCATATGATTTTTAGATGTTTCTATAATGTATTCATATTTTGTTGTGTGACCAGCTCCAAAAAGAGAAGAAAATAGATATCAACGCCTTAGAAATGAGCCACTTCGAGGGGGCAACCTCCAATACATTACATAAATGAACAATTCTTGGATTATCCAATTTACAAAACCTCATTTCTATATATAGGAGTCCATGGGGCCATAATGTAATCCTATTGGGCCACAATGTAATCCTAGCCTACCTAACAATAATAATTTAAGGGCACAATAATAATAAAATGGGGGTTACAAGGGTACAATAATAACAATAAGGGGGTTACACTAACAACAATAAGGGACTATACTAGTAATATAGGGACCTAACATGCCCCTCTCCTTCAAAAAAGTTTTGTCCTCAACACTTGAGTAGCTTTGGGTGCTTCTGTATAAAATTCTCATCCTCCCATGTAGAATCTTCAGTGGGTAAGTTCTTCCACTTGATGAGATACTCTGAAATTGATCGATTCCGTAATTTTCAAGTTCTTGTTTCCGTGACCGCTTCAGGTTCCAATATCATTTTTCCTTCCTCATCAAGTTCTGGCAATATTGTTTGAACTGGAAGATTTTCACTTATAACCTTCTTTAAGCATGAAACATGGAAAATTGGATGTACTCGTGAAGAAGCAGGAAGCTCCAATTTGTATGCCATAGTACCAATATTTTGCAACACCTTGTAAGGACCATAGTACTTTGGCGATAATTTATTATCCTTCTTAGCTTGCTTGAGGGACATTTGTTTGTATGGTTGTAGCCGTAAAAATACCCAATCTCCTACATCAAAACTTCTCTCGCTGCGATGTTGATTTGCCTCTTCTTTCATTCAATTTTGTGCCAAATTCGGGTTATCCTTTAAGAGTTGGAGAACTTCCTGCTGATGCTCGATGTGATCTTCCACTGCTTGAACCTTCAAATTTTCCCTTAAAGATGATGTGATGGATGGTGGATGATATCCATAAAGTGCCATAAATAGGGTCATTTTTGCTGCAGTATGGAAGGAAGTGTTATACCACCATTCAGCAAGAGGTAACCACTTGACCCATTGTGTTTGTTTATCAGATACAAAACAACGAAGATGTCCTTCCAAACATTTATTTACTATCTCAGTTTGACCATCAGATTGAGGATGATAAGATGAGCTATGAGCTAATTGAGTACCCAAACAAGAAAATAACTCCGTCCAAAAATTTTCGGTAAAAATGGGATCTCTGTCGCTCACAATAACCCTTGGGCTTCCATATAGCTTTTGAATTCTGTCCATAAATGTAGTAGCAACTGTACTTGCTTTAAATGGATGAGATAATGCACAAAAGTGTGCATACTTGGTAAGTCTATCAACTGCCACCATGATGACACTCTTTCCTTCGGACTTAGGTAAACCTGTGATAAAATCCATTGAAATCTCCTCCCAACGTTGACTTGGAATGGATAAAGGTTGTAGAATTCCTGGGGTCTTAATTATTTCCACTTTATTCTGCTGGCAAACCAAACATTCCGCCACAAACTTTTGAATATCAGATTTAAGGCCATCCCAAAAAAAATCTTTCTTCACCCTGTGGTAAGTTTTTAAAAATCCTGAGTGTCCTCCTAAAGGAGAAGTGTACAATTCCAGAAGAATCTTTTGTTTTAGTTGGGAATTCTTACAAAGATATAAGCGATCTTTGTACCATAAGGAATCATTTTTCCAACTAAATGTATCGGATGTACTAGGATCTTGCTGCAACTTTTGAATGAGTGTCCATACATCTTTGTCCTTCTTCCATTCATCTCTTGCTTTGGTTATCCAATCTGGTTGGATAATAGAAATGGCACAAAGCAATGCTTCCACCTCTTCATTCTTTCTTGAGAGTGCATCTGCAACAACATTAAGCTTTCCTTTTTGTAGATTATTTCAAAGTCATAACCCAACATCTTTGTGACCCATTTTTTCTGCTCTTCTGACGATAGTCTTTGTTCCAAAAAGTGTTTAAGACTATCATGATCAGTTTTTACCTTGAAGTGTCTTCCCATTAGGTAAGTTCGCCATTTCTTTAGTGCATGTAGTATTGCTAACATTTCCTTCTCCTAAATAGGTTTCTGTAAATACTTTCCTTTGATTGGACGACTTTCAAAAGCAATGGGTCTTCCTTCCTGCATTAAAACTGCACCAATTCCATTTCCTGAGGCATCACATTCCACAATAAAGGTTTTTGTGAAGTCTGGCTTAGCTAAGACCGGTGCTAGGCACATTGCCTCTTTAAGATGTTCAAAGGCCTTAGTTGCTTCAGGAGTCCATGAAAATGCATCTTTCTTCAATAATGTTGTTAGAGGTGCGGCTATTCTCCCATAATTCTTAACAAACTTGCGATAATACCCTGTTAACCCGAGAAATCCTCGCAACTGCTTTATGGTTGTGGGGACTTTCCAATCCTTAATAGCTTTAATTTTGTTAGGGTCTACTTTAACACCCTCGTGAGATACAATATGACCCAGATATTCCACCTCTTGTACTCCAAAGAAACATTTGGATTTTTTTGCATATAATTGTTTCTCCCGCAATAGTTTGAGCACCCTGTCAACATGTTCAACATGATCCTTCCAAGACCTGCTATAGATTAGTATATCATCAAAAAATGCTAGCACAAATTTTCTAAGGAAGGGTTTGAAAATGGAATTCATCAACCCTTGAAATGTAGAAGGTGCATTGGTAAGGCCAAAAGGCATGACCAAAAATTCATAATGACTCTCATGAGTTTGAAATGTTGTTTTTGGAATATCTTCAGTCTTCATTCTAATTTGATGATATCCTGAATGAAGATCCAACTTGGTAAAATAAATTGCTCCATGTAATTCATCCAATAATTCATCAATCACAAGAATGGGAAATTTGTCTTTAATGGTGAGCTTATTGAGCTCCCTATAATCCGGACACATTCGCCATGATCCATCCTTCTTGTGTACCAATACTACAGGAGCAGAGAAAGAACTTTGACAAGGTTGAATTATCCCGCCTCTAACATTTCTGCAATCATACATTCAATTTCACTCTTTTGGAAGTAAGGATATCTATAAGGCCTGATGTTTGGAGGAACAATTCCTGGAATCAAATGAATAGCATGATCATGATCACGAATAGGTGGGAGTCCTTTGGGAGTTTCAAACACCTTGGAATGATTGTCCAAGACTTGTTGGAGATTTGCAGAAATAGATGATTTTGATGTCGGAACTTCTAGTGAGCATAATTGTGCAATTACGCCTCATTGTTCTTTCTTTAGAAGCTTTGTCATGACATTAGAGATTATTATCCTTCCTGGCTTCCCTTCAATACCTCGTAATTCGACTTCCTTTCCTTCTGAAAAAAATTTCAAGAAAAGTTCTTGAAAATTAAAAGATACTGTCCCCAAAGATTGTAACCATTGTACTCCTAGTACAACATCAACACCTCCCATAGGAATGGAAAGCATTGGACTAGTCAATACATATTCCCCCATGGTTAGCTTGATATTATGGTATTTTCTAGAGCAATTTATAGTTCCTCCATTTGCAACCATCACTTGACATTCTAGTGTTGGGTATAGGAAACAATTTAATTCCTTGGCTACCTTACAATGAATAAAATTATGGGTGCTACCTGAATCAATTAACACTATTACCCTTTTCTTCTTGATATGTCCTTCAATCTTGAGAGTTTGAGGAGTGGTAATTCATTCCAGTGCATTACATGATATGGTCGGATTCATTTCTTCCTCTTCTAGGGCTGGTTCCTAGTGTATATCCTCTTCTTGTTCATTTTCTTCTTCTTCTTCACAATCTACGTAAAATAGTTTCTTCTCAGCACACTTATGACCTTTAGTGTATTTGTTGTCACAACTGTAGCAAATCCCTTTTTCTCTTTTTTCTTCCAATTGTTGTGGTGTCAACCTTGTAGGTTGTGGAAATCTAGGCGTAGCAACACTTCCTTCTTTATAGAATTGAGTGGTAGGCTTCCTTGTCGCCATAATTTTACATTCAACTTTTCTTGCCAACCTGAATGCCTTCTCCAATGAATCGGGTTCCAAAACGCGAACTTCATGTTGGATGTTATCCTTTAAAGTGCCTATGAAGAGATCAATCCTGTGTTCCTCTGGAATATCAGTTACCCTTATATTCAATTTGTGGAAGTCCTCAATGTGCTGCCCCACTAAACCCTTTTGTTTGAGATTTATCAATTGGATAAAGAAGGTGTTGCTCTTTGTATCCTCATAATGTGCTATCATTTCCTCCGTAAAAATTGACCAAGTGACAATTTTTTTATGGGAGCAAAGCCATCGATACCATAAAAATGTATTTTGTTCTAAATGTAAAGTTGCCATGCGTACCTTTTGTGTGTTTTGCACGTTATGGAGATCAAAATATTGCTCCATCTGTAGTATCCGTGTTACAGGATCCTTTCCATCAAAATTCCTCATATCCATTTTTGGAATATGGTGGTTCTTCCCGCCAACATTAGAGTTTATGAAATCACGATTAACATTTATTTTGTTCTTATCATGAGGTTCTTCTACTATATTTCCGCCATTAGGAATCATTTCTTGTTTTAAGCTTGTCATCAAGCCTTCCATGTATTCTTTTAGATCATTCTTCATGTTTTCCATGTTGTCTTTCATGTCATCCATCTTAGCTTCCATGCCCACTTCCATGCCATCCATCTTAGCTTCCATGCCATCCATCTTAACTTCCACACCATCCATCTTAGCTTCCATGCCTTTCTTCAAACCGTCCATCTTCACTTCCACACCTTTCTTCAAAACTTCCATTTCATTTTGGGTTGCTCTTTGCGAGATTGAAATCTGTTGCACTTGCTCTTGTAATTTTGATAGATCATGTTGCAATTCTTCATCTTCATGAGTCATAGTAGAGCCTTATGAAGGCTTAATGGGTGTTGAATTATTTTTAGGGGCCATTTTAGAATCCAATATTGATATCTATTCTACAAGATACCCTTGGAATCAATTCAACTTGATTCTTCAAACAAGACTTATGCAATTCGGAAAAAAATACACACCTTTTACTTGCTTTGAGGAGCTCGATATTGAAATTGAATTATATCTGTAATTTAAAATCTTCGATATCTGAAATTCAGCCCTGTAGTAGCCCTCTGAATCTTCTTTCAAATGCCATAGGTCTGACCTGATTTTGATTCTCCAAGCCAAAGTTGTGTCCAATCTCCCACAATGACCTAATTCTGGACTGGTTCAGTAGAGAGAACTTGTACGACTTGCCACGTGTCACTGTTTCATCCTTTGTCTCTGAAATTGATAGCCAAGAAACTAAAGTTTGTGTACTTGTGACCACTTTTTACGGTACTCCAATCTGATCCCCAGAGAGAGATTTATTGAATTTTTCCCACGATCACCTCTTTGAGATGAAATTCAAGAGCCTAAAAAAACACTACCTTCCACAGATCATATCTCCAAAAATATTGCGAACCAAGCTCTGAAATATTTTTAAAAATTTCATCAGGATTTTAGCTTCGCACCATATGAATTTCAGATTCTGAACCTTCCTAGAAAAAAAATTATAGCGCAAATTCCACGATGACCTGTTTAGGAGCTTGAAAAAAGACCTAACTTCCACAGATGATATCTCCAAAAATATTGCGAACCAAGATCTGAAATTTTTAGGAAATCTTCCTCAGTATTTCGGCTTCATACCCTAAAAATTTCAGCTTCTGAAACTTCGTAGAAATAAATTTATAGCGAAAATTCCACGATGACCTGTTTGGAGCAGCGAAACCCTAGAATCCAAAGCTTTGATACCAAATGTTGTGTAACCAGATCCAAAAAGAGAAGAAAATAGATATCAACGCCTTAGAAATGAGCCACTTCGAGGGTGCAACCTCCAATACATTACATAAATGAACAATTCTTGGATTATCCAATTTACAAAACCTCCTTTCTATATATAGGAGTCCATGGGGCCATAATGTAATCCTAGTGGGCCACAATGTAATCCTAGCCGACCTAACAATAATAATTTAAGGGCACAATAATAATAAAATGGGGGTTACAAGGGTACAATAATAACAATAAGGGGGTTACACTAACAACAATAAGGGATTATACTAGTAATATAGGGACCTAACATATTTATTCTTATGTTTAATCTCTTAAGTGTTAATCAGAAATCATTGTCAGAAATGTTCTGCTTTGTGTGGGATTATCATCTAGTGTTTCTCTTCCAAACAAATGAATTCATGCATGTATGCTCACTTAATTTATTTTATCTACTTCCTCATCACCATACTACTATGAAAAATCCATTTGTGTCTCTTATTACATCTATATTTCCTCAATTAATGACTGCAACTGATCTTTTGACCTATTTGGCCTAGTTCCTTAACCTATTGCTTCACATCCAGCAAAACTTAAATCACAATCCTACTATGAAAAATACCTAGCCTAAAACCATGATAATTCCAATCATATTTTGGTTTATTTTGGAGAGAGCCCTCTCTGATTTGATATGGCTAGCTGTGAAGTCAAAAATTTCTCTGTGGTTACCTTTTTGGTTTCTTTTCTCAGCCTTGGGAATATAAGGAGTGCTAACAAGATCAACGACTTAGAAAATTTCCTATTCGAGGGTGAAACCTCCTTTACATTACATAAATGAAAAATTATTGGATGGTTCAAATGAAAAAAACTCCCTTTCATATATAGGAGTCTAAGGGATCAGAATATAATTTGAGTTTCCATAACAATAATAATGTAAGGCCACAACAATAACAAGAGTGGACTTCTATGGGGCACAATAATAACACATAACAATAATAATGTAATGATCCAGGTGGATATTGGTGGCCACCCACCTATTCCACTTGGCCCCCCACCATTGTCTCTTTCAGTTTTTCAGTTTTGGCATAACTTACTATTTTTAGCAGTTTTTCGGGTCCTGAATTTCCGGAGCCGTTTTGGGAGCCTAATGCTGTGAATACCCGGATGCATTTCTAATGATGTATCATGTGCGTCAAACGGAGATAGTATGCCAAAGTTACGTCCTGGGAAGTTGAAACACCAATTTACCCAAACGGGGCCCATAGTTTTGGCGCTTCATCTCCTAGGGTTAGGTTTTTGGGATGTTTAGGGTTCTCCATTGTTTCTCAATAATAAATAGGCCCTCGAGCCTCATTGTAACGCAGTTCAGAGGCCTGTAGCCGCCACATCAGATAGCTACCAGTGCCCTAGCTAGTTTTATTTCCATTCTGTCTGTAAGCAAATTTCGGTTCTTTGATATTAATGAAATGAAGAGTTATTTCTGCTGCATCTCTGTATTTATGGTTATGTGTTTATTCTGTTGTGTTCCTTGATAAATCCGGATCAGTGGTATCAGAGCGGTCTGCTTTTTCTCGATCCTTCTTTGCATGTCCCCAACGAGGTCGGGGTATAAGGAGCTAGGGCTTGATCTGGTGGAACCTTTGCAAGATCAGCCTCGCAAACCTCGACGGACGCCCATGGGGGACGAAAAGAAAGATGAGGAAGCAGGAGATCCTATCAAAATATTGCTCGAGGAGGCCCTCGAAAAACAAAGGAACGCGATGATGGATAGCTTTGCTCAGATCCTTCAACGGCTGCCCACCGGCGGCGCATCTGCATCCAGTAGCCACTCCGGAGTTGCGACTCCCTTTAAGGTACAAGTAAATTTTGACATTCCCATATTTGAGGGTCAAATAGACGCAGATGCCATAGATAGATGGTTGAATCTATTAGAAGGATATTTCTCTGTTCATGACTTTTCAGACCGGGAGAAGATTATTTTTGCACTCCTCAAAGCTACCCCCATGTTAAGGACTGGTGGGAAACCTACTGTGAGAACAAGGACCAGACAGAACCCTCTCTGTTCTCGGCTGTACCAACTTGGAATTCTTTCCGAGACGCCGTCAAGGAACAGTACTATCCCGTAGGGAGCTATGAGGACAAGTACATACAATGGACCACGCTGCGACAACAAAGGGATCAAGATGTGCACGAGCTAACGAATCTGTTCCATACCCTGCGCACAAAGTTGGGTATCAAAGATTCAAAGAAACATTTGGTGCTAAATTATCGCAGCTGTCTGCACAGATACATTCAGGAGGAAATGGAGTTCCTCGACATCTCCTCGCTTGGTACGGCATACCGGTATGCTGCCAAGATTGAGCAGAAATTCAAACAGAAGAAGCGAGACTTTGGATCTGCGAATCAAAAGCAAGTAAAAGGTGCTTCCAAACCGCAAAACAAAGGACAGAGCATGGCGGCTAAAGACAACCCATCAAAGCCACAAGACAAGAACAACACCGTAAAGCCAAAGAGGGACACAGGAAAGTGGTGTGAGTTCCATAAGAGCTCCACTCACAACACAAGTGAGTGTCGGGCCAAGCAGTCGCTAGTGGCCGAGATGAGGGCTTCTGAGTCAGATGCATGCTCTGACTCCGAATCGGAACCTGAAAAGGGGAATGAAAAAGGGAAACAGATTATTGATGCGGAGCCCAACGCCACTGTTGCCACTACAAAGGTCCAGAAGGAGGAACCGGAAGATCCAGAGGAGGAGGAACGTCTCTTCCACTCCCAGATGTGGGTAAAGGGCTCCCCTGTACAGTTCATTGTCGACAATGGGAGCCAAAAGAACCTCATTTCAGCAGACGCCGTGAAGCGGTTGGGCTTACCGACCACAGCTCACCCACATCCATACACCATCGGGTGGCTTCACCAAGGACGAGATCTCCGCGTCAGCCAGCAGTGTCGCCTTCCCTATAGCATCAAGCCCTTCACGGATGAGGTATTATGTGATGTTGCTCCTATTGATGTTTCCGATGTATTATTAGGACAACCATACTTGTGGAAGCGTCATGCTGTGTATGAGTCTCGACCTCGTGCTGTTATTATTACTTTGGGAAATAAGTTGTACAGGATACCACAGGTACCACCTCCTACGACTATCTCTTTGGTTACTGCAAAACAATGTAGTAAGCTCATTTCCCAAACCAGGAAATTCGTTTTCCTGATGATCCGCCCCCAGGGCAAGAAGAAGACTGTGGCCACGACCTCTAGACAGGGCCCCTCTGCACGACAACAACAAATGGATAAGGTCGTGGAGGAGTATGGAGACATCTTCACCTCACCCACCGGGGTTCCTCTGCACTGCCAGGTCAAGCACCCGATTGATCTGACCCCAGGTGCGCCACTACCCAATGGACCGATCTATCGACGCTCTGTTCTGGAAAATGATGAAATCAAGAGGCAGATTCAGGAGCTGTTGCAGAAAGGTCACATCAGACCAAGTTCATCACCATGTGGGAGCCCGATCGTGTTGGTACAGAAAAAGGATGGGACGTGGAGACTATGTATTGACTATCGGGCGCTGAACAAGATTACTGTCCGGAATAGGTACCCAATCCCACGGATTGATGACCTTCTGGACCAACTCCAAGGTGCAAAATATTTCAGTAAGATCGACCTGAAGTCTGGGTATCACCCGGTACCAATTGAACCCTCTGATGTGTGGAAGACTGCCTTCAAAGCTAAGGAAGGCCTTTTTGAATGGCTGGTCATGCCTTTCGGGTTGACGAATGCTCTCGCAACCTTCATGAGGATGATGGACGACATCTTGCGGCCATTCACCAACTCATTCGTAGTGGTGTACTTGGATGACATTCTGATCTTCAGCAAGACTTAGGAAGAGCACCTTCAGCACATCCGACAAGTCCTCCAAACACTGCAGCAACACAAGTTGTGTGCCAATTTGGAGAAGTGCACGTTTTGCATGACCCAGGTTCAATATCTGGGATACATTATTGATGAAAGGGGGGTGCATGTGGATCCAGCCAAGATCCAAGTCATTCGGGATTGGCCAGCCCCGACTACTATAACAGAGCTTCGCAGCTTTCTGGGTCTTGCTAATTTTTACTGTAGATTCGTGTTGGGATTCTCTCATATCACTTGGCCCTTGAGTCAAGTCACCAAAGGAGGAGCGAGAGAAAAATTCTTTTGGTCGGAACCTCAACAGAAGGCATTCAAAGAATTGAAAAATCGCCTCTGTTCTGCCCCAGTGCTCACCTTACCGGACTTGCAGCAGCCATTTGAGATCGAGACAGATGCCTCTGACTATGCTATTGGGGCAGTTCTTACTCAACAGGGACATCCAGTGGCATATCACAGTGAGACATTGTCTGAGACAGTTCGCAAGTATCCACCTATGACAAAGAAATGTATTCCATTGTGCAAGCCTGTCGACAATGGAAGCATTACATTTTGGGGAAGGAAACAATCATCCACACAGACCACCGGCCCCTGTAGTTCATACAGACACAAGGGAAGTTGCAGAATGATCGCCATCAGAAATGGTCCACATATCTGCAACAGTTTCATTTGAACATCAAGTATAAGAAGGGTAGCACCAATCATGTTGCAGACTGCCTCAGCCGACCACCGATCGTGGCGCTCACCACCGTGCTCAACTCTTGTGGGCACGAGACTTATGATTGGCCGCTTCTCTATGAGAGTGACCCAGAATCTGGCCAAACTTACAAGGCACTCTTGGGGGGTACGCAAGTTCCAAATTTTCACCTCCAAGATGCACTTTTATGTCACATGGGACACCTTTGTGTTCCTTCAAGCGAGCGTGCCAAGATGATATGGGAAGCACACTACAGTCGAGTCGCTGGGCATTTCGGGGTCGAGAAAACGGTAGCAATACTACAGAAGTATTTCTATTGGCCGAACCTTCGAAAGGATGTCGAGAAGCACATCAGATCCTGCACTGCTTGTGCCATTGCTAAGCCGACCATCAAGAAGCAAGGCCTATATACTCCACTACCTACCCCTAGTCGACCATGGGAATCCATATCCATGGATTACATGTCGGGACTGCCCTCTACTAAGAATGGCAATGACTGTGTTTTCGTGGTCGTTGATAGATTCTCGAAGATGGCCATTATGGCGGCCTGTAAGAAGAATATCACAGCAGAAGCTACTACTAAACTCTTCTTTGAACGAGTATGGGTTCACTTTGGGATCCCACAGTCTATCATATCAGATCGAGATAGCAGGTTCCTCAGCACATTTTGGTCCAGCCTCTGGTCAATGATGGACACAAAACTCACCAAGTCCACAGCTTTCCATCCCCAAACAGATGGCCAGACAGAGGTCGTCAATAGAATGATTGTACACATTCTGCGCATGTACAATTCAAAGCATCCACGCACATGGGACGAGAGCCTCCCTTATGTACAACATAGTTATAACCAGGCTCTCCACAGTTCAATTGGCCATAGCCCCTTTCAGGTGGGCTTGGGATTCCAGCCACTATGTCCCATTGAAGTAGCCATGCCATTTGCAGCTGCTCAGGCCGATTCAGCGCACGTCCAGTCTGAAGTTGACAAAGCAAGTAGCTTCATCGAGCGCATTCAACACATCCGCCAACGGGTTCATGATATATTGGACAGAGCCAATGCGAAGTACAAGCAGCGCCATGATCAACACCGGGTGCCACACCACTTCCAGGTGGGCGACAAAGTATGGCTACATTTGCGGAAGGAGCGCCTCACTGGACCTCACCGCAAGCTTCGCCCGCTCCGATACGGGCCGTACACCATCACCAAGGCTGTAGGTAACAATGCCTTCGAGCTTAGTATTCCACCATTCCTTGGTCTGCACCCAATCTTCAATGTGGATCGCCTTCGTCCTTACTTTCCACCTCTACTGGACACCTCGGACATTGCAGAACAACTCACACCAACAGAGTTAAACCCAGACTGCATGGAACGGGCCACCACAGATTGTATCATGGACATGCAAATCAAGAACACTCGTCAACAGCAGATCCAACTGTATCGGGTTGTCAAAGCTGGCCAACTCCTGCACCAAGGAAAGTGGTTCACCCGGGACCAAGTTCAGCAGAAATTTCCTCATCTCATGGAGGAACTTAACGCAATGGGGACCATTGCTTCCTAAGGGGGGAGGAATGATCCAGGTGGATATTGGTGGCCACCCGCCTATTCCACTTGGCCCCCCACCATTGTCTCTTTCAGTTTTTCAGTTTCGGCATAACTTACTATTTTTAGCAGTTTTTCGGGTCCTGAACTTCCGGAGCCGTTTTGAGGCCCTAAACGACGTTTTTTGGGTATCAAAGCACCAGCGAATTTGATCATCAAATTTGTCCCGAAAGCTATAGTCCTCGGATAGAGCTTTCTAATGATGTATCATGTGCGTCAAACGGAGATAGTATGCCAAAGTTACGTCCCTGGGAAGTTGAAACACCAATTTACCCAAACGGGGCCCATAGTTTTGGCGCTTCATCTCCTAGGGTTAGGTTTTTGGGATGCTTAGGATTCTCCATTGTTTCTCAATAATAAATAGGCCCTCGCGCCTCATTGTAAAGCAGTTCAGAGGCCTGTAGCCGCCACATCTCTTCTCAGAGATAGCTACCAGTGCCCTAGCTAGTTTTATTTCCTTTCTGTCTGTAAGCAAATTTCAGTTCTTTGATATTAATGAAATGAAGTGTTATTTCCGTTGCATCTCTATCTTTATGGTTATGTGTTTATTCTGTTGCGTTCCTGCATAAATCCGGATCATGTAAGGGCACAAAAATAAAAAAAAGTGGATTTCTATGGGGCATAATAATAACAATGTGGGGACTACATGGGCACAAAAATAAAAATAAGTGGGCTACACTAACCATAACAATAAGGGGATACACTATTATTATAGGGACCTAACATGTCTCTACCTGCTTATAAGATTCCAAAGAACACAATGTCTCCACCTGCGCAATACTACATAAAGTCATAGCCCACAGTGTCTCCACCTATTCAATAAGAGTCCAGAGCACATAATGTTTCCACATGTTAAACCCTATAAGTATCCAAAACACACAAAGTCCCCACTCTTCTAAACAGGGATCCTGGGCACACAATGTTTCTGCTTGCTAACCCCTATAGGTATCCAGAATACAAAGTGTCTCCACCCGCTCTTCTCTTGTCTTCACTTCACACCACACTTATTTTTGTGCTCCCACTCTTGCACCAATTCTTCCCCCTTGTGTTATTCTCCCATCAGTCCTCTCACAATTACCATATTCCCATCTAGAAAAACTATGGATACTCAACATATTCTTTGTGTTTGCATCCTACCATTTAACCAAGTATTTCCTTTCTTTCTTACCATAAGCCTCTTTTTTTTCCGACTTCGCACTCGCCTCTGGCGTGTTGACCACACCAACATGTACCACAAGGACCGAGGTGGTATGGGGTTTTTTCCTTCCCTCAACCCATACTCAAACTCTCCGCCTAATGTGCATGCCATTAAAATTAGTCATGATACTGGTAGCATAATAAATAAATCAGCCTAAGTTTAATCACTTCCCAAACAACTCTTCCTCCTCAAGCCTCTGCATATGTGTCCAATCCTCTCAGTGCAATAATTGTGTTTACATTTTCACAATATTTACATGTATTACAATTCATAGTGAATTTTACAAGAGAGGTATCAAAAAGGGTTGTCACACTAGGATCTTGGTAGAGTCAGACTGACTCATATTTGCTCAACAATGGATTCAATAAGATCAATGATGAGCCTACTCTCCATACCGAATCAGTAAAATCCTTATAATTATTATTTATGCTGATAACATGATATATACAGGGAATTTGACTTTAGATGAATTCAAAAATTCCATGAAAAAATAATTGAGATGACAAACCTTGATCTCATGAAGTACTTTTTAGGAAGAAAAATCAGGAAATTTTCTCAAATAATTTTCATATGTTTACAAATGTATGCTACATATATCTTAAAGATATCTAGGATGGAGAAATGAAAACCAAAAGAGACGCCTATTACAACATGAAAAAAATTGAGAAAGAAAAATGATGGACCAACTGTCGATTCAACATTGTATAAGAGGCTTGTAGGAAGCCTCATGTACCTTACTGCAACTAGACCTGATGTTATGTATGCAGTTAGTTAAATTTCTAGATTTAAATTGTCTCCCAAGGGATCTCATTAAAAATTTAGAAAAATGATTTTGAGGTATATTACATGTACAAATGATTATGGATTGTGGTACACAAGTTCTTAGGACAACACACTTATACAATACATAGAAAATTATTTTGTTGCTAGTATTGACAACAAATAACCTTGGGATATGTTTTTCATTTAGGCACAAATTTTATCTCATGGGCTTCTAAGAAACCACTGATTTCCTGCAATATCTTTTGCAGAAGTAGAATATGTAGTACCTACTACAACAACATGCCATGTAGAATGGTTAAGAATACTTTTGAAATACCTTCCATATATAGAGAAAGAGCCAACTTCTATATTTTGTGACAACAATTTAAAAATTACATTATCAGTTCATTCACAAACTTATCAACATGCATGATATTTTTCTTCAATTTTGTGGATCTAGAGATAAAATATCACATATCTTAACCAAACCATTGGGAATAATTGTTCTTGAGTTTAAAATATAATACTTATTCATTGTCACTAGTAATAAATGTAACAGTTAAAATTAAGAAAGAGCATTAAAAATAGTAAAATTCTCAATCTAATGTAGAATCTATTTAACGATAAAAAAATAAAATGCCCTAATATATTTTCAATTGGTTTCATCCATATCTCTCCTTGTTTAAAAAATCTAAAGATTATGATGGGAATTAAATACTTACAACAATTATTGATTCAAATTACAGTTTTAGATTGGAAATTGGGTTTATTGCCGAAGTTTCACGCATGCAACGTTCAATAATTTTGATACTCCTTGTTGTAGTTTAAGAAAATATCAACCCACATTAAGTTGTGTGGGTGCTCCAACAGTGTGTCCAAACACAAATAAACGTTTGTTTTGGAATGAATGTCATCCTAATGATACAGAAAATGCATTGATCGCAAAGGCTCTTATTTCTATGTTGAGATTTTTTCGTTGGGAATCTTCCTTCACCTGCACCATCGACATCGTCGTCTTCAGAATTAAAAAATGTTGTTTTATATTATGTACCAGTTCATTTTCCAACATAATATGTTTCCATGTTCTCATACATCTTGATAAAAATTATCCCAGAAAGTATCAAGTGTAGAAAGTATAAACGAAAGGGCAGACCCTCTTCATAGACGTCACATAAAGTATACTGTAAACATCTGAAAAACAACCATAAAACATTCTAATCACAAACATATTTCCAACGATACCAAGGATTAGCCGAAAAGGATCTCTACAAAAAATAAGTGTTAAGGAAGGGGTATATAGCCTTCCTCCCTAATGTGGTCAAACTCCAGGTGAATGTAATGCATTTGACCAGTATTTCTCAAGAGGCCATCCTCAGACAGAGAGTTAGCAATCACATCAGCCTCCCAGAATATGTACTAGAAAGTGATGTATGTGAAATACCACATAAGGAGATGGATCTGATAAATCCATCCATTGAGAAGAGGTGGACAAAATTTTGAATCAGGCATCATCCCATCAATAAGGACCCAAGAGTCTCCATAAACATGTAGTGTATCAATAGACAAATGTCTGGAGAACTAAAGAATCCCCTAAAAGGCCAGAACTTATGCCCTCGTATGAGTGCCTGGACCCCTGAACCAAGAGATCTTGTAGTTTTGATGGTGATCCAAATAATTCCACACTCCACAATCACAAATACCTCTACATGTCGCCCCGTCGAAGTACCCAGCCGTGAATAATGGAGGATGTGGGGTGAGCCTATGAGAGAGATCCTTTACCTTACCAGTTGGATAAGTTTTATTCCCCATCCATAATAACATGTTATGTGTTATTTTGTGTATGTTAATCTACAAACCATAAAAATCATACCCATTCCTTACTTTCCATATTACCTAGCAAAAATAGAGAGGAGTTTCCTAAAATTTCCCTCCAAGCTCCATCCACCATCTAATATAATGCTCTATATTTATAAATCTCCTGTAAGTTTCCCTGACTTCCACCATGTTTTTATTCAATTGTCTTGGCCAATCAATATGTTTGCCCTCCTCAGATCTACAAATTCCAGCACATCTGAGGTTCTGAGTGTAGTCCTCCCATTCCATAGCTTAGAGTCCTTCTAGACGAACTTCCCCAGCCAATTTCCAAATTGGAAAACTTCCATACCAATGAGAAATGGCTGAATCTAAGAGAAATATGCCTATGAGGTGTAAGCTCCTCAAAGCGTCCTCTAACAACGAAAGTGTAACCTCCACACCTTGGATATTATCCATGCCAATGATGATATGTTTCCCACTACCAAATGAGCAATTAATTTTTTGAAGAAACAAGTCTTCCAACTTAGATAAACCATTCCATATGCAAGAGCCTTATTTAATCCTGATATGTCTAGTCCTAATCCAATCCTAAGAACATTTGTTGCGAAGATATTTGGAGATAATGATATCTCTCCAAATTCCCTCTTGAAATCGACCTCGCCAAAAGGATTTTATAATGAGAGCCAAATCGAAAATATTAACATCCAAAATTCCCTAGCCTCCAGATTCCTTTGGAATGGATATCTTCTCCCATTTAATAAGATGAAATTTATGTTTTATCTCTGCTCCCGACCAGGTGAAGTGAGCCATGATGCCTTTATTTATTTATTTTATAATGGCCATAGGTAGAATATAAAGGAGTGCCCAATATACACCCTTATTTTGCAACATGAACTTTGTTAATATATATCTACCACCAAGGGACAACCAACAATGTTCCCACAAATTGAGCTTATGTCAAAATTTATTTAGGAGCAAATGCCAATCTGCATTCCTATAGTTGTTTGACTTGAGTCTAAAACCAAGGTAAGTAAATCCATCACTTAATGACTGAGAGCGGAAATTAAAAATCTGAGCGATGCTATTGATCTCTGTCAGATCCCCAGTCGAGTGCAATATATAATACTTCTCCTCGTTCACAATCATACTCAAGGCCTCACCGAACTGAGTCAAAATTTCATGGATACCACACCAAAGGTGAGAATGTCATCTACAAAAAAAACTATAACTTATATATATACCTATGACCATAACTATGACTTATATATATACCTATGACCATTTGGATACAGTTGAATAGACCCACTAACGAGGCTGTATTTATCTTGATAATGAAGCAATCCATCACAAGGATAAATAATAAGAGCGAAAGGGAACATCCTGTTGCAGTCCCCTCCAGGGTTTGAAAATTTTACAAGGGAAATAGTTGACCAAAAGAGGAAAGTGAAGATTAGACACACATGCCATAATACATTTGATATTTTGAACAATGCAACATAAGAGCTATATAATAAAAAATTAGAATAGTTGACACATTCCAGAGGAAATAATAACTCATAAGTTTGTAATTTGCAGCCATACAAAACAAAATTCAAGCTTTCTGCTTCTAATTAAATAAATTTAATATACTATTATTTTGTGATATTTTCCACAAGTACGTAACTGTGGGTTGTTGACTGCATTTATTTTCCTGATTAAATTTTGGAAGGCCATATAAATTCGTCAATCTCAACATCTACAATGATGGATATGTTTCATGTATGCACACTATAATGTAAGCGGTGAAATTAGAAGGCAGCAATTGTGCAACATCTTTTGGCCTACTTCCTGACTAGATATACGACAACATAACTATTTGCCTACTTCCATGTATGACTAGATATACCACAACATACGCCACAAGATAACTATTTTTTAATGTTATCATAGTCAAATCACTTCATTGGATATGACCCATAAAATTGTGAATACGATGATACCCTAAAAATAGATCAAACAACCAACCCCGCACACATATATTTTCACTAAAGTTATCATAAAGGGAAATAATTAATCAAAAATATATAGAAAAATATACAATAGAAATCTAATTCCACCTTCCTCACATGATCTCAACGCATGTATTGGCTTAGAATGGACAGATAAAACCATCAATCCCTATAGGGTAGCAAGACGTCAACACCTGTAAAAATATTATTATAAATAGTAACACGATATTATATCCCTTGGTAATGTGACATAAAATAAGCCATTGTATGCTCACTGATTTAATTAGAAGAGTCTAGGAGTCGATGTAATGGAGAAATCTGTCATCTGACTCTGGCGACTCTTCCGGTGATGGGACGTGTGGGCCCCCTATTAGATGACCTCCCTACAGTGGACTTTTCTAATGACCTGAAAGCTCTGACGTTCCTCTAGTGGACCCTCTAGCCAACACTATCTACCCCCACCACCCCGCTCCCTTCTACGGTGGACTCTTCCCTCAACTCTGATGTCCGACCACCACTCCCAACGCCTCCGACACCACATGTTTTTTTTTTTAAATTTAAAACACCAATATTTAGCATGCACAAATCACTCTTCCTCCTGCATTCAATTCCATTTCAACTGCTCTGAATCGAGGTAAAGCGACACCAGGGAATCCGCCGACCAAGCGCTGCATCTAGGTCCACATTCATGTAGCCACTTCACCTGGTACCCAAGCACACTTTACATAGGTAATTTCTAATGTTCCTATATCTGTAATCACCTTATTATAAATTTTTAAAATATTTGACAGGGTAGCTTTGGCCATCGTAGGGAAGCTTTGGCCATCATCACACTGTTGTGAAAACATAGATTTTACTTAAAAATTTATAAGCTGTGATGTTATTCAATGATTAAATGTATTTATAATCAGAACTAATATTTAACATAGAACTCATGTTTCCCAATCCATAAAACTCGAGAAGTCAACCACACTGATTCAAATTATGTCGTTGCAATCACCATTGAAATTGACCTGAGAAGGAATCTCCCACCATAGTTTCCTATAAGACAATCAATGGTGATAAGGGCATCCATACGGAAAGGTCCTACGATGGCCAAAGTTGCCCCATCTTGCTAGGTATAACCAAATTATGTTAACTTCCTCTCCAATGACAAGCACTGATTGGATAAATTTGTCCTGGATTGAGTGGCTTTTGTTTCCAATATTGATTTAATATAATTGGGTCCATTGGAATAGTTGTTCTATATTACAATGTTAATTTGTCACAAACTCGGCACTCGGATCAATCTCATAGTGGCCCATTTTCCCTGTCATTCCAACAACACGAGAGTGGTGTGAGATACAGGGGGTATAAAATTAGTGAATGGAAGGTAAATGATTGCATTCATGAAATTGTGTGTGGCTGCTCACTCTCCATTTATCTTAGGAAGAGTCTATGTTAAGTAATAGTTTTGTCTTCAATAGACTTACAAGGAGAATGTTTTTTTTTATTGTTATATAAACACAATTTTCTTGAATGTGAGAGACTCAGATTTGAATGCAAAATAGTTGTTTGTGTATATGTTTTTTTTTTTATTGTTATATAAACACAATTTTCTTGAATGTGAGAGACTCAGATTTGAATGCAAAATAGTTGTTTGTGTATCAACGGTGTGGCTTATGAAATCATATTTGTCTAAAATATATTTCATAAGTGGTCATGAATGTAGAAAAGCATAATTATTGGTTTCAACTCAATATTATTGTCCCTAGATAAGTTTCAGAAGGAAATCTAAATAAGAATACTTGACTGTTCAATGAAGCATAATTCATCTTAAATATGAGATGCATTTAAAAAGGCAAAGACATCGGTTATAACATTGTTGAGTTTATAATTTCAGAGTAACTTCCTACACTTTTATAACTTGATTAGGTATGCAAAATAAGAGAAGTAGGCACTATTTTTATAGACTTGGCCTTTGGGACCTTGGGATCTTGGATGGATTGACCATCCATATCTTGTTTGATGGATATGGAAACTCTTTTGGGTTAGTTTTAGTTTTCCTTGTAAAATATTTTATAATGATGGTGTGGATGCATATAAATATTTTCCTGTAGGTGCAGGAAATTGATTTCCTAATGCCTAGTTGAGGTAGATTTTCAAGGATGCAATTAAACAAATCTACACCATGTTTGTAATAGTATACAAGAGATTGTTTAAATTCAAATAATGTATCTAGGAATAGGTTTAATCAATGCCAAAAATGTTAAATAAGTTAAATAGGTTTAATCAAGAGAGACTTTGGTCTTCAAGGCTTGAAGAGGAACTTAGAAAAGTGACATCTTCAGATTTAGTAGGCTTTTCAAAGAAGGTAAATAATATTACCTTGCTTCCAATGATATATCATGATCTTAAAGGAAAATTTGACATCTTCCAGAGCTTGTTCAATACTTCAAACTTCAAAGAAATTTCATGCCTTTATATAACATTTCAACACATGCATAAGAGTCACACGATAAGCTTTGACTTATGTTAGAGAGATAATCTTAGACTTATTACAGTAATAAATCACCTTGTTGGCTCCTAGGCCACTACCATATTAACACAATACCATGTTCCTTCTTAACTGAAACTTGTGTAATCACACATGCAAGTGATTACCATATCATGGTTTCTTTGCTGGCTTGAATTAGACAAATTAATAACTATAGGATAGGGCATGTACTTGGTTGTGGCCCCTAGATTATGCATACAAATGTTGTCAAATAAAAAGAGATGTTGAGTAGGTATCAGACATGGAAAATCATAACCATGCTTTTTAATTCTAACAACATGTATGTTCCCCTAAATACCAAAGGGGGAATCTGAAGGTGAACTACTAGATCAAGGGCCTCTTTTTGACCACTACCATATAAAGGGGAGGTCCTATTCCTAATCAAATACAAATAATATATTAACACGTTACACATGCAAGGAATTATTGGATCATGGGCTCCTTGTTGGCTGATATCAGACTAAGGTAAAAAATTACCGAATGGTAGAAGCAGTTGCATTTCACACGGGATTGAGTCTACAAATTCTTTTCAAGTAATGTAGGTGTTGGGAAGCTTTAGGATTATGAAGCTACTTTCTAATCATTTCAATGGGGATTGGCAAGTATACTCTCTCACAAGTGTTGCAAATGAATTAATTAACCGATCTGAACTTGTTACCTAGGATGTTTTAACTTTTAATTATATGTAATTACTAGTTACCACATTATTTACCATATAAATGCGTACTTTTCTAATATGAATTTATTGTTGTTTTATTTTCTAGGTTTTCTAGGTGTGGAAAATGGTGTAAAAGTGGACGTTGTGCATCGAAGTTTCCTGTCGTCCAAATCTAGGAAAAGCCACCGTTAAATATGTGCTTCATAATGCGGTGATAAATCACATCGTGCATAGAATGATATATGTACATGGGAGGACAACTAATAATGAAGCCTACTATATTTCCCTTGTCGAGGGCTTAAAAGAGGGAGAAAAATGTTGTCAATGATATTGCAGTTTTCATGAGCTCACAACTCATATGAAATCAGATCAATGGCATCTACGAAGTTCAGAAAGCTCTTTTAAAATCCCTTTACAAGGAAGAAATAACGTGGAGCTTTCAATTTAAATCTTTCAGCATACAATGGCTTTTAGACATTCATAGGATTTCCACTAATATACTGGTGGAAGGAATGTCAAGTGTAGATGCTGGTGTCAGAGATGACACCGGATCACGATCTATTGCAAGATAAGTCATCATTCAACATCATGATAAGTCTCAAATATGTGAATGCGTAATTCTTATCATTTTCCTTGGGGCTGTCATAGCATGGTTCTTTCACTAAGAAGAACCCATTGTAATATTTACATGGTTCGTGATATAATAGATGAATATTTTTTAGGGTATAATTATTTTATGTTGTGTTATTTTACCATGTGTCATGAACCTTTTCAACCACCAATTCGTTATTTTTGTTCAAAGGACAAATATTTTCCAATAGGCATTTCATTATTTAATTTTGTCATAATGACCATTCAGCTAGTACACCATTATTTCTATGCATGGCTATTTGGTTTTATTTTTAATTCCTTAGGTTCAAGTACATCCTAGATTAACATGGATATTTTTTAAAATAGTAAAAAAAAACTTTTAAAAAAAATGACACTCTATAGTAGGAATGATTATACACCTTGCTACTCAATTGGGAAATTATGTGCTTGTCATTTTGATTTTATTTTTCAGCTAGGAAAGCTCATGGATCAAACATAATACTATGCCTATTCAAATTCCATGTTATCATCACCAATCTCTGCACATAAGTCCCTGATTTAGGGAGAAATTCAAGCCTTTTTTTGAAGTGCTAAGTATATACGAGACTGCTAAAATTACACCGAATTATGATCTACCACTTCTGGGACTTTCACCTTTTAATTTCTAATATGGATTTTCAACCTTCAACATTTCACCAACATTTCTCATGGTAGCCCTATTTCCTGGCAAGGAAATGGTACAAAGCAAAGCATTTTGGAGCACGTGATACATTCAATCTTCATAATGCTCAGAAATATTTAGATCCAGGACCTCTTTCCAACCATTTTCTTTCTCAACCATTATTCCAACCCATTTAACAATATTGATTCCCTCTCCATATAAGGGATCAACTAGATGCTTACCAGTCACCGATTCCAACATCACCACTCCAAATCTACAGACATCACTCTTCTATGTAACCTTCAGTGTGTAACAAAACTATCAAAAAACGGGTTGTATCATGATAAAAATTTTAACATGAAGAGCTTGATGCAAATTGTTTCCTTCTATATTAATAGTTTCTCAGATAACCTTAGTTAGAGGTTTGAAATCATGCTTTGTAATTCAAAGGAATATTGACATGCATCAAAAGTGTGAGAAGATTTAAGAAAGAAATACTTGACGAAATGTTTCGAGAAAGTAATTTTACTTGAAAACCCAATACATCAAGATTATGTAACCCATAAAGCTCATCTGGTATACTTCCTGAAAATTTATTATTTCTAGCATTGAAAACAAAAAAAATCCTAAGTCTGCTTATACAATTTTTATCATGGCTTAAATGTTTTTTGGAATTTGGCTAGATCAATTTCATCTTGGAGGAAACATCAATCTCAAAGATTATGTACATTTTTTTAGGATTTCAATTAGCTTGAACTTATTAACAACTACCAGCAAAAATCAATTAGTTTAGTTATCATACCCATGAAAAATTTAGGTTTTAGAATTAAATATTCATGTTAGGTTAGTCTCTTGCAAGTAATTACAGTTTGAAGCAACCATCAAAATATGTGGTAAGTTTCAACTTTATAACATTTTTTTTCACTCATGGATATGTTGTATCAATTTGTTTCCTTATTTATTTTTCCCGTTGTGTATGGTGCAATATCAACTATTCTAATTGATTGATTTCAATTCTTCTTCATGTTGGAGATGAACATGTAGGTTTATCTTTCCTTTCCTAAAACAATTAACGCTAAATATGATAGAAATTTATGTCTCTCTATCTTTTTTAGTCACTTTTTCAATGCCTTGGATGATCTCATAGGGTCCATAGAACTCGTGTTAATTTCTAAGGTGTGATGTTTTTTTATAGGTATGATTTTGAAGAAACACCTAATCCCATACTACAAAATATTTTTCATAATGATTCTGGTCCCCTTATTGCCTCATTATGTTTTTATCCATAACCAAAATTTTCTTTAGTTTTTGAAGAATGTATTTTATAATGTGGAGTGTGTGATACACTACCTAAACCTTAGAAGTGTCTAGTAAATATAATGAAAAAACATAAAATTGTTTTTGGCCATAAATTGCTTCATATAGGGTCGTTCTCGTAACTCCATCATAAGTGGTATTGTAGTTCATTCTATGAATGGAATCCATTGTGCCCAATGGTGTGTTTTTTTAGAGGCAAATCCTTTCGAATAGGTTTATAGGAACTTGTTTACCACTTTAGTTTGACCATCTATTTGGGGGTGATATGTAGTGTTGACTTTGAGTTACGTACCTTGTAAATAAATATTTTCGACCAAAATTAGTTAATGAATGTAGGATCCAAATTCATGATAATGGAAGTGGGAAATCCATGTAACTTAATATTTTGATCAAAATATAGACTTGGAAAAGTGAGGAGGGGTTAAATAGATGTGGCAGGGAAAACGAATGTGCATAATTTGAAGAGACATCCAACTACCACCATGATCACAAATTTGTTGCCCATCCTTGGAAGTCACACTATAAAATCGATAGTGATGTTGACCGAGATATATGTTGGGATTGGTCACAATTGTAGTGATATTGGTGTCTTTCTTGCTTTCCCTTGGTTTTTTTGGAAATTTTTAGATGTGGCCATAAAATATTAGATTTCATTTTTCATTCCCTCCTCAAAGAATAAGACCTTATTTTTTTCATATGTTTTATGAAATACAGAGTAACCTATTGTAGGTGATGAATGGAATTTCTTTAAGTTCCTTTGTTTTAAGGAAGAATCAGTTACTAGAATAATGCATTATTTGTATCACAACGTATATAGCTACCATGTATTTCCCTCAGGAGGTTTTAGATATTCCTAAAGCTTATGGACTCATTTGAATGATAATGCCATTTTCCAACCATTCTTAACAAACTTCCTCAGACCAACCTAGAGCTACTAGATATAAGAAAAGTGATCCATCCTCCTCAAATTGTTGGGACAAGGTATCATCTACCAAAATTTATTTACCTTTATTATAGGTAATTACATAGTCATACCCTATGAGATCATCCAAGGCATTGGAAATTTTCTATCAATGTCCATAAAATTTGGTATGGCGGGTGGAGTAAGAAGGAGAAGAGGGTTATTAATGAGTTTCTGCTATCAATATCTAATAATACAAAGAGCCCTTCTATGGGTCAATTTTTTCAAACAGTACAGCTATATACTAATCAGAATCGTGCCAATATTAGCAGAAACGTAGTGATTTCTAGTCAACATGATGATTACTACTCCCATGGTAATGTAAAGAGTAGGCTTATTGTTTAGGAAAACATAAATAAGGCCATAACCGCCAAGAGTATTCCCCTTCCCATTGATCCCAATAATGGTCTTTACCTCATCCTCACTTCGAGCAATGTTGTTGTCCAGGACTTTGCATAGAATTCTGTGGATTTCATTATTTACATTCCCATCCATTGTAGGATACACATTGCCTTATGCATGGGTTGGGAATTCTATAAAAGAATGCTCAAAAGTATGTGATTATCCTTTTGCAGTGCCAAGTTACATGACTGCAATCAAGGCATTCAAGGCATCTAATGGGGATTTTGGTATTGATGCGATGATAAGTGTGATTGCCCATGAATTGGTTGAGCTTTCGTCGAATCCCCTGATCAATGCCTGATATGCTTGTGAGGATCCTACTTCTCCTACTGAGATTATAGATATTTGTGAAAATATTTATGGGACTGGAGGCGGTGGATCTCACACTTGAAAAGTCGTTACAGAAACAATTAGGGCTAATTACAATTTCAATGGAATTAGGAGGACGTATTTAGTGCAATGGATATGGAGTCCTGTTTTGAATGCCTTCTCAGGACCAAATGCATTGGATAGTTGAAGGTGATCTAGTGCTCTTGTTAGTGGAAAATGGGTTTTCAAGTGTTATGGCCAGACTCAGGGGTTTTTCTCAAGCCTTAATATCACAAATTCTATTTGTGGGTTGGATCTAGACAACTTATTCATGGCATATTTATTGGAATATACCTAAATATGCCTTAGAATTAATGTACCCAATAATACAACAAAGTATTCTGGAACGTTGGAGGCTCTAATGCCATTTTTATTTCTTGACAGTATGTAGTGTATGTTTTTCTTTTAACGGTCATCCCATTCTATGTGCTTGCATGTGTATATAAAACATTATCTATTTATACTATTCAAAGAAGTCTTAAACATAGATCATTTATCTATTTACTAGTTAGACTATTCAAAGAAATCTCAAGTAGAGAGCATTCATGTCTGTTGAATTTTTAAGATCTATTTTGATTAAGTAGAAGATTAATTCTATATGCACATCAAATTTGAGTAGAATTTCCATTTATGGTGGCTAGGTTTCTAGAATGATGTCAATGTTGTGTATTTTTCACTAGTCAAGACTCACTTGTGAAGCATTGGATACATATCGTAAAATTTAGAAATGGCATTTGTTGTTTTGAATCGTGTTTCAAGCCCCTCAAAATTTGCATAAATTTTTAGTAGATATAGTGGACAATTGTTTGACATATAATATTTAAATGGATAAATGGATTGAATCCTTGAGAACTCCATTTTATTTTCTGAAGTTTTTTTTTATTCTAAAATATCTGAGAGGCAACGAAGTCTATTCTCTCTTCTAGTTTCCTAGAGCCCCAGAAATTCCAGATTATAGCACTAAAGGCTTTCTTCTAGATTATAGCATTAAAGGCATTCCAAGTCCATGAAATTTATTTTTAATAATTTTAAATGAAGCAACAACTTAGAGTGGGTTTTGAATCATTCCAGTGTGTTTTATATCAGTTAATTATAGGTAAAAATTTTGTAAGAACATTTACCACCAGATTCTTTGGATTACAAAACTAAAGTATAAAAGTTTTTTTTTATTTTTTGGCTCTATTTTACCTTCAAATTCATAGGCTTGAATTCTTTTAATGACCACCTTCATATCAACTTCCATGTATGTCATTTCTACAAAAGCTAATTTTCATAAGCATTTGAAGATTATGTTTTTATGACTATGTAATGTGTATTCCTATGTTTTATGATTGACCTTCACTAATGTTGTATGCCTATATGATTTTGTGACAAATGGGCAAGAGTGGGCACCTAAATCATTATTAGCCAGATGGAGCATATAAATTTGAGGTTTATGGTGTTGAGGAATTCCCATTTTTCAGTGAAGCAGGTTGGTTGCCTATCATTAAGCTATTCATTTGGCATAAAATGAAACTTTCTTATGATTTCGTTGATACTTTTGATGGTAACAACACTAAGGTTGAGGGGATAGTGTTTCTTGTAACGAAGGAAAGCATTACAGAAGCGATGAACATACCAGCTGAGGGAGAGAGGTGGTTCAAAAGGAGGCCAATACAGGGGGTAAACCTGATTTTTTTCCTAAAATACAATTGTCATGAGCCTTGCTAGAGCGTGGGGGTAAACTGTGGAATTTTAAAACTAGAGTGGAATAAACCAATGCAACAAATTCAACTTTATCTGACATGTGATGGCTGATTCTATAAGTTCTTTTTTTATCACATAAGATTTATGGTACACATGGTTGTTTTCAATAGGATGAATCTCCCTTATTTCCTACATCAAAGCTTAATTAAAATGTTGGCCTGTGTAAGAGAAAGGAAGGTTTTATATCCATATGATGTCTACCACCATGGCCTCATTAAAATCATGTAACTATGATGCATTAAATATGAAAACACAAAATTCGAGGAAGAGGGTAATGAGACATCCACTTCCTAGAAAACATAAGATGGAAAGGGCTCTAGCTACCTTGCAAAATCCACAGAAAGCCCTAACATGAGGAAATTCCCTAGGGTAAATACCAGGAGGAGTAGAGGACAATAGACAGAAGTACAAGAGAACAAAAAATATGAAACAATTGGAGAATCTAGAAAGAAGGGTGAAGATCTTGGATAATTTCACCATGAAACATAATACTCTAGGAGGCCACGAACAAGGCCCATAAAAAAAATGAGGCTGGGGTTGAAAGCTAAAATAAATCCCAAGCTAAAGGAACCAATTTTAATTATTGATGAGCAAGAAGAAGGGTCTTTTATAGATGAGCATGGGCTTCCAGTATAATCTTAAAGATAATCTCAAATAGTTCCCAAAACCTTATAGAAAAAGGGTAATAGAATGAGTAGGGCACTGGCCAAGAAGGACCTCCTCAAAATCCTTGTAGAGGCAACACATATTTTTGAAAACTAAAACATGGGAAGCTTGTAGTTTTGTAACCCTGATGGTTTTGGACAATTAAACTTTGTTCACTGGAGTTTTGTAAACATAATATTGATTTATATTTAATTATATTTTATGGGTTCTTATTATTGAAATTTTATAGTATTATTCTTGTTATGGTTTGCTATTAATGTTATGGATATTGACTTAAAAATACAAATGGTAGTACAGTGGAGTATTCTGGTGAATAGACTGAATATCTATGCTATAAAAATAAAGACCGAGGAAGATGAAATGGTCTGGTAAAAACCCCCACCTGGGGGGTACACAACCAAATTTCGGTACAAGGAAATGTTTCTAAATAATAACCATTAGGAATGCAAGTGGTGGAAACCAATCTAGAAAAAAAAAGCCCCTATTAAACCTAGGTGTTTCTTTTGGCTGGAATTAAGCAGTAAAGTGCCCACTTGGGACATCCTCCAAACAAGAATCTAGCAAGGACCAAGTTTTTCTGTCTTACGAAAGGTAAATAAAGAATCCATCAAAAATATCCTTATGGACTATACCTTTTGAGAAGATGCCCTCACGTTCCCTGATAATTTTGTGTCAAATCCCTAGGAGTTAGCAACCAATCAATGTTATGGCTAGTAGTTGGGCCACTCTCCATCAAAATATTCCCAGGATAGGGATCATGTGAGATCTTAAGAAAATTAATATTTTTGTTAAAATTATATGATGATGATTTAGAAAAAAGACCATTAATTACTATAATATGCATATAAGAGAGTAGTATAGACACATATTTAGCTTGAATATGTTTCCCAAACCTTTTAAGCACCAAAAATAAATTATACCTAGATTTCTTCTTAAACCCTCTCCATAATACATTACTACAATACATTTACATTTCCAAATGTGAAATCCTACATTTTCTCAGAATACAAGTCACTCTAGGTTGATCCTAAGAAGCTCGGGGTGACGAGGAGTTTTGAATCTATAGGGTTCTTCCAACGACTTCGGCCCTTCAGTAACTTGGTAAACTCAATGGAAAATAAAGGAGTTTCTCTAACCGTGGAATGTTGAGTCTAAATGGGGGATTCCTACTCTTGTTTATCTCCCATGAATTTTTTCCAACCTTCCAACCAAGCAATAGAATTGGCGTCCACTAAACAGTGAGGGAAAAGTGGCATAGTGCATTAAAGTAGATGATACATGCGATAATATAAGCCCCTCCCACCGTACACCCCCTGATTTCTTCAAGCATGGGAACGGGAGAGCCTTTAAGTCTGAATAGATATTCACACATAAAAAAGGTGGGATTTTCTTAATCGTCTTTTCTGAAGTCTTTCTTAAGTGATCTTGGTAAGGTATTTGCATCATCTACCTTCCAGCTTGGATAAGAATCAGTTTTTTGGGTCAGACCTATTTTTTATTCTATGTAGTGGCACATTTTTAGTTTGTCTCTAGTTCAGTCAACGGTTTCCTCTTCAGTTTCATTCAGTTTGGAATTTATTTGTCTCTTCCATTGTCTTTAGCTATAAACCCCTTTGCACAATTGCACCTAGCAGAAAGGGCCATAGACACTCCAGTCAATCCATCCCGTGTCAATTTTCTAAGTTTTTTTCAGATTCAATGGAGGAATGATTGTCAAATTGAGGACTTAAAAGTTTCATTTTCTCACTGTAACAAAAGGATGTATTACCAATTGGAGCCTCATAAAACTATGAATTGAAAATGTTTTTGCAATGGTGACCATCCAACGCAACCAAATTTAGAAATTTGTTGCAGATCATAACATTATCTATGAACTGGTTTTACATCCTGCTAGGAGCTCCCATTCCTTGGAATAATTTATGAGAGTTATTAGCTTTCGAAATTAATAAACATGCAAGAAAGATGAGAGATGGTATATTAAAATGCAATCTTGGAGCTCAATCTTCAGGTAGACATCAAGCAAGGGGCCCTCAATGGTCATAATAGTGATTGGTTGATAATTCCTAGGGTCTTCATTACAAGTTGTTTCGATGGATCCGACTCCACTATAATTCCTGTAGGAATGTAATGTTGACACATTATTTTTATCATATGATGATTTTACAAACAAATTTTAGCATTTTTAGCAGTTCAATTGCAATCTTATTCCATAGGTTGTCCAATTTTAAATTTAAAATAATAGTTCCTGAAGTGTGTCATTTCCCTCTAGGTCATACAACAATTTCATACTGAACTAACTAATGTGATCCACCTTTTGGGGATAAAAGGTACATAAAATAAAAAATCAAAAGGCCCTTTGAAATATAAGGCAAGTACCCATATTTCTACCAAAACGTATGAACCCATTAGCAATTGTAGAATTATGTAACCAACCGAGATGTAAGAAATATAATAATAACTAATCACTATAGACATTGGTACAAAATATATGTTCTATGTTGTCTTGATGTGCCATTTCTTCCACATCCATATCAAATAGTGAGAAAAACTGAGCTATTCAACTGCGGAAACAAGACCTTAAATACACAAATTAGGCCTTCTAGTTTTATGTATTTTAGGTCTTGTTAGAGGTGAATAAAGATAGTATTGTAAGGCACTGATTAATGAGGCATTTACAAAAAACCCTAAATCATTTCATCTTCAAGCTATGTTTTTATTTAATGAAGCTCTTTCACAGTGTGAATGTTTAAAATTTTAAATGCCAATATCTTTAGAAACCCTCTTCTTCATCTTCAAGCTCTATTTTATTTTGATCAAATGTTGATTTGGTTTCTTTAACACTGGAACCAAATAGTGAGAATAAAATGATGAGAAGGTTATTGGAGAGAATTTTTTCCATTGAAAGAGATTTTCAAGTGTTTAATGAAGTTCATGACATTAATCCCCTACCATTGAACATAATTTTTATCCTTGAGAAACACATTAGGAGAAATGGATTATCCAATTCCCAACATGAATTATACTCATCATAATCTAAAAAAAAATTCTTCTTAAATTAGAAAATATCCCTCCTAAAATGTAATTGTAAAAATATTTGATGAAGTGATAATAATTTTTTTTACGCTCACACCTTAATTTTATCTTAAAAAATAAATATTGATGATATTATTTTGTTAAAACGATTTTCAAACAATCCAAATAATTCGAAATACATGAAGAGTTAAATTTCTTTTAGGGTAGGATCTAATTATATGATAGGATATAATGATATAATGGTGGCATAAATCCTCAAGACATGTACATAATATTTCTGTTATATTTCATCATCAAGCTTTTCATATATGGGACTAGGATTCTATATTGAACATGTACGGAACTATACAAGTACCCAAAAATGAGTGATGCTCTTAGCAATATAGACTGCTCTATATTCTATTCAATGTGTGAATGGTAATATGAATTTGTAAACAATAATTTATGTGTTTAATCAAGAGAAAGGTTTTGTCTTCAAGTCAGATGTTATAAGAAGCTCATATTTAGGGTAGGATCTAATGATATGATAGGATCTAATGATATAATGGTGGCATAAATCCTCAAGACAGGTACATACTATTTCTATTATATTTCATCATCAAGCTTTTCATATATGGGACTAGGATTCTATATTGAACAGGTATGGACATTGTACAGGTACCCAAAATGGAGTGATGCTCTTAGTAATATAGACTGCCCTATATGTTATTCAATGTGTGAATGGTAAGATGCATTTGTAAATAATAATTTATGTGTTTATAGGGCCCCTTGGATTATCACCATAAATTTCATACCCTCTGTATCTCGCACCATATTGTGTTGTTGGAATGATTTGGAAAATGGGCCACCATGAGATTGATTCGGGTGTCAAGTTTGTGACAGAGTGACATTGTAAAACAGACCCACCATTCCAATGTTATTGTCTTCTTGATAAATTTGTGAAGAGTAACTCGTTCCTTAGAGTTAAGGAAAAGTATGGTAGGGTTGAAGAGAAGCAATGATGATTTGAAAAATGTGACAAACAAATGAGTGAAATGAAACTACTGGACATGCTCACTTACTCACTATTGTAACAAGGAGCGGGACTGCTTTTTTTTGGTGAATTTGGTAGTGCCTTCTATTTTCTATTTATATTACCGAAACAGGTTACAGAAATATAAAAACATTCGATGGCCTCAACCTGCCCGGAGGAAACCAGGTCTGTTGGCCATCTCAGTGCTTTGAAAGCAAACCAAAATTGGAATGTCTTCATCCGTCTATGTGCATCATCAGCTAACTATTCTATAGCATACTTCTCTACTTGCAGAAAATAAAAACTAGGATTATACAAAATTTTATATTTCATAAAGCTTCAAAAAAGGAACCATTAAACATCTGAGGAGGAGACAGGAGCCGGGGATTTTCCAGTAAGCCTTGGCATTTCCACTTGCTGGTTTTGCTGGAGCAGCTGTTCAATACGTCTCACACGGTCATCAAATCTGCTAATCCGGTCATTTGCCTGGTACTGGGTGATTTTTATGTGGTATAGCTGGTCTTGCATGTTATGAATCATGTCCTTCAAACTGGTATCGAGCTGCGGCTGCACTGTCTGAACCGAAGCTGGGGGAAAACTATGCATGGCCTTTGCTAGAAGACATTTCATGATCCAGTAGGTGTGGATTGTCTAGTGGAATGACGTAAGACGTCCTCTGGTGTTGCCCAGGTCAGTGATAAAATCCAAGATTTCTTTTTCTGCTTCCAGGTCTTCTTGATCTGTTTGTATTTCGCTTTCCCACCCCCGGATTTCCTGGCGGATCTTGGAAGGGTTCCCTACGACATAGCTGGTTTTCAGGTTCTCTAGAATCTCCAAGTTCGACTTCCGACCACGCTTCTTTGAGGTGGACTCATTTTCAACCTTTTCCTTACCTTTGGCAGCTTGGGATGAGGTCCGTCTCTTTCCCATGTCGTGTAAGGACCTGGTATACACGACAGACATACAGCAGTGCACATGAAGGATGAAGTCAGCATAAAGGAACCTCACAATAAGCAGCCCTGTATCTTCTTTGTTATGAGTACAAAGCAATTCGAAGGCCTGGAGCTGCCGGGTCGTGGCAATATGACAATGGGTGCGGGCTATATGCAGTGCATTAATGCAGAAGCAAAACAAACCATTTACTCGACCCAACTGGCCTACTACAAGATTTAACAGAAGAAAATGAAGCAGATCATTAGACACACAAGCTGGAAAAGACGACTTCCGGACACTACTGCCGACGCTACAGGGAGAAGGCACCAGAGGTGACGAAGAGAGGCATTGATTTCCTTCATCAGAATGAAGCCTACAGTAGTCCGCCTTCCTTATTCTATCAGCCGGGTGTAACACAAGCAACCGGAGGCATCCCGTTGACTGCCAAGGAGGAAAAGAAAGACTCTCGAAACAAGAACCCTCTCTACAACCCAAATAACACTGATAATTAACCAACTGGGCCGGAAGGAGACAATGATTACGATCACAAACCTTGCTAACAATTTTCCAGCGCAAATCCCTTGGGGTATTAAGCAAAATAAGCAGAACTGTAAATGCAGGATTGTAAGAATTGAACACTAGGGGATTGAACTTATGAGATTGGTGGCAGGGGTCTCGAAAGAAGGGGAGAACCTCTTGCATTGTAGGAGCAGAAAAAATGACGAGTAAAGAAATCTGCGTTACCTTTTGAAACATCAATGAAGCTGAAACCACTGTGTTAAAAAGCATTATAGCGAGAAGAAGGCTGGATACATACCACCACCTGTGCAAATGAACTATGCTCGGCGCCTTCCTCTGAATCCTCCAAGCTCTTGCATGCAAAGACCAATTCGTGCAAGAATGAAGACAGGGAGTTGGCCGACTTACCTCATTTAAAACTTTCCTCCGGTGCTCTGACAGCACAGGCTGTCCACCTTGCGTGCTCAGAAAGGATCGGCTTATCTCGTACTGCAAGGAGGTGGAGTTGCCATTTCGTATGATAAGATATGATTGATATGCGAGCCCATAAACCACCATCTTTCCTTGGTTCATGAGTGCACTATGACAGGTGGACACCCCGATCGGGGGACCAAGGAGCAGGACTGCTATGAGGCTAGAGTAAATCATAAACATATTGGAGGTAAATTTTCGGAGCAATTTTTCAAGCTTAGTTTCAAAAATTACTTTGGATTAATTGTTCAGGCGCCAGCACTGTTCTGAAGGTAAAGCACCTGGCAGCGTCTGGAGAAATCACATCTGCAACATCTGGAGAAATTTGGTTTGCAACGTCTTGGGTCGCCTGTCTCTATAGCGTGGGGGTTTCTGCATAATGCGCATGCATGCGAAGGGATGGTGAAAGGTTTTGAACCTATGCAGGAAGACTGCCATTAATGCAGTATGTCGAGTGGGGTGGCAGAGGGGAATAGGGTGGAGGAGGGGGGCGGGGTGGCGGAGGCATTGGTAGTAGTGGTCACAGACAGAGCTAACAGAAGATTCCACCGCGGAGGGGAGTGAGTTGGTGGAGGAAAACGACGGAGGGTAGAGGGGTCAAGCAGAGGAATTTCGGAGTTGCCGAGGCGTTCAAAAATTCTACCGTGAAGAGGTCGTCTGATGGGGGCCCGCACGTCCCATCACCGGAAGAGCCACCGATGTCAAACAACAGATTTCTCCATTTCGTCGACTCATAAACTCTTCCGATTTAATTGAAGAACATATGACAATAGTATTTTTTGTATTATATATATATATATATATACTCACTCTCAATATTAGGGAAGAATAATATTTAAAGGATTGGTGATGTTGATTTAAAAGAGTTATAATGTTGTGTTTGAATAATGATGGTGGTATTGCTCATGGTTGATTTTTATGAAATTAAATTTGATATTCCATTCTAACAAATGTAAAGAATTATTTTATATATATATATATATATATATATATATATATATATATATATACATATATATATTTTGGGTGTATCTAAATTATTTTAAGATAAAGTTCTTTATACTTTCAATCTTTTTATTGTCATATAAATGAAAAATTATTTTGAATCATGGTTATGTTTTAGGAATTGTTTAATACTTTATTTCATTATGGAACTTGTGAGAGTTTTTTTTACCTTATTTCAGAGTTTGTTTTACCTTATTTCATTATGGAGGTGGCTAGATTTTATTTATTTATTTTAGTAATTTTGATTTTATTCTTTACATTGATTAAAAGATAGAGATAGTTTTAATATTCTAAATTATGATTGATCACCTAATTATAGTACCATAATTCTATTTTATCCTCTAATTCTTTATCACGTTACAATTTCTCCATAAATTTAGATGTAATATTTTTTTTTAGTATTATTATTATTTTCTCAATGGCTTCTCTTTTATTCCCAATGATTTAGGCCAATACTTGGAATCTTTATGTCAATGTACCTTGAGAAGAAAACACTTTAAATGGAGGTTGAAGCAAACTTCGGAAGCCCTTTATATTCCATATTGTTTATCTTGTTCTTATATGTTAGGCACCTAGTTGTTGGGCCGCCTTTTTGTCCAAATTTTTATGGTTTTTATCAAATAATTAGATTCTTGTGACTAGTGCTTTTATCATTATTAACTTATTATGTTGCTAATTAGAGGCATTCAGGGGAAATAATTATTAAATTATATATTCTTCTTATAAGTTAATTTTATGAGTGTTTTGAATTCCTTCTTGGTGGTAGGTGAATAAGTCTGGTGCAGGAATGCATTTGAGTACAAATTCACCACATGCAAGAAGCAACAACTTGGGCTCAATGAAAAAGATTGAGAGCTATGTGCTAGAGACAAACATCTTGTGGGTAAATCCAGATTGTGGTCTTCATCATGGTTTGAAAACCTGGAAGTATGATGAAATTGTTCATGCGTTGACAAACATGGTTGCATCTGCCAAGTTGCTGCGGAGTGAGCTTACCTCTGCAATATGATCAAAAAAAAAATTTAACATCCGAATTTTTAGTGCAATAAAGATGTTGAGAAATATTTTCCACCAAAGATAGAATGCATTTTTTTAAGAATTTGTGACTCCTCTTCAGAAACAGTACTACAAATGGATTTTAGAGTGAAACCTTCATGATTTGAATAAGGGAGTGCGTGGAAACCAGGCCAGTCACTACACGATGTCTAAAAAGTCAGACCCTTGAGCAAGCAAAAAAGGAACGTGCTTTGAATATGGTCAAACGAGCAATGGTAAAAATGCATCCTTTGCCTCTCAAGGTAGCAAGGAATATATCGCTAAGGAGGTTGGCAACTAGTACCACGTCGACAACGATGGGTACGTGCTCGTTATCTATGGACTGTTGAGATGCAATAAGGTTGACATTGACGCCTCCTAGAAGTAGTTCGATATGTCTTGCGACCGAGAATTCATATTTTCATCACCACCAGTGATATACACCTTAAGTATAAGTTGAAGAAGCCTCGGGATGAATTTATCAGCATTGACATATATATGGTGGCTTATGCCCATAGTCTTGGCTGTAATGATGTCGAATTCAGTCCCGAGGACGCTGGGAGGTATGATCATGAATTTCTTTACTAGATATTGGGGGAAATAATTAATGCAGGGGAAACTACATTAAAGATTGCAAATAAAATAGGATACACATTGCTAACATAATTTGGGAAATTGACCGCTGACATTAAAGGCAACACTCCGAGGGCAAGGTGGTGAGTCCTGGTATTACACCAAGAGTGTTGCAACTCCCAGGGGATTCCCTACTTTAATTTATCAACCTGGGGTTCATACAAACTTTGAGGTGATAGTGTTATATACATAGAAGATTCATTCTGCTCATGTCATCTTCTTCTGGTTTACGAAAGGGTGATACTTCTAGGGGTTCTTAGTGAAGTCTGTCACACTTCAATGAAACTAAACTAAATTTCAGAAAGGAAATGACAAAAATGGAACTAATTTAATGTGCAGGAAGTTAATGAATGTAAGAAACTAAATTAAATTGCTGAAAAGAAATGACAGGAAGGAAACTAATTTAATTTGTAGAAAAAAAATTAGTAGAAAGGAAACTAATCCTAAACCACACTTAAATTGGCCAAATGGCTAAATTCACTCTACTTATCCTATGATCTACCTACCATGCTTCTATCTATGCAACTAGGCTATCCATGACTTAATTCTAATTAAAAAGAGTTAATTTTCAGCTTGGAGGGAAGAAAAGGGCTAAAAGAGGCTAATGGGGGGTTAACACATGAAACGAGGTTTGGAAGCAGAAAGAGGGAGTTAAAAGCTTATAAAACTTTATGATAGCATGAGAAATGAATTTGGAGCAAACAGAACTCAAAAATGCGATGGAGGACAAAAGTTGCGAGGTGCAATGTTGCAATCGCAACTTCGCAAGTTTAAAGGGATAGTAGTAGGCATTAACAAGAATGAACTAAGTTGTGCAAAGTGTGAAGTGACATGGCGGGTCGTGAATTGCAATATCGCAAGTTTAGATGGATAGCAGTAAAGATAAAAAGGAATGAACTAAAATGTGCGAAGTGTGATTTGCGATGCGGTAAAGGTTGCGGGTTGAGATCTGTGTTGTGGTAAGTTCTGCGAAGTGCGAAGTGCAATGAGTGACGTGGTGTAGTTATTGCATCGGTGAAATGAGCGGTAAGTGTTATGCAAAAATTTAAACTGTGCAATTTGTGATTTCGTAATATCGTAATTGCAAGAATCGAGCGGTAAGTGTTAGGGTAAAAGCTAAAATGTGTGAAGTGCGATTTTGTGATGGGCAACGTGGTGGTGGGACCGATGGCGAGGCACAATTCGCAATATAACAATCGCAAGGACTGGCAGTAAGTGGTAAGGGATAAAAGGTAAACAGTGCGAAGTGCGATTTGCAATTTCGCAATATCGCAATCGCAAAGAATGAGCGGTAAGTGTTAAAGGTAAAAGCTCAACAGTGCGAAGTGCAATTTGCGATTTTGCAATATCGCAATCACAAGGAACAAGTGATAAGTGTTAAAGGTAAAGGCCAAATGTTTTGATTTTCGAAGTGCGACATACGGTGGTGGGAGACTCGAGGAGCAAAGGCGGAGGTCGGGTTTTCGGTGGTTTTGAATGGTTTTTCACGTGTTTTGCATTAAAAGGGTAAGGCAGCCGTGAACGGAAAAAAAAAATAGAGAAATAAGGCTTTGAAGGGCTTAAGTTCGTTAGGCAAAGAAAAGGTAATTACAACGTTAAGATGAGAAGAAAAGGAGGGGAATGGAGACGTAAGAGCAGTGCTCAGAAGTGAGACACACCTGCCAATTCATGCATGGGAAATAGATAGAAATGCAAGATGAAATAGTGAAAGAAAGGCTTGGACTTGGTAACACAAATTCTTCCCAAAACTCAAAGAGAAAGAAATTTTGGCCTGTGGGAAGGTCTGCCCTACTCGAACTCTATTGGCAGAGATGAGAGGGGGGAGACTTGACCATAGTTTTGGGTTTTTTTCTCTATTTTACTACGAATAAGAAATTAAAAACTACAGCAGCAAAAAAACTAAACAACAATGAAACTTATCAGAAGCAGACCTAACTTAAATGGCAAAAGAAAAACTAGCTGAATGAAAAAAAGGAAAAGATAGTAACAACAGAGAAGTTGAGGCACACGGGTTGGGCCCTAACCCACAAGCCTAGCCCTCTGAAACTTAAATTAGTCAAGTGAAATCAGTCTTCTCCTTTCATAAAATAATAACTTCATACATCTCTGAGATTTTGAACTCTGAATAAAACAAAAAGCTCAATAGTTCATAGCAATAGTTCTGAATGGAATCGAGACTAGAACAGACTAACTCTTCCTATCTCCATCTTTGCTCTATTTTTTCTACAGGGTAGCTACCAACGGCTCCCTAGAGAATGGTGATTGAGTCTACTTGACTCCCTATGAACAAGGATTGGGTGTGCTCTTCTTTGAGTTGCTTGGTTGCCTTTGGAATTCGAATTTCTGGAGAGAATCCTTGGGGATCCTTTGGTTGCTTTTGGAATTTGAATTGCTGGAGGACCCTTCGGCTGCCTTTGAGGGTGGAAAATCCTATAATTCCTCTTTTTTGTCCCCTTCGAATCTTTATTATAAAATCCTTATAAAAATTATTAATAATTCCTTATTTTCTGCACTCAACCTTATATTAGGCACTCCGAGTATGTTAGCATAAATCACCACCTATACTAGCATCATAAAATAAAATAATAATAGAAATTCAAGAAAAAGAGATCTAAGAAGGAAAAAAGGTGACTATTAACCCCTCCAAATATTTCTAATGATGGAGCTCATCATCACCCCCCTACTGAATGATTTCTCATCCTCTGAGTAACTAATCCTCCTCCTGCATTTCCTTTAAGTCTTTGACAACCCCCCTGATTTCTTGAGGAAGAAGTGTGGTATTTTCCCCAATGGGGTAAAAATCATTATTATTTTTTGCATTCTCCCATTCTCTATCTTGTGCATCTATGTCCTCTTCATCGGTCAGCCCCAACAACAAAGGTGGGATGAGCTTTAGTCCCAACCATTGGATATTTTTGGCCTGCATGGCCCTCTTTTATAAAGGTGCCCTTTCCAATGCACCCCTCAGTCTTTCTGGATTATGGTATTCCTTGTTCTTGAGGTTGTGAGGGAGGTTGTTCCATCTCCTCTGGCTGGCCATAATGCTCTCATATTCTATCTGCCTAGAGACATCATCAAAGTGACCTATCACCTGGTTTTGAGTCTGAAGGTAGCTTTCAACCAGTGCAGGGTCCCTTTCAATCTCTCGATGGTTAAGGATGACTCCTCTTGGGCTGAAAAATTATGGTTTGATATATAAGGGTTCTCTATTTCTTCTTCCCATTACCTTCCATGTCTCTTTTTCTCTAGTGTCTTCATTCACCATCCAAGATGATAAATCCATTAACTGCATATCCCCCATTGTAGGATTGGGGTCCCAAATATCCATATTTTTCAGCACAAAGTTATGCACATAAAACTCTACCATCTTTGCATGATCAGCCATGTTAGCTTGCTTGTAAAAATTCATGAATTTCCTACAATATTGGAAAGGTAGTGATCCATGGGAGGCTAGAGTTTTGATTTGAAATAGAAGCCATTGGTCTTTGAGGTACACATCATATGAGTCAGAGTGGAATCTGTGCTGAAGGGCTTATATGCATAAGTCCTCCATGGTGGCTACTTGCTCCTCTTTTTGCTGCAATTGCTCCTTCAGTGCTACATTATCTGCCTGTGGCTTCTATAATTTCTCCTTCAGAATTATCTCTTTGATTCTTTCCTCCCCCATTGGCGATTATTCAATGATAATCGGGCTTGTGGGAGAAATTTCTAGTTCTCTCTGATTCTTGTCAGCTATGGAATACCTAGAGGTCTGTCTTTTTCTCTTTGCGCTCAGAGGAGCTATGGTGGCAACTATCTTTTTGTATTGAGGGGGTGTGGCGTTGTGTTGTGAGTCTGTTTCTCACCCACTTTCTGCTATCTCTATGAATTATATGGCCATCTCTTCCATTTTTCTTTGGCCCTTTGTCTCTTCCTCTTCTTCTTTTGGCTCTTCTTGTTTCTGTTGGTTCTTCCTCTTCTTCTTCTAGTTATTCTTGTTTTTGATGGTTCTTCCTCTTCTTCTTTAAGCACTGCATGATTCCGTCGATCTCTCTCCCTTTAAAAATTTTCAATCTACTGGTTTGGATTAGATGACATCTCTTTTTATTAGATAGCTCAGCTAATTTTTGAGTGCTTATGTAACTTTGTTCAACTCCAGTTCTATTGTAGATAGTTGTTTCCTTCTCTTGTTAGTTCATGATGGACTGTGTGGTTCCTCCCCTTGTTCTCCTCTACTCCACTTGATTTAAATTCTTTTCTTTTTCATGCCTAGATGGCGTGTACTTCCAATTTTATTCCATTCATACCTCACGGTGGTGATCGAGTTAACTAGCCACCTTTCTACCCCTTAAACTCTATGTCTGAAAATTAATTATTGTTGGCTATTATGGATGCGTAACAAGGGCTGAGAGGCTATACTTGAATTTACCTATTGTTTCCAAGGCGATTGCAGGAGCGAGAGGCTGGAGACAAGCCTTTTAGATGCTGTGTTCCTCACTATGATCTGTCAGATGTATTGATGTGGAACGGAGCTGAGGGCAAGATGGTGGAAGCAGAAGTGGAGTTAGCGGGACTTATTAACACTGAAAAGAGTGAAAAAAAGGCCACGGAAGGGATATTGATGGTGTCGCAAGGCAGTGGGACCCAAACTCATATCACACATCACAAATCGCAAGATTTAGTCGCAAGCAATCAGAGGTTAAATGTTAAAATTTGCGGTGAGAGATATGTGATGGGTGGAAGTGACATGGAAGACGGAGGTGGGGTCCTGCCCGCACATCGAAAATCACAAGATTTATGTGTGCGTAGCAAAGCGTAAAAGGTAAAAAGTGTGATGTGTGAAGTGCGATGACCGGACAGAGGTGGGGCCGCCGGTACATCTCAAATCGCAAGATTTATGTGTGAGCAACAAAGGTTAACTATTATATTTTGCGAAGTGTGAAGTGCGACGGGATGAGTTAGGTGTAATATTGATGACGGGCTGCTTACATTATTGTGGGGATTCTCTGGGGTATGACATACCCATCTGGGGTCTACCCGTACAACTATCGTGAGTCGTAGATCTGTGGTCAACAGACTTCTAGCGGAGTCAACTACGGAGGCACCAACACTGATAACCTGTGGGTTGTTTGTGGCCGCAGGTTTCTATTGATATGAGATTATTGTTCATTTATTTAACTCCTGCCTGACGATTAGCATGGGCGTTAATCCACGATGGGAAATGAATGATGTGGCATGGTGGAAATGAGGGCATCCTGGCCCACGCTTGAAGCGTTTGGCCTTCATCTTACTCGCTCTAGCTCTTCATTTAATTGACTTTGATGTTTCCTTATCCCTTCAAAAGAATCACAAGAAAACAGGTGGCATTATCGTTCTCCTGGAGTCCGTTATGTAGCTTTCCTTCTTTTTCTTCTTGGCAGTCCATGAACAGCTTTATTTTTTTTCAGGAACTTCCTGATGTTTGTGTGTTGCTTCTCTTGCAAAATTGTGCTCAGGAATGGAGGAGTGTGGTGCATGGAGGTGATGGAGGAAGTTATGAAGATGAATGGAGTGAATGATGAGATGGATGGTAGGATAGAAGAAGGGAAAAGAAGATGAATTCTTCCCTATATTTCCAGAAACCATTAACAACCTGCAAAACAACAAACATAGAAAACACATAGATGCAGATGTGTTATTTTATTTATTTATTTATTTTTCTTTTCCTCCTCTTTTTCTTTTTCTTTGAAAGAAAGTGGGCTGCCTCCATCGAGGTTTTCAACCCATTAACTTTCTTTGGGTGCCTCAGAGAGGTTTTGACCCTGGATCTTTATTCTCTTTTTATGTTTTTTTTAGCAAGTGAGCTGCCTCCATCGAGGTTTTCAACCCACAAGCTTATTCTTTTTTATTTTTTCCTTTTTTTTTAAGAGGTGTGGGAAAATATGGAGTTTCCCATCACATACACCTCTCTGCTTATTGAATTTATGAACTATACCTTTGACAAAGGCTTCTTGTAAATTTTAAGTCTGTGACCATTGACAAGTAAGGGGATTCCTTGCTCATCTATGGTTCTGATTTGAATTGCGCCATTATCAAAACATTTTTCCACTATGTAAGGTCCTAACCATCTTTTCATAAACTTTCCTTTAAAATATTTAAACCTTGAATCATACAAAATCGCCCAATCTCCTTCTTGGAAGGTCTTTTCTTTGATGTTCTTTTCATGCCATACCTTCTGTTGCAGTTGAACTACCTATGTGTGAAGAAGTGCTTGCATTCTGAACTCATCCAATCCATTTAGTTGTAGCAACCTCTATTTTTGAGCATTTGATAGATCTATATTTAATTCAACAACCATTCTTAAAGTATTGAATTCAAACTCAACTGAAAGTAGAGCTTTCTTACCATAGACTAGTTCATAAGGAGTGAATCTTGTTGTTGTCTTCCAAGTAGTGTTGTAGGCCCAAGTAGCTTCTACTAATCTATATACCCAATATTTTCTGCTGCTGCTCAGAACCTTGGTGAGGATGCTCTCAAAAGCTCTGTTACTTACCTCTACTTGCCCATTCTCCGGAGGGTGATAGGCAGTAGAAGTTCTATGCTTAATCTTATGTTTCCTCAAAATATTCTCAATGAGGTGAGAGGTGAATTTTGCTCCCTAGTCAATGACTATTTCTCTGGGGTATCCAAAGTAAAAGACATCCTCCCTCAGAAATTCTTCTACTTTCTCCTCGATTGCTACCTTCATTGCTTTTGCTTCAGCCCACTTTGTCAGGTAATAAGTGCAAACTATGATATACTTCTTTTTTTCGGATGGTGGATCGATAGGTCCAACAAATTCCATGTCCCGCTTATCAAATGGATCAAGAGCCACCTGAGGGTGTGAAGGCATTTCATCCCTTTGTGTGGGTTTCCCCATCCTTTGGCACTGGTCACACCTGCTGGTGTATCTTTTGGAATCTTGGTGAAGGGTAGGCCAATAGTATCTTGCCTGTAAAACTTTGTAAGCAGTTCTCTTTCCAGCAAAGTGGCCTCCACATGGCATGTCATGACATTTAGAGAGGATATCAAAAAATTCTTCCTCCCTCGCACATCTCCTTAGGATTTTATTAGGGCCTAGTTTGAAAATATTTCCCCTAATCCATGTGAAAGGGGCACTTTTTATGATGATTCTGCTCCTCTCCCTGAATGAAATATTAGGAGGGATTTTTCCAGCAACCAAGTAGTTGGCTATATCAAAAAACCATGGTGAGAGTGTTGATATGGAAAAGAGGTGTTCATCTGGAAGCTAGTCATCCACCATTCCTTCTTCAGATGCAGGGATAACTAACCTAGACAAAAAATCTGCAACAACATTTTCCTTTCCAGGTTTATCAAAAATAGTCAAATAAAATTGCTGCAAAAGTAACAACCATCTAATTATCCTAGAATTTACATCTGGTTTTTTCATTAAATACTTGATGGCTACATGGTCAATGTGGAAAAAGGTATGATATTCAGTGACATAATGCCTGAATTTGTTCAATGCATGGACAATGGCTAACATCTCCTTCTCAGTAACAGTATAATTCAGCTCGGTCGTTGACAAATTCTTGCTGATGAAATAAATGGCATAAGGGATTTTGTACTCTAATTTTCCTAATGCTGCCCCTACAGAATTTTCAGATGCATTCGTGTGGATGTGGAAAGGGAGAGTCCAATTTGGACCTCGGAGGATGGGGGTAGTAGTCAAATTTTTCTTAATGAGCTCGAAAGCCTCTTGACAAGGGTCGTACCAAATAAACTCAGAATCCTTGGCCAATAACCCAAATAATGGTGAAGCCATCTTACTGAAATCTTTGATGAACCTTATATAGTAACCAGGTAAGCCTAATAAACTCCTAAAATCTTTATGTTTTTTAGGAGCAGGTACCCTTTTGATGATAGTGATTTTGTTTGGATCTACCTATATTCCTGCTTGGGATATGGAGTGTCCTAATACAACCCCTATTTTTTGCAAGAATTCACACTTTATGGGCTCAATGAGAGATGCATCTCAATGCACCTCCTTGGTAATTTACCCAAATTGGAGAGAGCTTCCTAGAAGTCATCCCCATATGGTGTGAAATCATCCATGTAAATTTCGACAGAGTCATGGACTAACTTAGAAAAGATTCTCAGGACATCTCTTTGGAAGGTAGCTGGGGCATTGCACAACCCAAAGGGTATGACTCTATAAGTAAAGGTACCCCAAGGGCAGGTGAAAGTAGCCTTATCTTGGTCTTCAGGGTTGATTTGAATCTGATTGTACCCACTGACCCATCTAAGAAGGAAAATAGCTTTTTCCCTGCAAGGCCATCCAAGACTTGGTCTGTAAAGGGAAAAGGGAAATGTTATTTCTTGGTGGCTTTGTTAAGTTCTCGATAATCAACACAAATTCGCCACTTCCCATTATTCTTTGGGACTAGGAAGGGAGGAGATACCCACTCATTGTCAGATATAGAATATATGAACCCTGCATCCAATAGTTTATGTAGCTCTTCTTTGAATATGTCCTTCAGAGTCAAGTTCATCCTTCTTTGGGGTTATCTCACGGGCTTGTATCCTTCTTTGATGTAAATGTGATGCCTGCATACTGAAGGATGCACCCCTTTCATGTCCTTGTAATCCCAATAAAATGCTTCAATATTTTCTTTCAAAAGCTGGCATAACTGCTTCTCTTCTTCATTCGAGAGGTTTGGGTTGATTTTCAGAGATCTGGATGGGCCAAACTCAATAGCCTTGGTGGTTTCAGAGGTTGTCTCAACTGAGTGCACTTCCACCAAAGGTTGGCTTTCAGAATTTTTGACTAAGGTTTTGAGAGGAGTGTTAGTGGAGGACTAGTTTTGAATGGCATGGTCGATGAGTTCATCTTCATCAAGCTGCCCCCCTCTAAGAATAGAATATATGGTACACATATGCGTGGTGTTATATAACTCATCTTCTCCATCCTCCAACGAAATAGGGAGATCATGATCAATGGAAGGCTGGGTTGGAGGATATAACACTAGTTGTTTAGACAAAGGACCATTTTTGATAGTCATGTTTCTGGCCCGAAAACTAATAAAAGAATCTGCAGTGGCTACCCAAGGTCTCCTTAATATGAGAGGATAACCATTAAACTTGGTTTTTGGTTGCAGGACCAGGAAATATGTAGGATACTCCCAGGAGTCAATGGTAATAATAAAATCCTCAAAAATTCCTTTCGGAGTTACTGTGGACCAATTTGCAAGTTGCAGAACTGTTGTGGTTTTCCTCAAAGTCCCTTGGAGATGAAGTTTCAACATAGTTTCCTTGGTCATGATATTGACGGAAACCCCTAGATTAATCAGAGTGTTGGGCACTATGACATCGTATATATGCACATCAACAACTATACTACCAGGGTTCAAGTATTTTGGAAATATCACCTTCCCCAACATCAGGTCAAATAGTTGTCCGACCACACTGATGGTGGGGGTATCTCTCTTCCTTCTCCTAGGCTTCTTGAAACACTTTTATTTGACGAGCCTATTGTAGATAAGGACATCCTTAATGGCCTGGAGAAGTGGTATCTTTACACACAAATTTTCCATTTCTCCTAGGAGTTCAGTCTCCTCCGGGGTGTGCTAACTAGGGTGGATCAAGCGCTCAGGAAAAGGAGGTTGTTGGATCTGAGAGTTATCTTCTTCCTTTTCCTCCTCAACCTCTACAGGTGGAGATGGGGGATGGTTTTCTGGGAGTATTATTTCCGACCTGAGATTAGCCTCTTGTATCTCCACAACATAAGTTAGATGGGATGTTTCTCCACTGGAAGTCTGTTGTGCTTGTTTGTTGTTCGGGTTTGGATTGGCCTGTGCAGGTATAGGTAGCCTAGGTGGATCAGCATGAGTAAGTTGAGGTTGAGGTTGGGGTGGAGTAATTAGAGCAGGTAGTTGATTTTTTTGAGGCCTCCACCCTTGGGATGGATTTTTCCACTAAGATTATTGTGGAACATACTGCTGAAATGGTTGGCTTACTGGCTGAGGATGGTATGAAGGGTTGGAAGACCGAGTAGGAGGTGTAGACCAGGATGGAGGAGTGGGGGTGTACCAAGGTTGCATGGGTGCACTCTAATTGTTGTAATAATAAGACTAAAGTGCACCTTGAATACGTTGTTGATATGGTAGAGGGCCTTGAGGCCTTCTCTGGTTGATGAAATAGAATTTATCTGGCATTGTTTCCCCACCTTGATATATAGCTTTAAGTCTAGGTAAGGAGGGACATTTGTTTGTGGCATGATTCTCTTCACAAACTAAGCAAACCTCTATGAAATTTAGTGGACATTCATTTCTTGGGTGATTCCTGGTACAGGCTAGGACAAAATATGGCCAGGGCTCTCTCTGCTTCCTCTTGCTTCCTTTTCACCCGCATTGTGTCCATTTGCAAAGAAAAGGTGTGCAACATGTCACTCTTGAAGTCCTCTAGCATGTTTCCAATCTCATGTTTTATGAAGGTGGAAGAGGAAGGGGTATTGGATGTACTTTGGCTAGCTCTGCCCTTCTTCCTAAATGCCCTAGAATGGTTTCGGAAGACAGTTTTGATTGTTTCATAGGGTTGTTGGTAGATATCTCCTCCTGATAACATATTCAAGGTTTCTATCATCTCTTCACTGATCCCTCGAAGAAGTACAAGTTTAAGTGAGTCTAGATCAAGAGTATAGTTGGATCTCTTATAGTTCAATTGAAACCTCTCTTCATAATACTCTAGGGATTCATCAGGCCGTAGAGTCATCCTAAATATCTCATCCTTAGTTTCCTTGGATCTACAGTAGTCTTTGTACTTGCTGCTAAAGCTCTCTTTCATCTATGCCCAGGAAGCGATGTTATCCCCAGGCAGACGAATGAACCAGGGCAGGGCTGCATCCTTAAGGGTGGATGGGAATACCTTCAACTTCTGATCATTAGAGGTGTAGTCATAAGTCCTAAAACAACAAGAAATTCAAACATGAATGTGTCAGGGTCCTCAGAGGTAAGTCCATGGAATTGTGGAAGAGCTGAGGGGCTAATGTTTTTCATCTTAGTTTCCCCATCTACTTCTCTTATGGGTCCCAGCCATGGTTAAGATAGGTGAAGTAGGTCCCTCAGTTGAAACAAGGTCTTGTTTTTCTTCCCTAATAGGATCCTCAAAATATTTAGAAGGCTCTCCTATAGGGGGTTCAATCTCACTGCCATTGAAGAAGAGTGAAGGGTGGCTAGGAGGTGATGTGGGGGTTTTAGGTAAGATTTGTCTTTGGGTATTCCTAGTCCTACGAGGCATGAAAATCAGATCTTTTTGTATTTTTTCAATATTTCTAAAATGACATGAAAAGAAAGGAAAGAAGAAAATAATGCTAAAAACAAAGTCAAAACATCTACTAGACACCTCCTCGGCAACGATGCCAAAAAGTGGTGAGCCCTGGTATTGCACCAAGAGTCCTGAAACTCCCAGGGGCTGCCCTACTTTACTTTATCAACCTAGGGTTCATACAAACTTGTAGGTGACAGTGCTATATACATAGCAGATGCATTATGTTCATGTCATCATCTTCTACTTTACGAAAGGATGCTACTTCTAGGGGTTCTTAGCGAAGACTGTCACACTTCAATGAAACTAAAATAAATTACAGAAAGGAAATGATATAAATATAACTAATTTAATGTGCAGGAAGGAAATGACTGTAAGAAACTAAATTAAATTGTTGAAACGAAATGATAGGAAGGAAACTAATTTAATTTTCAGAAAACAAATAGAAGAAAGGAAACTAATCCTAAACCACACTTAACTTGGCCAAACGGCTAAATGCACTCTAATTATCGTATGATCTATCTACCATGCTTCTATCCATGAAACTAGGCTATCCATGACTTAATTCTAATTAAAAAGAGTTAATTTGCAGCTTGGAGGGAAGAAAAGGGCTAAAAGAGGCTAATGGGGGCTTTAACACATGAAACAAGGTTTGGAAGCGGAAAGAGGGGGTTAAACCCTTATAAAATTTTATGATAGCATGAGAAATGACTTTGAAGCAGACATAACTCAAAAATGCGATGGAAGAGTGCAATGGAGGACAAAATTTGCAATGTGCGATATTTCAATTGCAACTTCGCAAGTGTAAAGGGATAGTGGTAAGGATTAACAAGAATGAACTAAGTTGTGTGAAGTGCGAAGTGACGTGGCGAGTCGTGAATCACAGTATCACAAGTTTAGATAGATAGTGGTAAATATCAACAGGAATAAACTAAAATGTGTAAAGTGCGATATGCGATGCGTTAAAGGTTGTGGGTTGCGATCTGCAATATGGTAAGTTCTGCGAAGTGCGAAGTGCGACAAGTGACATGGTAGAGTTATCGCATTCGAAGAATGAGAGGAAAGTGTTATGCAAAAATTTAAACTGTGTGATTTTCAATTTTTGATTTCGCAATATCGTAATCGCAAGAATCAAGCGGTAAGTGTTAAAGGTAAAAGCTAAAATGTGTGAAGTGAGATTTTACGATGGGTGACGTGGCAATGGGACCGACAGCAGGGCACGCTTTCTCCATATTGAAATCGCAAGGACCGACGGTAAGTGTTAAGGGAGAAAAGGTAAAAAATGAAAAGTGCGATTAGCGATTTCACAATATCGCAATCGAAAAGAACGAGCAGTAAGTGTTAAAGGTAAAAGGTAAACGGTGCGAAGTGCAATTTCGCAATATCACAATTGCAAGGAACGAGCGGTAAGTGTTAAAGGTAAAGGCCAAATGTTGCTATTTACGAAGTGCGACGTATGGTGGTGGGAGACTCGAGGAGCAAAGGTGAAGTTCGAGTTTTCAGTGGTTTTTAATGGTTTTTCACATGTTTTTCATAAAAAGGGTAAGGCGGTCGTGAACGAAAAAACAAATAGAGAAATAAGGCTTTGAAGGGCTTAAGTGAATTATGCAAAGAAAAGGCAAGTATAGCGTTAAGATGAGAAGAAAAGGAGGGGAATGGAGGCATAAGATCAGTGCTCAGAAGTGAGACACACCTGTGGATTCATGCATGGGAAACAGATAGAAATGTGGGATGAAATAATGAAAGAAAGGCTTGGACTTGGTAACACAAATTCTTCCCAAAACTCAAATAGAAAGCAATTTTGGCCTGTGGGAAGGTCTGCCCTACTTGAACTCTATTGCCAGAGATGAGAGGGGGGATACTTGACCATATTTTTTGGGGTTTTTCTTCTATTTTACTATGCATAAGCAATTAAAAACTACAGCAACACAAAAACTAAATAGCAATGAAACTTATCAAAAGTAGATCTAACTTAAATGGCAGAAGAAAAACTAGATGAATGATAGAAAAGAAAATATAGTAACAACAGAGAAGTTGAGGCACATGGATTAGGTCCTAACCCACGAGCCTAGCCCTCTGAAACTTAAATCAGTCGAATGAAATCAGTCTGCTCCTTTCATAAAAGAATAACTTCATACATCTCTGAGAGTTTGATCACTGAATAAAACAAAAATCTCAATAGCTCACAACAATAGTTCCGAATGGAATCGAGATTAGAACAAACTAACTCTTCCTAGCTCTATCTCTACTCTATTTATTCTGCAGGGAATCTACCAACAACTCCCTAGAAAATGGTGATTGAGTCTACTTGACTCCCAGTGAACAAGGATTCAGTGCACTCTTATTTGAGTTGCTTGGCTGCCTTTGGAATTCAAATTGCTAGAGAGCATCCTTGGGGATCCTTTGGCTGCTTTTGGAATTCGAATTGCTGGAGAGAATCTTTGGGATCCTTCAGTTTCCTTTGAGGGTGGAGAATCCTCCTATAATTCGTCTTTGTTGTCCCCTCTGAGTCATTATGATAAAATCCTTTTAAAAATGATTAATAATTCCTGATTTTTGCACTCAACCTTATATTAGGCACTCCGAGTATGTTAGCCTAAATCACCACCTATAATAGCATCATAAAACCAAATAATAATAAAAATGCAAGAAAAAGAGATCTAAGAAGGAAAAAAGGTGACTATTAACCCCTCCAAATATGTCTAATGATGGAGCTCATCACAAGGCAAGTAGAGGTTATTTTTAATGGTATTGGTGAAAGGGCAGGGAATGCTTCATTGGAGGAGGTGGTAATGGCTATAAACTGTCGCAGGATAGAGAAATTAGGGGGCCTTTACACTAGAATCAATACACAATAGATAACTATGGCGAGTAATATGGTATTTGCCTTTATTGGAATGGTTGTACAACCACACAAGACCATTTCTGGGGCTAATGATTGTGCACATGAAAGTGGTATCCATCAGGATGGAATGCTCAAGTCTAAAGGTACATACGAAATAATTTCTCCAGCAGATATTGGTTTAAGACGAGTGGATGAATTTGGAATTTTCCTTGGAAATATTAGTGGTCGCCATGCCTTGAGGACACGGTTATTGCAGCTTAGTTATGAGTTGAATGGAAAGGAATTTCTTTGATTCCTCTCCCTCCTCAACCACGTTATACTTTGAGAGAATTTATACGGAAGTAAAGATCTGGTTGGATATCATATCGTTACAGTCATTGAGTAAGTTAGTGGCAATGAGACAAAAGGGGTTGGGAAGATTTCTTTTATTGACCTAGCTGAAGTGAACACGGTACAGACACAACAGAAAATGAACGACAAACACAGATGGAGGGATTAGAGATCAATAAGAGCTTGTTGGCTTTGAAGGAGTGCATCCGGGCTCTTGACAATGATCATATCCACATTCATTTTTGATGAAGTAAATTGAAAGAGACCATAGATGGAAATATTCCATTGGCGTTGATTATTGTATTCCAAACTTAGCCAAATTCGATTTCTTCATCAGCAATACGAGAGTCAAATTACCTCCCGAAGCCAAGAATGCACAAACTTGAATTAGGAGTGAATATTCTTGTTCCGATTTTAATAGATTTATATCCTAAATTTGTTTGTTATGTAACAATAAAATTCATTAAATTATGAGCATAACGGATGCTATAAAAGCAGAGGAGTTGTGCATGCATAAAGGAATATAGGAGGTGGAGGCTAGGATCGTAGGGAATGATGCTATATCTTGATGTGGAACGCTAGATCATGAACTAGAACCAAAATTGGAACATTTGTAATTGAGTGTCTTTGAAATTTTATTTCTACAATAATATGAATCCGCATTTAAATTATTTTCTCCAACTCTTTTAATTTCCGAATTGTTGTGTCAATGTAGTTTCTTTTGAGGTATATTGAGCTGGTAGATCAAGCCCATCAATCAGCTCATTGCCCAAATCCTGTAGGATTTATTCAGTCTATTTCTAGAATAATTTATTTCACTGCAGCTGTAGGTCTTCTTGTGTTTGGTTTCATTTTCTAAGTTGTATGTTTCATTTTCTGAGTGTGGTGTGCTTTCTTCAGTTTCATTTTGCCATTTCTTTTATGTTTAAAAGTTCTGCCATTTCCTTTACACTTTATGTTTGGTTGCATAGGCTTGATTAGTGAATTTAACGATAGTGTTAATTATTTTGTTCCAACAATTATATTGAAAATAGAATATTAATTAAAAAGTGCTTCTTATTTTTCCTCATCGTGCCCTGTCCAATTTATTTCACAACGAAACATATATTAAGTTGTAGGAAATTAAATGACAATAATCATGGTATAAAATGAACAAGGGATAATTTAATTTCATATTCATATTGCTTGGAACTTATAAATAATTTAAATTGGTTTATGAATTGATCTTGGGATTGTAAGGAAATACCAAGATTAGTTTAAATATATTTTGAACATAATTAAAGTGTCCAAGAGTACTATCGAAAATATCCCTGCTCAGTTTGCATTGAATATTTTCATACACTTGTGATTTCCAGCAACGGTAATTGCATCATTTGGAAGCAACATTTTAAGTACAAATTTTAAGAAGCATTTTAAGTACATATTTTAAATAGGTATTTATTTCATGCTTTCATATTCACAAGTGTAGTTGTAGTTGATTAAGAATTTTTGCATCATTTATTTCTTGCATATATTATTAATTTGTAGTGTGAAATGTTTGATTTCTTTTACTGCATGATTTCCTTTCTGCATTAGTTCTAGGGTTTTTATTGGACAAATCCCCGAGGCTGTATTCTAGCATACATTGCGCTACATCTCTAAGTCTTATGTTCCCTCAGGTTGAAAATTTAAATGTGGGTGTAAATATAGCATTTATACCTCCCAAAATTTTTGCATCGTTGTCGGGGAGGCATTGTAGGATAAGACCTCATGATTTCTTATGCTTTTTCCTTTCTTTCGCAATCAAATTTTTAGATTAATACGATTCCCCTTGCTTATAGAAGCATATTGGACGGTATTTCCAGAAAGCTCACAAGACAGGTTTTCTTTCCTGCCAATGAGTGATTTTCGTTACTGCAAAGTGTGAATTTATTTACTGCAAAATGTGATCTTCTTTACTGCAAAGTGTGATTTTATTTTCTACAAAGTGTGGATTTCTTTCTTTACTGTAATTGAAGATGATTTATTTTTCACTTTTACCTTCGTAGGGAAACTAGAGGGTGGAGATGAAGGTAAGACGTAAGTGAAGAGAAACACATTTGATTTTGCTTGGGGTCACTCCAAAGTTTGGTTTCCCGTAAACAAATACTTCAAGTTTGGTGCTAATAAGATTTTCCGGCTACCAAGAAAATGTTGAAGTGTGATGTTGTTCCAAGATTTATTTCAAATCCTAGCAGAAGTTGGGGTCTCTTCTTCACAAAAAGATCATATTTTGGCATCAATCATGGAAAGGTCTATTCCTCTGGAAGAGAAGACTCATGAATATCTGGAAGATCTTCCTAAGGAGAATGAGAAGTTGTGGATCATGCATGATGAGGAGAAGCCATCAGAATCAGAACATCTATCTGATCCGACCTGCATTTTAGAGGATAAACAAAGAAATATGGAGGATTTGCATGATGCACTGGATGTTACTCATGAATCAAGTAACCAAGACTATTTGGATCCCATAGAATCTTGGTTCCAAATGACTATCAGTATCCACTCCTCATTTATCATTTGGAAATTCATAGAATCACATCATTTAGTCGAGCTAGTACCTCATGTTCTGGTATTTTCTCACATATATTTTTCAAATTTGAGCATGAGTAGGATTATCCTTCTAATGCGCACATGGATGCTTTGGAAGTAATCCTATACTTAAACTTCAGAGTCTTCTGCTTCTTAGGGTAGGGTAGGGTAGGAGAATAAATGAATAAAGTTGTTACAATGCTATTAGGGTTTTGATTTTAAAAGTATGGTTGTTAAAACTACTTTTGATCCACATTAGTTTTTAACACACACATTTGTGGCAAAACTTGTTAAATACTATTCACTCTAATACCTCATGATTTTTCAAAAGTAACCATGATTAATCACTCTAATAAATTGTCATCCAAAACATATATTTTCATTTTCCCTTAGAAGGTACTATTGGAAAGCCCCTATGGTGGATTGCTCTTGTAAAGATCATAATAAGCTATTCATGAGAACAATAGAATTTTGAACTCAAAAGAATCTTTCAGTCATTATCTGGGATATCTTCAATAAGTCTTTAGGGTAGAGGAATTAAAAAACAATGATTAGTCATTAAAAACTTTTCACGCATCTTGTACTCTTAAGGAGTATATCTGTCTCCCCACTTATTAAGTAACCTTTAAGGTTAATCATAATCAGATCTTACAAAATATTTAGGGGAGGATAGGAGGTATTGTGATGAGCCGACCTACCACGGTCATGAGACCTAACATGTATGACATTGTTGCTGCTAGTCACCAAGCCAGAGTAATGGCTTTCAACCAAAAAGCTAGAAGACGGGAGGTCTCATCACGAGTCGTCCTGTTCATCCATGTTACTTCTTGTGAGTGGCACTGCCATTAGCTAGTTACCAAGCCAGGACAGTGGCCTTCATATAAAAGTCAAATAAACTAACTCTAAATCCATATATAGTAAGTGGGACATAGACATTTCGTTGGGTCAAAATACATCTGTGTCGAGGTTATGGACACCTGCGGGCAGTAGGGCCATGTCTGTGGTATTAAAGTTAATTGCATACTATGATATGCTTGGTTATCCTTCTCTTTCCATGAAACTCATCGTTTTAAATCTTGGAAAATGGTTTTAAGATGATTTGAACATGATGCTTCAAGTTCTATCTTTCAAAAATCAAGAATATTTAATGATGTAGTACCCTTAGGGAAGGTTATTCTTTGTACCATACTAAGAAGAAATTCAGTTTTGCATCTATATGACAACGAAATTTAGAGTGTTCACTAAAGAGGTTGTTGATTGGTATTTTTGTATATCAAGAAACAATCCCTTAGCTGTGGTAAGGAATCAGTGCTTAAGACATTTTATAAATGTATGTCACAATTACCATATCAAATGGCCTTTGTTTAACACCCTTGGAATTCAGTTACTTAATACCCTCAATAATATGATATAATGAAAGCCTTCACAATGCCATAAACTGTTGATATTTGAATGGAATGAAAAGAAGAACTGTAAAAGAAAATCAAAATGATATTTTGAAAACACAGAATCTACCACTTTTAATTTTCAGAGGAAATTCGTGGAGGAAGAGAGAACTTAAAATAATATTTTGTAAACACATAATCTATTACTTTAACGTTATATCAAGATTTTATGAAGAGAGAAGAGATGAGGTGAACGAGCGCAAATTAAGGTTATTTAACTCTTACTCGCAAATGTAATTAAGAGACCAACTGCTACATTACTTCACTTCATTCAAAGAGGAATAGCCACAGAGAAAAACAAGAAAGACGTATCAACATCAACAGGTGTAGAAAACTTGATCTTATTTCATTAATTTCTAAGAGAATTCATTCATAAAGTAACAGTCATCCAGAGGTCCAAAACTCAGAACCCCTTTTATTTATTTCTACCTCCTTAAATACATCGGAGTAGTTCGTAACTGTTGAACTTCTTGAACTCTTAGACTTCCTAAACTGTTAACATTACTTATGCAATTATAACAAGAAAAAAAATTGAAACTTGGAAATATGGTTCATTTTGTTGAATCTGATGTTGCTGATGCATCCTCCCGGAGTGTCGAGGTGTCCTTTCTGGTTATGATGCAACAATTGCACCATTTTGTAGCGACCCTCAATGCCCGACTCTAACCCAGTTGTCGTGCTTCCAATATTGCCCCTATATGTTCTTATGCAGACTTTGCCGATGCCTCTATGCTTCAAACGTTGCCACTATATTACCTGGTACCCGACTCTGCCTTTTCTCCTTTGATCTATGTCGGGTCACTTACTCGAGTCTCTCTGTCGTGTTTTTCCTATTTCTTCATGACCGAGGCGTTTCACCAACTTTACATTATAATCCTCTAACATGGTTTAACACAAAAAATACCTTTCTGCTAGATTTGAAAACCTTTGGAGTCCGCTTTTGAAACCACATCGCATCCACCCACACATCGCATTTCGTTGTTTTTAGCTTGTCTTTGACACTTATCTTCTAAGTCTTGCGATGTGCTTTATGTGATCGAGCCCCACCACATCGCATCACACCTCAGTGAACATAACTCAGGCCATTTGCACTTAACGCTTAAAAATTGTGATGTTTGGTATGTGGGCCACATCACGACATACCACCCTTCGGCGAACTTAACTTTTACCTTCCACGCTTATTCACTAAAACTTGTGATTTTTGGTTTGATATTTAATATTCGTCGTCCATCCCTCCACTCTAGTTCTGCGCTTCGATCTCGACCATCCATTTTTTCCTTTGCGCCTCCTCCAAAACTCTTAAGTTTTTAAGGGAAATGTGCCCTTTCTCTGACTCTTGAACTATTCTTCACGTGGACAAGCCCGACTCGACCCACCTTCACAACTTATCACGTAATGTTAATGTAGCAACATATAAATTAAAGTTCTTCTACAACTCACAACATTTTATATTTTATATCATATATGCTTTTTTGGTGTTTTGAAAATTAATTCAAAGGTAAATGAAAATGAGCCACAACAGGTATCATAACTCACTTTAATCTTCATGGTATTTAGAGTGATGAATTACTCAATGATGACTGCTCACAAGATGATGGTTCACAATAATGTGTATTGATTTTAGTTGCCTCTAAATACATGCTACATGACATAGGTACAAGATTGTTATAATAGGTGCATGAAACTTGTGATAATATTTTTGAAATTGCACCTTCTCAGCAAAAATTTGATTTTTATAATAATACTTTGGGAAAAAACAAAACAAGGAATTTCATTTGGGACAAGGTAAAAAGTATGTGCAACACTCTTTTCTCCATAATGTCTAATTTCGGTACCTGATCTTGTTTTATCATTCCTACAATAGACCATACTTTCACATGGTTTTAGTTGGTATTGTAATAGTGATGTTGCGGGCTAATGAATGCATTACAATATCAGGCATCTTCATCCTTACTTGCTAAAAACTTTGCTTACATTTTCCCTACCTTATTTCAAAGTTGTATAGTTTAAAGGTTTGGCTTGCACGAGGATGTGCAAGAAGCTCATCGTCGGGGGATGTTGGGCCGCCTTTTTGTCCAAATTTTTATGGTTTTTATCAAATAATTATATTATTGTGACTAGTGCTTTTATCATTATTAACCTATTATGTTGCTAATTAGAGGCATTAAGGGGAAATAATTATTAAACTATAAATTATTCTTATTAGTTAATTTGATGTGTGTTTTGTGTGTAAATTTCATTAATGAAATGCCTTCTTGGTGGCAGGTGAATAAGTTTGGTGCAGGAATGCATTTGAGTATGAATTCACCACATTCAAAAAGCAGCAACTTGGGCTCAATGACAAAGACTGAGAGCTATGTTCTGGAGACAAACATCCTGTGGGCAAATCTAGATTATGGTTTTCATCGTGGTTTGAAAACCCAGAAGTATGATGAAATTGTTCCTGCATTGACAAACATGGTTGCATCTGCCAAGTTGTTGCGAAGTGAGCTTGCCTTTGCAATATGATCAAGAAAACAATTTAACATCAGAATTTTTAGTGCAATAAAGATATTGAGAAATCTTTGCCGCCAAAGATAAAATGATTTTTTTTAAGAATTGGTGACTCCTCTTCAGAAATAGTACTACAAATGGATTTTAGAGTGGAACCTTCATGATTTGAATAAGGGAGTGCAAGGAAACCAGGCCAGTCCCTGCACAATGTCTAAACACTCAGACCCTTGAACAAGAACAAAAGGAACGTGCTTTGCATATGGTTAAACGGGTAGTTTTAAAAATGCATCCTTTGCCTCTCAAGGTAGCAGGGAATATATCGCCAAGGAGGTTGGCAACCATGTCGACAATGACGGGTACTTGCCCATTAACTATGGATTGGTAAGATTCAATAAGGCTGACATTGATGCCTCCTAGAAGTAGTTCGATATGCCTTGCGACCGAGAATTCATACTTTCATCGCCACTAGTGATATACACCTTAAGTATAAGTTGAAGAAGTCTCAGGATGAAGTTATCAGCATTGACAGAGATATGGTGGCTTATGCCCATAGTCTTGGCTGTAATGATGTCGAATTCAGTCCTGAGGACGCTCGGAGGTCTGATCGTGAATTTCTTTACCAAATATTCAGAGAATTAATTAAGGCAGGGGAAATTACATTAAAGATTGCAGATATAGTAGGATACACATTGCTAACATAATTTGGGAAATTGATCGCTGACATTAAAGCCAAAACTCCAAGGGAAAGGAAAGTAGAGGTTATTGTTGATGGTATTGGTGAAAGAACAGGAATGCTTCATTGGAGGAGGTGGTCATAGCTATAAAATTTCGCGGGATATAGCAATTTGGGGGTATTTACACTGGAATCAATACACAACAGATAACTATGGCGAGTAATATGGTATCTGAGTTTACTGGAATGGTTGTACAACCACACAAGGCCATTGTTTGGGATAATTATTGTGCACATAAAATTGGTATCCATCAGGATGGAATGCTCAAGTCTAAAGGTACATACGAAATCATTTCTCCAGTAGATATTGGTTTAAGACGAGCAGATGAATTTGGAATTGTCCTTGGAAAGTTCAGTGGTTGCCATGAATTGAGAACACGGTTATTGCAGCTTGGTTATGAGTTGAATGGAAAGGAATTTCTTTGATTCCTCTCCCTCCTCAACCACATTATACTATGAGAGAAATGATACAGAAGTAAAGATCTGGTTGGATAGCGTATCGTTAGAGTCATTTAGTAAGTTAGTGGAAATGAGACAAAATGGGTTGGGAAGCTTTCTTTTATTGAACTAGCTGAAGTGAACATGGTACAGACACAAAAGAAAATGATGAAAAGCACAAATGGAGGGAGTAGAGATCAATAAGAGCTTGTTGGCTTTGAAGGAGTGCATATGGGCTCTTGAAAATGATCATATCCACATTCCTTTTTGAGGAACTAAATTGACAGAGAGCATAGCTGGAAGTATTCCATTGGCACTGATTATTGTATTCCAAACTTAGCCAAATTCGATTTATTCATCAGAAATACGAGGGTCAAATTACCTCCCGAAGCCAAGATTTCACAAACTCTAATTAGAAGTGGATCTTCTTGTTCCGATTTTAATAGATTTATATCCTAAATTTGTATGCTATGTAATAATCAAATTCATTAAATTATGAGCAGTAGGGCTACTATAAAAGCAGAGGAGTTGTGCACATGTAGAGGAATATAGGAGGCATAGGCTAGGATCGTAGGGAATGATGTTGGAGCTTGTTGTGGAACGTTGGATCATGAAATAGAACCAACATTGTAACATTTTTAATTGACTGTCTTTGCAATTCGATTTCTACAATAATATGAATCCGCATTTAAATTATTTTCTCTAGCTCTTTTAATTTATGAATTGTTGTGTCAATGTAGTTTCTTTTCAAGTATATTGAGCTGGGAGATCAAGCCCATCAATCAGCTCATTGCCCAAATTCTGTAGGATTTCTTCATTCTATTGCTAGAATAATTTATTTTGCTGCAACTATAGGTCTTCTTGTTTTTGGTTGCATTTTCTGTGGTGTGTTTCATTTTCTCAGTGTGGTGTGCTTTCTTTAATTTTGTTTTTCCATTTCTTTTATGTTTAAAAGTTCTAACATTTCCTTTACGCTTTATGTTTGGTTGCACAAGCTTGATTAGTGAGTTTAGAGATAGTGTTAATTATTTTTGTTCCAGCAATTATATTAAAAATAGAATATTAATTAACAAGTGCTTCTTATTTTTCCCCATCATGCCCTATCCAATTTATTTCACAACGAAACATATATTAAGTTGCAGGAATTTAAACGAGAATAATCATGGTATAAAATCAACAAGGGATCATTTAATTTCATATTCATATTGCTTAGCACTTATAAATAATTTAAATTGTTTTATGAATTGATCTTGGGATTGTAAGGAAATACCAAGTTTAGTTTAAATATATTTTGAACATAATTAAAGTTTCCAAGAGTACTCTCGAAAATATCCTCGCTCAGTTTTCATTGAATATTTTCATACACTTGTGATTTCCAAAAACGGTACTTGCATCATTTGGAAGCAACATTTTAAGTACAAATTTTAAGAATAATTTTAAGTACATATTTTAAATAGCTATTTATTTCATGCTTTCATATTCACAAGTGTAGTTGTAGTTGATTAAGAATTTTTGCATCATTTATTTCCTGCATAGATTATTAATTTACAGTGTGAAATGTTTGATTTCTTTTCCTGCATTATTTCTTTTCTGCATTAGTTCTAGGGTTTTGATTGGAAAACTCCCCGAGGCCGTATTCTGGTATACATTGTGCTACGTCTCTAAGTCTTACGTTCCCCTGGGTCGACAATTTAAATGTGGGTGTAGATCTATCATTTATACCTCCCAACACTAGTCATAGCCATTCTTTTAATGTGAGGGGGGGGGGGGGGGATCTTAATTTTATAAGGAAGATAGGGTAGGGTGTATGCCTTGGATTTTGAGATTGTAACTTATAAAACACTTTTGGTTCACATTTTTTTTTAGTAAATTAGGATAATCTATATTAATTCGAAAGGAGAAAAAATGCATATGCTACAGGCTGGGTTGGTAATTAGCTACACTTAACTAATCCCAACCTTTTTTGCAAAGATAAGGGGCTACCTCCGTGGAAGAAACCAACCCAGAAATTACATAAAATAGAAAATTACAAAATGTGTTGTAGCACTAGTGAAAATGGAGATTCTGTGGTAGTATCAAGCATGACAGAAAACAAGAAAGAACTGAGCTGCTATGTAGTAATTAGTCTTCGGCTTCATCATCGTTGTTTGGATATTCTTCCACTATGGGGAAGGCGTATGCCTGCGTGGGAGCGTCCTCTTCAGTGGTGGGTAGACATGGAGGCTTCGTGACTGGTGCGCAAAGGATGGGATCCACTGGGTATTTTGCATCCGGGACATGCGTCCAGGTGTCTTTTAAATCCTTAATCCAAACATCTGTGTCATCCCCCTCTTATTCCTACGCTGGAATAGGCACAGTCTTGCGAGGCAAGGGGCACTCCTGGTGTGCAATGGTGGAATTCCTTGGTCCACTTCTTCCTCTCTGCAAAACCTGCTAGGGGGGCTCCTCCTCCTGATCAAGTTCGGGGCTCTGGGGAGCATCTCTGGCATGACTACTCGAGGAGGATCCTTCAACAGATTCCATTCAATTATCCATCCCCCGGTGGTATCGTCACGGGAGCACTCCTCTCTAACCTCCACGGATAGTTCTTTGACGCAACCTAGGTGCCATGGTCATCTGAATCAATGCAGGTGCGAAGCAAGGGGAATGCACCGCAAGGAGGGAGGTGCGAAGCAAGATGCATGGTAAGGGGCTCGGGCTAAAGGGTGCACCCAGGCTTATGCAATTAGCTAGATAGATGGTGCTAGGAGGAGGTGCGTAGTAAGGGAGGAGCATAGCTCGAGGAATTCTGTGTAGCACAACACTAGGGGGGAGGTTGCGGTAGACTGGGCATGCAGAAGGGCAAGAATTGTAACATTAGATAAAACTGAAGGAGCTGACTGTGTGTCTCTTTGTATTGAATGGCCTTTCGTTTAATAGGCATATGACACATGCGAAGGGGATGAGCATAATTGTGCCTCGCACGCAGCTGTGTGCTATAACGGTTTTCCTCAAGAGGCACATCAATGAGTTATGGCCAATCGGCATATCGATTCAGGTAATCATTTAGAAATATTGTGGAAGACAGGTACCCTAGAGGGGGTGATGTTTTCTAAGCATGTATTCATTATGACTTATCTCTATCATCACATCTAGATGATTGCTAGAGTGAGGTTCCACATCGGGTGAGGACCGATGCTGCAGATCTTCATCCTCTTGGGCATGGGAGAGGAATTTGTCATGCGTCTTTCTGGTGTCACCCGCATCTTGGGAGAGAAGATATTTTTGAATGATAGTTTGGCATTATATTTTTAAAGAATAATCCTCAAACTGGGTGAGGTTGGAGTTATACAACTCTCTGTGACTTTCCACCCGTTTGTTTGCGAGGAGGTCCGCAACTAAATTTTCTTTCTTGCACACATGGTGGAAAGTTATTTCTCTGTGATTTTGTATTAGTTTCTCCAGTAGTTTGAGCCTATGGGAAAGCCTCTAGCTTGTGGATACCTTTATGGAAGCAATGTCGTGGAGAATTCGTGTTGCCGCTAGAGTGATAATTTTCGAATCTCCCTCTATTTCCAGGGGAAAATAATTGAACTAAATAGCTCTGTGGATGCCCTGGATGAGTCCTTCAAGATCTGTGGATTTTTTTCTATCCCATCCCATATTGCCATAGTAGATCATAAGTTGTTCGCCCTAGGAGTTCCTAAAGATACCTCTGAATCATGTGTTCCCGGGGTTGCCTTTGGAAGTGCCATCAAAATTGCATTTGAAGAAGCCATTTGGGGGAGGCTTCCATTTTTCAGGAGCAGGGGTTCTTCCTGCACTCCTTGGGGTGATATCCTGAGGGGTATTTATACTTATATTCTATTTTCTCCATATGTTATGCTCCGCAGTGGAGGTTGGTAGGTCCTCCTGGCTCCAGGAAGTAATGGACAGGGTTTCAGTGACATTTCTGTGTATCCTAGCCCATATATTCTCTTGGGAGGATACTTTGTCTTTGAATATCTGACTGTTCCTTTCTTTCAATATGTTCCAGATCAGGAGGCCCGAGATTATCTACCAGAGTCTGTTCAAAAGGTTTATGGAGAAAGGATTATCCAAGCACCTACTGATGGTGTTTATGATGTTGCCCCTTTCTTTATTAGTGTTCCTGCATAGGATTTCTATTTTGTCCTACAAGGTATTGGAGGTAGGGCATAGGTCCAACAAGTGGTCGATGGTTTCAAAGTTCTCTGGAAAAGAGGGCATCTTGAGGGACATACAAACCCTCACTTCAAAATATTCTCCATGTGAGGATGCATTGTTTATTGAGTAACCATAAAAAGGTGGCTATTTTGGGCCAGAGCTTGGTTGACCATATCTTCTTCCATATAAGACTGGTGGGATCTAGGTTCTATTGATGTAAGAGGTTAGGGAAATTTTGAGGTCGAAAATGGGCCTCCTAAGAAAAATGTACAACCAAAATAAACTTTATAAGAACCAATAGGATTCAAGATGATGATGTCAACCATGGGGGATGATTCACCATTTTTGGAGTAAAAAAGTTAAAATAATAAAAAATAATAAAACTGCTTTTTCAACTCGTATTTTGAACTTATATCCCTAAGTTTTTACTCAAATTTTGTGCAAAAATACTCATTGGATGCAAAATTTAATTTCTCATCCGAGGAGTACCCATGTTGCATACTTTCAATGGACCCTCATACATGAAAAATGATAAACACATGAAAAAAACGTGATTGCAATCACATTTTTCATGTATTTCTCATTTTTCGTGTAGTAGGGTCCATCAAAAGTATGCAACATGGGTACTCCTTGGATGAGAAATTAATTTTTTCATCCAACGAGTGTTTCTGCTCTAAATTTGAGTATAAACTTAAGAAGATAAGTTGAAAATAAGAGTTTAAAAAATAGTTTTATTATTTTATTATTGTTTTATTCTTTTTTCCCTTCTAAAATTTGATGATGTAATCTAATATTATTTTATTATTTCCACTATTATTTTACAATTTCCTTAGGAGGCCCATTTAAGACCTCAAAATTACCCTAATTAGTGGGCTTCCTTGGTAGAGTAGTTTCCACTTGGCATGTGACCCCATCTAAGGATATTAGGTCCTGGTTGGGCTTTGAATTTTCTTTTAGTGCTTAGCTCCTCCCAAATTTCTGTGTGATTTTCATTATGCCAGTCTTCTTATCATCTGTCTGTATGTATCCAGTTCCTGTATCCCTGAGTTATGTCATCAGTCCAGAAATCCTGTACACACTTCCTCTGCCTTGCATGTAATGTTGTGCTCCATAGTGGTCTGGGGAAGATGGAAGAAAGACTGGGAAGTTGCTATGAGGGTCCTCCTAGAATATTTCTTGTGTGCCAAAGCGCAGCTCCCAAAAGCTGTGGGGCTGTATCAGCTGTTTTTGATTTCTTGCTGCTTTCCATATTTGAGATCCTCCTAGCTCTATGTTGAATCTGATAAGATCCTCCTTGGGCCATGTGATAGCATATTTGGCTGCCCACAGGTTTTCCCACGAAGTGTGGGGGTTGGAAACCCTTTTCCACCAGATACTAGCTCCCATGATACTATTGATGTGCTCTGGATCACACAACCCAAGCCCCCCATGACTTTTTGGAGTGCATAATTCTTTCTAGTTGACTCAAGCCCATTTATTTTTCTCTTTGGTGGCACCCCGCAGGAAATTCCTTTGTAGCTTGCAAATGTCTTTGAGGACCCATTTGGGAGCTATGAGTTTCGAGAATAGGTAAATGGGGAGAGACTGCAGGACTGCTTTGATGAGTACCAAGTGGCATGCTATATTGAGAGTGTGATGAGTCCAGTTGGGTAACCTAGTTTCCATTTTGTCCAGCAACGCACGCCATGAGGAGTGATTAATGGTAGTTGTAGTGAGAGGGGAACCAAGGTATTTGGAGGGTAAGGAGGCTATGGAGAAGCCTAGAATGCAGGCAATATTACGCTAAGTTAAAGGGGGGTGTGAAAGAAGAAAATTTGTGATTTTTCAGGGTTAACCTCTATGTCAAAAGCATCAGAGAAGGAGTATAGCATAGATTTGAGGGATCGGGCTTCCTGGACTGAGGGGTAACCCATAATCATATTACCATCCAAAAATTATTGATGGGAAGAGGGAGGAAGATTGTGGAGGGGTATGCCCTGTAGAGTACCTGAATGGAAAGATCTTTTGAGGAAACAACCCAGCCCTTCAGCCATAATGATGAAAATGAAGGGTGAAAGGGGAACCCCTTGTCTGATACCTCTTGAGGGGTTGAAGGTTGTTGAAGGTATACCATTGACTAAGATGGAAAGAAAAGGGGAGGTTATGAGGCTCATGATCCATCTTACCCAGGTGTGGCTAAAGCCGAAGGCTACAAGGACGTGTTTGATGTAGTCCCAACTAAATTTGTCAAAAGCCTTAGATAGGTCGATTTTGAGGAGCATGCCAGACTTTTTGGAAATTTTGAGAGAATGAATGACCTCATGGCTTAAAATGATACCATCAAGGATTTTCCTTCCTTCTACATAGCCTATTTTCTCCAGAAAGGTAATCAGGGGGAGGATCTTCTTCAGCCTATTAGCAATAACTTTGGAAATTATCTTATAAATGAAATTGCAGAGAGCTATGGGCCTATACTTACTTGGCGTGGTAGCATTTTCTTCTTTTGGTAAGAGGGTGATGAAGGTTGTGTTTAGAGCTGGAAGAAGCCAGTGAGTGGTGCATGATTCCTCAAAAACACCCCAAACCTCGTCTCTGATGGTTTCCTAAAAGAAGTGGAAGAATTTGGTGGTGAATCCATCGAGGCTCGGAGCTTTCCCTTCCTTCAGTTGGGAGACTTCTTGTTCCACCTCAGCAAGAGTAGTGGCTTTGAGCAGCGTTCGGTTGTGGTCTTCCATAATAAACTTGGGTTTGTGATGGGTGATTTTCCCTATTGCCTTATGCCTCTGATGATTAGGTTCTTGAAGAATGTCCTTGAAGTGATTGCGCAACTCCTCCATGATGTCCTCTTGATTTTCTAGCTGCTCTCCATTTTGATTTTTGAGAACTGTGATTCTATTATGCATTCTGTGCTGAATGGTGGAGTGGTGGAAAAACTTTGTGTTTCGTTCTCCCTCTTTGAGCCAGCAAATCCTATATTTTTGTCTCCATAGGATTTCTTACTGGCTTCTTCTTTCTTCCATCTGAGATGATAATATCTTTTCTTTATTCTCTAATTCGGCTGAGCGACCTTCCATGATGATAGTTTTTTGAAGCTTATTCATTTGCTCTTCCACCTCCCTTTGTTCTTTGAAGATATTTCCAAAGGTGGATTTTTTCCACACCTTCAGTTTCCCCTTGAGAATTTTCAACTTTGTTTGGAACTGGTGCATTTTTGTTCCTTGCGGTGGTAAAAGGGAGGACCACCAATCAGACACAATTTCCTTGAAACCTGGATGTCTAAGCAAAAAATGTTCAAAGCGGAATGGTTTGGGCACAAGCGTACCTATTCTTAACCATTGAAGTTGTATTGGCCAGTGATCAGAGTCGTACTGGGATAATGGTGGCTACAAGATCACCCCCAAGACATATGAAGTATTTTGTGATGAGAAACCAGTCAAATATGGAAGAAATTTGGTGGGTGCCTCCTCTTTTATTGTTCCAGGTGAAGATGCCATTGGTAGTCTGCATATCTATAAGTTTTTTTACCTTGGATGAAGTTCTTGAACCCATTTCTCTCCATGTCAAGATGTCGTCTTCATCCCTTTTTTCCTTGTAAATTTGTCATCATATTGAAGTATCCTCCCAACAGCCAGAGAGGTAGAGGTATTTGTTTATTGAGCTCAACCAAGTTGTCTAGAAGCTTCATTTTTTGGTGAATATTCTGGGGAAAGTAGGCATTCATTAGCAATCCATGGATATCCGTTCCAATTAGGTGAAATTTGGCCTGAATGAAATGCATATTGGCATGGTAGTTATTTAAGGAGATGATTTGGGGGTTCCATATGATTTCCAGTCCTCCAGAAGCTCCATTGGCATCTACCGCTATTGTTTTGCATCCTTTACATATATTTTTGAAGATTGTTTCCAGGGTGGAGCTGGAGAATTTGGTTTCTTGCATGTAGAAAATTGCAGGGTGTTCTTCAGGGATTATTTTCTTAGTGATCTTGTGCTTGGTGGGGTTGTTGATCCCTCTTATATTACATGAGATGATCTTCATTGAGGGGGGTTGGTAGTGTAGGCGTAGAATCGGGTTAGCTTGGGGAATCTACTAGAATCCACCATTTCTTTGCCCATTTCTACTGTTCTTTGTACTGTTTTTTTCCGTCCTCTTTTGCGGGATTCTTTCATGAAGTATTTTTTTATTTATGAGCATACCCCCTTGAATTCCCAGATAGGGGAGTTGTTGTGCTTGGGTTAGGATTTCTTCCAGCTTTTGGACCTGCTGCTCAGATATTGAGTGAAATTCCTTCTTATTACATGCATCCTCTAACCCTATGAGGTCCAAGCCCTCAAGATCAATGCTCTATGGCTCTTACTCCATAGATTCTGGGATCACATCCAACACTTGTTCTTTGCTCTTCGATGCTAAGTTATCCCCTGCGAGTGCTAGGGGTTTTGGGTTTCAGGAATTCCTCTGGTTGGATCTTGTTTTGTTGTTTCTTGGAGGTCTGGGGCTACTCCTGTGAAGTTCACCCTGTTTCTTTGGATGGTTCATTCTCATTCTCGTTCAACTGGTTTAGGGTTGCGAAGTTATTTCTAGTCGCAGGGCCTTTTTTGTTCTGATGGGAATTAGTTCTCTTGTTATGCCTTTTCTTGCTTGCTACATTCATGAACCCTTATGTTGCTTGGTCATTTGATTCATTTTCAGCTGCCAATTTTTTGTTTAGAGGGTATTATCTAAATAGGTGCCCATGTTGGTGACATATTCAACATCTAAAAGGAACATGCTCATAACCTATAGTTTGTATCCATTCAAAATATTCATGCAGCAGACTTACCTCTCCTGGTAGCGACTCTGCTATGTTCATGTAGACACAAATTCGAGCATATGCTACGTAGCGATTGATCTTTGTTTCCTCCGCAGTCTTGAAGAATTCACCTAGGGAATTTCCTATATCCCTGAGAGTCATCTCATCCCAGTAATCCTGGGGAAGGGAGTAGAGCTTGATCCAGACAGGTGCCCAAGTGAGATCTTGTTTATCTGGGTTGAAGCGTTCAGTCCAATGGCAGAGGTATAAGCCTGTAGAGTTGAAGAAATAGGGTCCTCCATCCATGATCCTATTTTTGTCTTCAATACAGGTAAACATCACATTGAAGAAGCCTTTAGCACACAGCTAAAGGTCAATATGACCATTGGGTTTCCATTTTTAAGCTATCCATCCTTGGAGGGTTTTTTCAGTGGGCCAAAAACCCATGAACTTGCCTATCAACGCATGATCCTTCATGAACTGTGTTCTTTCATTGATGCGATGCGCATGGAGCTTGATCATGGTTCTTTTGGGGTTTTTTGGGATGCATGTAGCTGAATTGATATTCGCCTCTTCTGCTATTTATGTATTTGTATTTTGAACTGTGGGAGTCGCCCCTGAAGTGTCATGAGATGGGCCAAAGTTTTGCAGACTGTCAATGTTATCCTCTGTCACAGCCCCTCTGGGAGGCAAGCCTATGATGGGGGGAGCAATGATCCCCCACTAGTTTTTGTCATAGGTGAGCCTCAAGGTTGATCCAGGATAGCAATCGTGGCCTAACGGTCTGGGAGGGAGGTCTGCCTGGGGCAGCCTGCACTGAAACCTCCAAACCCTAGGTCATGGCGGTCTGCCTGGTGCAAAGCTCCTTCTTGTAATCTGCATATTTTCTTATTAACATTGACTTGGGTAAATAACATATTTACTATCAATTACTTTCCACCACTTTTGGTTAACGTTATATTTCCCTAATATTCTCTATAAATGTTTCATCCCTAAACTTCATAACCAATATAAGGTAATACAAATGACAAGAGTTACAAAGGGGAGTTTCCTCTTGTCCCATAGTCAATGATCTACACATTTTAAATATTTTCAACTCTATAATAAGCTTTCAACTCTCCATTATCATTTTCCAAATGATATTAGAGCTCTAGTTAATATTGTGATAAATTTCTATCATGACATATTTGTATAAATTCACTTCCTTCAAGTTGTTGTTTCAATACATGAAATGAGCCTCGGTCATTATTTTAGATTTAATTATCATAATCCTCATTTTTTCAATGTTAACAACCATACTCGTACTAAAGTAGAAATTATTTAGAAATTCTAGTTGTTGGCCTAAATAATGTAGAATCATCACCATAAGAACAATATTATTTCCAGAAAAAGGAAACCCTCATGTGGTTCTACGACCTCGTAGGGTATCACAGTTGGGTGGTAAGGACTTGAATCACATGCTTAAGGTTGTTTTGGAATTTTTTTTCATTTTGGTTGGGGGAGAAGGTTCTATATGGGTACCTAAATTATCTTAAGGTATTGCATGTGGTTTTTGTTCACAATTACAATTAGGTTGTGAACCTAGGGTCCCATCCTAAGGGTGAATATTAGGGTGCAACATTGTATATTGTTGTATATTATTTTTTGTTTGGGGTTTTGGCTTGGGAAGACATAATAAAGGATTAGATGTAAGGATTTGACCTTTGATGTAACAATATTGCAACGATATTAATTTTTTTATATTTAAATATTGAGACTGACCAGGGGCTTTTCCCCTCACATACTTGGAGAACCCTTATATTATGTGCCTTTGTATTTTTCATGCATATGGTGTATTGAGACATTTAATTATAACATAGTAATATTGTATGATGTGATGATGTATATATGATTGTGATGAAGTGAAGTGCAATTATATTGGTGGATAATTACACGTTCTAGTTATTTCAGATTACATTGATAACTAAACATGTAGACAAAAATATAATTGTAGAGGTGTATTCTAGCTTAGTACTCACAAGTTGGTCGTGCCATTGTTGAGGAAACACAATGAGTATCAACACATAAAGGTCATGACGTTCCCTGTCTTATGGGAACACTTTTGGGCCATGAAAATTAGTATCAGAGCTTATTTGGTGCAGGTATCTCTTCACCATATGAGTTTGGTATCATAGCTTAATTAGTGGAGGTATATTTTCACTAAATAAATTTGGTATCAAAGCTTATTTTTGTGGTGGGATATTCATCACCAAGAATTGGGATTACAGCCTATATTTGAGTTGATATCAATACATTCTATTAGAGAACATTTGAAGGGATTAAATATTAGGGTGATTCTTCCATTGGTACTTGAGCGGGTACTTTCTATGATCAATCTCCAATAGAGAAATAATATGTTCAATATTAGGGCTTGAAAGTGGTACAAGTTCTAACGATTTTTCCGATCTATATACTCTTTCATCTCTATGATCGGGTGGTATATCTAGGAGGTTTGTTAAAATTATGTAGAGGTAGGGTGTGTCAATTCTTCAACAGAATTGTGATGGGATCTTATGGAAGGTCTTCATGATACGGAGACACTAGTGGTAGATGGGGTTGTGGTTGTTGGAGATGACATGTGAGTAAGATCCAAGGAGTCGGAGATAGATTGAACTCTTATAGAGATTAAATTATTAGTTTGATTAATGGCATCAATGATATTTATAGTTATCTAGATGAAAATATTTGAGGGATACCTATTTCATTCAGGGATGTCATTTGCATCAAAACCTATGGAGGCCATTTTGAGTAGTTTTGTATGACAATGATGATGCATATTGACCAAATGCATATGAGCCACATAGAGAGGGTTGAGTCATGTTTAGGGACTTCAGATGGATCTTCTCAAGAGAAGGAAGATGGAGAGGTTGGAAAATTTTTGGTTAGAAGCATTCTAGTTTGAGATGTATTTATGATCTTACCTTCTTCAAATAGTGTGTAGCCATGATGTTGGTTTTGGAGATTGGTATCATCTTTGGATTGAGATGGATTCTCATTCACTTATGAGTTGATCAACATGGATAGATGTGGAGAGTGTTTAGGGATTATTTGACCCAAAAGTGGATGGTGTTAATGTCTTGGACAAGGGTAGTGGATGAGATATTCATTCAAGGGAAAATTTTTGGTTAGCCATGTGATAGAGTGGCTAAGTTTCTGACAAGACTCAATGATTGAGGTTTTTTTGGTGAGACCAATCGAAGCAAAAGGACACAAGCAACAGTTGAGATTGAAAATTGTCATGGGATTGGTTGGGAATCTTCATTGGGACTTAAATATGAGCCAATATTATATATTGGTGTCTTATGAGGGGGTGGAGACTTGATGGAGACATGAGCCAACCAGGGAGACAACATAATGATGATTGAGATTATTTTGACTTGGGTTCGAAGAGCCTAAGAAGATATATTGATGCATTTGTGGTTGTGACTAGAGGAACCTTCATATGGATATGTGTGTAGTCTTACAATATTTATGACTTGCTGATGAGATTGAATTGAGTGACTTTGGTATACCAAGTGCATCTTGATTTAGAAATATGGGATGTGTCGCTTGGAGTAGACTTAGCAGCAAAGATCAATATCTAGCAATGGAGTTGGGTGGATTTGGTTGCAGCTATGATGGTACCTTGGTGTGGGACATTTGGGTCAATAGGCTGAGTTTGATAGACTTACCAATCGCAAGCATGATTTTAAAAGTGGGATGATTGACAAGGTTTATTGTTTTGAGATATGGAGAGCCTTCTTGACAAGGAGTAGTTAGACATATTTGGAGACTGCTTGGTATGGAGATATTCACTAATACACGAGGGGGTGTTTCAAGATGTGTATTTAAGATGAAATTTTAATTTCGTCTTAAAAATTTATGCTAACTCTTTAATTGTATTAAATTAAGAAAAAAGGAAAAAAAAATTACCTTCATCTGGCAGGATCAAGTCACATGTAATTTTCTTGATTTAAGAAAAAAGGAAAAAGAAACTGTAACCCTGGTCAAAAATTTCCATGCAATAAAGTTAATAAAGGAAAAACAATAACTAAGTTCATGGGACATGTATTCCAAGTTGAATGTTGGGGAAAAACATCCTATTAGGTGTTCATTTGGTTTAATATGGCTAAGGGAAATTGGCAAAGGAAATGGAAAAAGGATTTGGAAAGGAAAGAGGCATTAATTAACATTTTATTTATGAAAATAATGGAAAATAAGAGAAAAGGAAGAAGGTCACATGTTGCATGTGAGGAGGAAGATGAAGGAAAACAATGGAAAATGAAGAAAATAGAGGCCTCATTAATAAAAAGGCTCATGAGGATCAATTGGTACCTTTTTCAATTCAATTTTTGAGTACTCTTTGTCTACTCTCTCTCTCACAAACTCTTGGACACTTACAGTTTTCTTGGAGCACTTTAGCATTGGATCAAGGAAAGTAAAGAAGGCATAAGGAAGAAAAGATCAAGCAAGGAAGAGCATAATCAAGTGGCTACAACGGGATTACTTGAAGGTATTGATTTGCATGTATGATTTCCTTGCTAGATTTGGCATGCATGGAACATGCATGTGTGTATTTGGTTCTCTTGTTGTCATTAGCATGGGTTTTTCTAGGAGTGACAGTGATTTTTAGCTTTCCCTTGCCATTTCCGGATAGCCATGGTGTTATGGGTTCTCTTTTGCTTGGTTGAGTTGGATTTCTAGATGGTTTCAAAACTAAGTGTGGTGGTCTCTGAAGAAGAACACAAGGCCTAGGAATCCCTCAATTGGTGAACGTGGAATTGCGGTAAATTTTTATTTTGTATACCTCCGTGGGCCTACTAATCCTTGACCGGGGAATGGTGGGATATACAGTAAAGCCTAGAGGTGTGTTCCCTCGATTAGACCTAGGAATCCACAAATAGTGAATGGTGGGATATACAGTAAAGCCTAGAGGGTGGATTCTCAATTAGGCCTAGGAATCCTCGACAGGTGAATGAAGAGATATACGGTAAATCCTAGAGACTAGGAGATAGAAAAATTCCTCCCGATGTAGGTGGAGAGATATAGAGGCATCCATGCTTGTATAGGCCTAGTGATCCTTGGACCGGTATATGGTGGGATTGCAGTAAAGTCTGGTATTGTATGTTTATTGTTTGGTCCTAGGAATCCCTCGGTGGATTATGGTAAATCTCGAGGAAACTTGGATTTCTTTTATTGTGATTCCCACATTCATGCTTGGAATATGGTATGGGGGTGATTAGATGAAAGAAAGATTTGGTTCAACCCAATATATGGTTGTATGGTTCGTGGAATTCCTTGACTTGGTTGGCTTATGCATTCATTAATAAGAGATCCTTCTCCTTCGTATTTCATGTGTAAATGTACTTGTTCATATGTGATTCTTATGAATGTTATATCCTTGTTATTTATGTTGGTTATGAGTATGTTTTGTGACAAACTTGATGTATGGATCTTATCATGTTTTGATTATAAAATGAATGAACAATGAATATATGACCTAATAGATGATAATACAACTATTTTGATAAGGCATCAGTGCTTCCTTACAAATCTGAGATAAGTATGAGACCCCTATGCTCAGATTTGTTGTTATGACCTGTAGATTACATGTTTATTATATGTTTGAAGAAATTCATGTCATGGCTAGTAGGGGTCAGATGAATTAATTGTACCAATGATTGCATTAGAATTATCATTCTATTGTATTATAAGAGTTTCATGAAGTTTTGGGTAATGGCATGAGACCTAGCCCTGAAAAGTGGCTCAAAATCCAGGGTCACTGGCTCATAACTACCTGAAAAATGCCACAATCATTGGCATGCCTTGTTGTGGGAGCGACTAGAATGCCTCAGTCACATGCATGGCTTTTCATGGGAGCGGTTGAGTGTCTAGATCAGCAAAATGACAAGTTGTATTAGGGGTTAAGTACCTGGAAGGGTTGGTTGCCTCCTAAAGGGTATGTAGCTCTTGAGGAAGGTCATATTGGTTTGGTTTTTTAGGTTCCACTTCCTTAACTATACATGGGGATTTGAATCACATAAGACTAGCCTCTCGTCACATGTTTACCCTAGTGGACTGGTTAGTTTGGGTAAATGTGGGAGGAGGGTGTTACAAAGTGGTGTCAGAGCATGGTTCACCCCTTGGACTGGATGGACGGTGTGTTGGTCATGCATACATGTCGGTTTCATATGTGTTCTTTATGCTTGCGGTCTATGTGCTTGTTTTATATGCATGGTGGTGGTCATGGTTGTAGTTTTTTTTGGCATGTGAAAGTTGATGGTGTTGATGTTGGATGTGTTTATCATAAGTATATGTCGGTTATGCACTGGTTATGTATGTCAATGTTTATATCCTGTTATGCATACATTGACATGGTGATAGTTGTCATGCATGATTTCATGATATGTGGTTGGTATGGTAATGCATTGATAACTGGATAATGGTTGAAATTATGTTTATAAATTTTTATGATTATCATTATACATGTATCATGCTAATATGGTTGATCTTGCAGATGAGATATCCTCCCCTAAACTATACTTAGGTATGTTGAATATATTATGTTTTGGTTTAGTTGACATGGTATGCTTGCAGGAAAGAGATCAAAGATGACTATTAAGATGGTAGACTACAGTTCACAAGATTCTCCCTATGGATCAAATGAGCAGTGAGGTGGTGTTCATTCTTCTGACTTAACAGGCACATTGAGAAGTTTTAAGGTAGAAATAAGAATTTTTAAGGAAGAGAATGATAGGATCATTTAGGCACAGGAGAAACAAGCAGAAGTTAATGCAACAATCCTTCATAGTTTGTCATAATTGCAGAGATAGGGACCACTTCGGATCAACCATGGGAAAGAGGATAGGACTAATGGGGCATATGACAATAGATCTCACAATGGGCACATGTTAGATAGGGATGAGACAATTAGAGATGGTAGGCTCATGGGTACACCAGATAGGAGAGGTGATGGACATAGGTTCTATTCTAGTTATGGTTCTGACAGGTATAATGATCATCATTGTTATCATGATATTGCTACACCGGGAATGTAAGGAGATTGGATGTGAAAAGGGGCATGATTGATAGAGGGCATGAGACGGGAAACTTCCCATCACCTGTCACTAATATTTTTGTATCACCATTTAAGTTTGATGAGGATTTCTGCTAAGTTGGGAGAATTATCGTTGCTAAAAAAGGGTGCACCTGAGATTCCTCTCTATCCATAAACAGGAAAAAAATCGTTGTACTGTAGGTAACAAAGTGGTGTGCCCTTGGGGTGTGGCATGATGGTACAGAAGAGATGGATGCTGCGGTGAGGGAGTATCTCTATTATCTAATGGGAAATCACTATTTTGATGGAGGTATGGGACCTGGTGAGGCCCCCAACCCAAGCTGAGGTGGGATATGCCATGTGGGATGCAGTTGACATGTAACCATGATGTAACAAGTTTGTTGATGTTTTACATTAGGAACATGACATGTGGCATGCGGTATGGTATTTTTGGATGGCTAAGAGGCCAAATTCTAGGTGACACATGAAACCCTCACAAAATTCCACATGATAGGATGACATCACCCTAACATTAATACAATGTTAAAAAGAGGTAGTTGGGTAGTGACGTGGAGGATAGGTTGATGTGTCACCTAGCGGATACATGGTTGTGGATGGTTGTGCCACTTGACATGGGGATTTCCATGTGGTAATTGACATGGTGATACACGTATTATGGGCCACTTCATCACATGTCGTGGGATTGCGGAGGAGAATTAGTGGTTCCATTTCACAGTGGGCCACAGAGATAACATGACCCACATAATAAATAGAATGCACTTAATAGTGATTCTCTCTGATATTTAATGAAAATATTTATGACGCATCACTAGGTTTGCAAGTGTGTGCATAGATTAGCAAAAGGGCATGATTCGACGAGAGTGTTAGACGAGGACCTTCCTGTTGGTTAGCAGAAATGTGTTTATTACGGTGTGGAGCTTTGGATAGAATACCCTTAGCGAATTTAAGTGATAACAAAGTGGCACTGCGGTGCTATGGTACCTTTTGGACCTCATGTGAGGTGGCAGTGCCACATGTTTTCCATGTGGTTGACCCTTGCTCATGTTGTAGGGTTGTGGGGCCTATTCTCTAGCTAGGCATAATTTCAAATCCAGAGGTCGAAATGAGAAAACGTTTATATCACTGGAGGACTCTTGATGAACTGAGCGCGAGGGTGTAGGCCAAAGTTTATTCCACTAACTTTCGCTAAGGAGTAAATTTTGTAACACCATTTCCATGATGAGACAATGGAAGTTGGGTTAGAGAAAAGTGACACCTTTCATTCAGACTAGGAGGAGATAGAAGGTGGGAGGGAGTATTAAAATTTCAAAGGTATTAATAAAAATTTAATGGAAACTCAATGCGACAGTTGTAAATCCTTGCATTTTTCTTTTAATTAAATTAAAAAGAAAAAATGGCATAAATTCCTTTGAATTAAATCTCAACCCTTTATCCTCACTAAAATTATTTTGAAATAAACATGCATATTGATATAATAATAACCAGCTCTCACAAACTCCATAATTGAACAAAGTATTGGAGAATTCCTAAAACATGACCATGACTCAAAGTAATTTGTCATTGTAACACTAAAAGGATTCAACATAAAAATCTCTTTCTCTTAAATTTAATTTCGTAACATAAATTAATTCATAATTTCAATATATTTATTGTTATATAAATTTTTCTAACTATTTATTTGACTTATCAAATATTTTCTAGATGAAAAAGGGCTTAATTTTTCCCTTGCTCCCATAAATAGCTTGTTATCACTTGATATGCCATGCTAGGTTGTGTCAACCTCCAACCAAGAGTAACTATTTCAAACCACTTATAGGCTAGAAGTTAGCCCTTCTAGCATGAGAGGGCTCTCTCAAGAAATATTGGATAATGCTCTAAATAAGCTCAATTACAGATGGCTAACTCTAGATCTTTGTTTGGTTTTACAGGTGAAAGAACGTGTGATAATCACCACCATCGGGCATGGAGTCAGTTAAAAGAAAAATTTAATCACGGACAAACTTTGTTCTGTGGAAACTGAGGCACTTTTGGTTTAAATAATGTGAAGTAGAAATTTATAGTCAATCACAACAAATTTGAAGGAAGTTGGAGCAATATTACATTGAATTCCAAGTAATCAAATGTCATGCTAAGAAAGTTGATAATAACATAAAAATATGATGGGATAGAATGAAACCAAAAATCGAATCTCAGGTTGAAAACAGAGTATTGCTGCAAATATATTAACTAGATAAAAATGTACAAAATGCAGTCTTTATCACACTGTCGATCCCTTGAAAAGTAAAAAAAATACAAATATATAGAGAAACATCTCCATATGCCATTAATTACAAAATTTGTCACTTGGGGCCAAATTCGATTATCATGCTAAGAGACCTAATCATATTTGATTTACGAAAAATATTGAGATTTTTTAGGGAATTGTTTTTCGATACAATTTGAATTCAAATAGGATTCTATCAATTTAAGCCCTCAAAAATTCTATTGTTGAGCCTTATCGAATCAAACCAAATGCTAAGTCTGATGAATTTTTTGATGTGCTCCTACCACGTGGATGTGCTAACATGATTGAATTTGCTGACTTGTGTTCCTGGAAAATAGTAGTTCTTTTGCCTGATGATGTGGATACCCCTGTGACCTGTAACCCATCTATTTCCTTGTTGTGTGAATCCAAATTTATAACGCAGAAAAAGTGGTTTGACAATTTTGTAGAAAAATTTGGTAGAAAGCTATAAAAACATCCCTTTGGTATTTTTCTCATCTTTCTGTAAGTTCTGAAGTCTTCTCTTATGCATTTTAGCTAAATTCATAGCAGTAGAACTCCTTCACCTGAAACTTTCTCTTGCATTTTCATCATGATATGCTACAACAATTTTGTAGCAGATTTTCAACTTAACTATGGGGAGATGCTACGAAAGTTTGAATTCTCTGATTTTTTGATTTCTTATGAATTTTTCTTCCTTCTTATAACTCCTTATAGCCTGTCTAACCATGCTTATTGCTGAAATTATAATTTCAGCATAATATAGGTAAAAATGTGAGAAATTTAGCATACTCAAGAGGTGCTTGCTATTTCAGCTGAAAGCTTACGATTTCTTTTTGAGAGTTTAGTTTTGATCAGATCTACTTGAGTTTCCAATCCTATGACTTGTTTTTGCAACTTACTTCTCTCTTCCTGTAACCATTTGTTCCTTTTGTACATATGATTTAACATCATGTGCAATGGTAGAGTCCTCTTCCCCATCCTTCTGGCTTTTTCTGCAACTTCATCATAGAATTATATCTACTTTGACACATGCTCCATGAACTCCTTACCTTCTAGTTTGGCTTCTATCACTTCTTGTCTAGCCTCTCTCAGTTGTTCTTTTAAAAATTCTATCTGGATTTTTTCTTGCACAGGTTCTTTTCCTTGTCTTCTTTTTACTGGTTCTGCTTTTTCAAAGGGCACGTCTAATACCTTTTATGTTTGTTGCATTGATATTGTTACATAATTTATTGGTCTGAAAATGAAACCATGTTCTTCTTGTGTAAAATCAAGTTTCTTAGCCCTCTTGTTATTTTTCTGAATTTCCACCTCTGTCACTTGTAAAGGTTGCAAAACTGTACTTTCTTCAAGTTTAATTACTTCTGGAAGATCAACCAATTTAGCTTTCCCTCTACTCCGATTTCTAGTCATCCTTTTACGTCTGCTTGTGGAAGTATTTACTATATGTTATGTTTCTGGTCTCTTCCCTAGGAGTTTTTTACTGAGATTTTGGAGTTTTTTCTAGAAGGGGTAGCATCATCTAGCTCATAAGCACTCAAGAACAAGGAAGTAAGCCAATCTCTGTTTAATTTATTCAACTCTTCTAAAACAAGCAATTTGATTAGGCCATGATGAAAGAGAGAAGTACTGCTACCATAAGGTTTGGCCTCGACTTTATCAGCCATCTTCCCCAAACTTATAAAAGACAAAAAGGGATGTGTAGAGGTTGTTTACCTATAAAATTTAAGAGCAGTCTAAATTCATACTGGTAAACCATATTAAACCTGCCTTCACATGTAAAATATTTTTGGATGACCATCAAAAATTTGGAAAATGGTTCTTTAAGGAAAACCCTAGAAATGCCAATAGTCATGTCAATCCCTTTGTATTCATCCTTAAGGAAATCATCACAGATGATGATCGAGGTGGCTCCAGATGCCCTCAAGAGATCAAGAGGGCTCAGAAATGGTCAAAATTGAAAGTGTTTAGAATGCTTTCGAACTAGGATAAGATTGCAGTTCTTGTTTCCATGTTTCCAGTGGCACGAATGACATTCAAATCCGAGTCTGTATGAGAATGTTATTGCAATTTGAAATTTGTACCAAATAGAAAAAACAAGTCAAATTCAACATTCTGCCATGTGGCAGGCCATATGGATGACATGTGGTAGGCCTAGTGGGACCTAAAAGGCTAATGTGGCAACCCAGTCAACAAAACAAGTGGACCCACAAAAAGGTGATGTGGCAGCACCACAAGTCGACACATGGCAAGTAGGTGGTAGAGGTGGCATATGATGTGGACCAATGAGGCTTGCCACATGGTGCCAAATGGCACCTCAAATTAGGCCCAAGTGGTCTTGGATGGTGCAACCTCCATTTTTTGTCTTATTCTCATGTTTTTGGGAGTCTTTACAATATGGACATATGAATTCCATATATTATATAGTTTTCAAAAACTATATTAAACTAAAATTGGGCTTTAAAACAAGATTGGGATTCAATGGGATTTGAACACAAAACCTCCCAATAACAATTATCTTAATATGATTATTCCAACCAATGTGCCAACCTCACACTTTGTCTTATTCACCCTCACACTTTGTTATAAAATGTCATTCAAATGGTTCAAGGAGACCATGGAAAACGATGGAGAATACATGAGAGATGTGGGCACAGGGAGGCCAATGGAGCCGTGAGAAAAGTGGGGCAGAACATGGAGCAGATTGGCATGTTCTTCAATGAATAATATATTTTTATTGCAGGTACATAACCATGAGTGGCCAGAGGGGCGGAACCTTGCCCAGGGAATCTTAAGGTGCATCAAAAATATTCCTTGAGGTCCCAAACTTGTCGGAGTCAGAATTTGACAAATTTTATGTCGATTTTACACCCCTTTGCGACGGGAATCCAATGGCAATGTTCGTTTCAGTAGCAGAGCTTCCCATTTTTTGGCCATTTTCCAAATTGGAGTGACGGTGTTAGATTCCCAAGTGTGGATAGTCGATTTTATGCCTCTCGACACCACAAATTCAATGGTGCAGCCAGATTCAGCAGTTAAGCATCCACTTCTTCAACCAACTTCAGGGGTTTAGGTATATGCAGCATTGATGTCATGTGCCTCTTTTATCATTTTCTGTGAGATGTAATATGTTGTTTAGATCCTTTGTTGATGTATGTTGTGGGATCTATATTTCTACTTCATGTGAGATGTATTCACCATGGATTGTTATGATCCCTATATAAACTTGTTGAAGGGATCCTCATCGTCACCTTGTGTGAGATTATGTCATGTCGATAGGAGGTCTATTGTGAGTGAGAGTTCTTGTAGCAGAACGTCTCATGGAGAGACAAACCATTCATGTTGAAGGCATGTATCCTTGTATGACAAAAAACCTAGTCAATGTAAATCATCACCATTTCCAGCACTATCTGAAGTGGCCTACCCCATTTTGAAACTGGGCCCAGAGACGTATCCCACACTGGGTGAACTTCGTTATCAACGTTTCATGGTCTTATGTTGCTGATTTTTGTCTTGTTTCCTCTTTCTTAAAGCTTGAATATGTGTTATTTTAATGCTCTTTTCAGTGCAATTATAACCACATCAAAAAAGTAAAATATCATGGGTAAATCCAGAAGCTGACAGACCTGGATCAAGTGGTATCAGAGAGGTCTTCTTGCTGATGCAAATTGCGAGCGTGAACAATGATTTAAAGTGCAACAATGGGGGATGAAAAATACATGTACGAGGCCATGCTGAGGATGTCCAAAATGGAAGACATAATTTATGATGCTTATGATAAGAGAATAGAGGAAGAGGAGAAAGGAAGATCAAAGAATGATGTTTCATCCATGTCTTCTAGTGCTTATGAATATTCTTCATCACTTTCATCGTCTTGTCATCATTCAAATGAGGAGATGAACTAGAGTCTTTGAGAAGAGAATGCTAAATTAAGGCGACTACTATGAGAAGAGAAAGAAGAGAATTAGAGATTGCAACTTTAGTTGCAGGCTGCGGAAGAGGCCTTGGAGAAGTTGAAGCACAACGAAGGCTTAAAGAGGCCATCATCACCTGTGTCTAAATCAATAGTTGAGGTAAATAATGCTGATTTCTCTTCAGTTTCATCTTCACATGCTATTATTTCTGTTGGAAATGTGGAGATACCCATTATAGGAACTGGCATGAGACTCCTTACCAAAATGGGGTACAAAGAAGGAGGACTTGGTGTGAATGGCCAAGGCATAACTCAACCATTGGAGGTTGTGTAGAGACCTCGATTCACAGGTTTGGGATACACTTAAGGACAGTGCTCAAAGGTTTCAAAAGCTTCCAATGCATGGTTGAAACCATTGGGGAAAGAGAATGATGGGAACATTTCACCATCAGCCTATGATAGTGCACATTGCAGAGAAAGAGCCGAGGCAAGCTCTTATCACCATGATTGCACCAAAGACCAATAAGAAAGGTATAACAAGTCTTGGTATTATAATGTTCATTTTTATTACAAGAATGTTGCTAATAATGAACATAAATCATGGCATCGAAAAACATGTAGTTTTTTTGGATTGCATAACCATGCGTTTGCTAAGTGCTGGAAAAGAATGGCATCATGAAAGGTCTTCTCCATCGCAAGAAAAGAAGAAAGTAAAGTAATTATGGGGGAAGAATAATCATTACAGTCATTGCGATAGAAGTGGCCATTAAAGAGCCACATGTTGGAGGCTCCATCCAGAGCAGTGTCTCAAGGGAAACGTTTCCATACATGAACCAGTTGAAACAATTGTTCGACAAGCAAATGTGCCACAGAGAGATGACCCATTCACTTTGATAAGTGAGAGATGGTTTTTCTAGGTGTGGTAGTGTGTTTTAGCCTTATTTTGTAAATCATGTGTTTCAATTTAAAATGTAAAAGTGATGATGTGTTTTCCATCGCTTGTGAAGCAACAATGATGTTTTGGCCTTGTATTTATAGCTGAGGTATTGATTCCATTTTAATGTAAGCTTGACCACTGAGTATGTGTTATAAACTTGTGGCAAGTATGAGATGCTTTGGTCATAGATTGGTCACTTAGTTAAGCATGTAATGTGAAAAATATTTTACTACAGGTTTGTAGAGGATGCAGGTGTTGGCTCATTGCTTATGGCTCCGAACGACAAAGGTGAAGGAGAATGAAGGGTGACTTTTCAGGACACTTGTGGTGGAGACAAGGTACAAAGCAACTGCAGATTATGTTCATGCTTTTGGTGGACCTAAATTTCCGCAGTGGGGAGGATTGATCTAGGTGGCTCTAGACACCCTCAAGAGATCAAGAGGGCTCATAAATGGTCAAAATTCAAAGTGGTCAGAATGCTTTAGAACTAGGACAAGATTGTAGTGTTCACCACCCCAATTCCAATGGTGCAAAAAACACTCAAATCTGATTCTGTATAAGAAAGTTATTGCAGTTTGAAATTTGTACCAAACAACAAAAAAGAAGTCAAAGTCAACATTCTTCCACGTGGCAGGCCATATGGATGACATGTGGTAGGCCTAGTGGGACCCACAAAACTAATGTGGCAACCCACTCAATAAAACATGTGGACCCACAAAAAGGTGATGTGGTAGCAGCACAAGTCGACACATGGCAAGTAGGTGGTAGAGGTGGCATATGATGTGGACCAATGAGGGCTTGCCACATGGCCCAATCATATGGTGCCAAATGACACCTCAAATTAGGCCCAAGGGCCAAGTGGCCTTGGATGGTGCAACCTCCATTTTTTGTCTTATTCTCATGTTTTTGGGAGTCGTTACAGTATGGATATATGAATTCCATATATTATATAGTTTAAAAAATCTATATTAAAACTAAAATTGTGCTTTAAAACAATATTGGGAGTTAATGGGATTTGACCCCAAAACCTCCCAATAACAAGTATCTTAATATGATTATGCCAACCAATGTGCCAATCTCACACTTTGTCTTATTCACCCTCACACTTTGTTATAAAATGCCACTCAAATGGTTCAAGGAAACCATGGAGAACGATGGAGAATACATGAGAGATGAGGGCACAGGGAGGCCAATGGAGCCATGAGCAAAGCGGAGGTAGAACGTGGAGCAGATCGACGCGTTCTTCAATGAATAATATTTTTTTATTGTAGGTGTGGAACCATGAGCGGCCAGAGGGGTAGAACCTTGCCTAGGGAATATTTAGGGGCATCAAAAAGATTCCTCGAGATCTCAAGCTTGCTGGAGTCAAAATTTGACAAATTGTATGTCGATTTTACACTTTTCAACGACATGAATCCAATGGTAATATCTGTTTTAGCAGTAGAGATTCCCATTTTTTGGCCATTTTCCAGATTGGAGTGGCAGTGTCAGATTCCTAAGTGTGGACAATCGATTTTATGCCTCTCGACACCACAAATTCGATGGTGCAGCTAGATTCAACACCTGACCATCCAATTCTTCAACCAGCTTCAGGGTTGAGGTATATGCAGTATTGATGTCATGTGCCCCTTTTATCATTTGTTGTGAGATGCAATATGTTGTTTAGATCCTTGCTTGATGTATGTTGTAGGATCTATGTTTATACTTCATGTGAGATGTATTCGCCATGGATTATTATGATCCCTATGTAACCTTGTTGAAGGGATCCTCATCATCACCTTGTGTGAGATTATCTCATGTTGATAGGAGGCCTATTATGAGTGACAGTTCCTGTAGCGGAACGTCTCGTCGAGAGACAAGCCACTCATTTTGAGGGCATATATCCTTGATGACAGAAAACCTAGTCCATGTACATCATCACCATTTCTAGAACTATCTGAAGTAGCCTACCCCATTTTGACATCGGGCCCAGAGACGTAGCCCACACTGGGTGAAATCTGTTATCAATGTCTCGTGTTATTATGTTGTTGATTCTTGTCTTGTTTCTGAATGCATATGTGTTATTTTAATTCTCTTTTCAGTGCAATTCTAACCACATCACATAAGTAAAATATCATGGGTAAATCTAGAATCTGATGGACCTAGATCAGTTGGGTAGTTGGAAATTATGAACTTTGAACCACATCTCACAAAACCTATGAATCTTTGTAGCACGCGAAATTGTATCAGGGGATACTGTAAAATTCAACATGCCAACCTTTGTTTATGTTCCTGTGAAATTCATAGCAAAATCCTTACCAGTATTTCCATGGAAACCCTGCAACTTCTGGAAAAAGCATAGGCATCCAATGCTGGCAAATGATTGGTTGAAAACCAGGTTTTCTTCCAAAAGCTTCATGTATGTGGGTCCATAGCATACCACAGAGCCTCCTTTGTATTGTTTCTTCTACTCCATGGCTGCAACATGTAATGAGCTCCTTCTTACCACCTGCAATTTTACCTAATGACAAATATACCTTTTTATGACAGCGAAACCAACTCTAAATGAAAAGGAGAACGATGGACCATGTGCTTTGCAATGTGAAAATTTGGGGATAATGAATAAAAAAGTGAACTCTGATACATACTCGTGATCCATCAAGACTTTAACCCATGATTTAAAAATAAAAATAAATGGACCGTTATCCGCAGGGTTTCGTAGTGAAATAGGTGGCAAAAGTGACAAATTTTCTGCTGAAGTTTCAAGAACTTTCGTAGCAAATACTTTGTTTTCATAACTTAACTTGCTACGAATTCCAATAAAAGTGGCTAAATAATAATCATGAACAAGTGAGACCAACATAAATGATTATTTGGATTCTGACTCATACTGTGGACCCCACTTAGACTCATGTTGACTCTACACACTGACTAGGTGGCCAAATTGACACTTTGTACATATAATTTTTTTCTTTAGAAGATTTAACAACCTAGCTAATTTTGAAAAAGTTAACTCCAAACTATCTCTAAGTGTTATCTAGGATAACAATCCCAATTGAGGATATTACCTAAAATATTGAGTATGGTATTAAGGGTTTATTTGATCCCATCAAAGACATCATTAGGCAAGATTTTGCTATGATTCTTAGGAAGGCCAAGCCAACTAAGAGAAATATTAGAAAATTAGAATTTGAAGCCCTTAAATCTTTGAACAATAGCCCTGACATTGTCCTTCTCAAAGCTAACAACGGTGGAGTTGTTGTAATTATGGATTGGGAAGACTACCAGAAGAATATGATTGATCACCATTGCAGCAATGGTAGCTATAGAAATCTTGACAAGAACCCCCTAAATAAAGTTTCAAAAGTGGTTTCCCTTTCTATAAATCCAATAGATCTGTTAGTTCCATAAGCCATAAGCTTATTGAAAGCAACCACATCACTCCTAGGATCTATGGGCTCCCCTTAGACCCATTTTAAATACAATCAGTGGGCCTACTTATCTTCTAACTAAATATTTAGCCGGTAAGCTCAAGCCCTTGGTTGGTTGTACATATTATTTTGTTAAAGATTCCTCTTCTTTTGTTAATGAGTTAATGGGTTTAAATTTTGAGCCTAATGAACTTATGGTAAGTTTTGATGTGGTTTCTCTTTACACCAATATCCTTATCAAGAAAGTTGTTGAGGTCATCAATCCTATCATTGATCCTAATACAACCAAACTTGTCGAATTTTTCTTGACATATACCTTTTTTAGCTTCGAAGGTGAATTCTATGAACATACATGTGGTGTTTCCATGGGTTCTCTGCTATCCCCTATTGTATCTAACCTGCTCATGGGTGCTTTTGAATCTAAGGCTTTGGCCTCAACTCAATTTTAGCCTCAGATGTGGAAACGATTTTTTGATAATACCTTCATCTTATGGCCTCATGGTAGGGACAAACTAGATTTGTTTCTTCAAAATCTAAAAAATCAATCAAAATCCATAAAATTCACCATGGAAGCTGAGATTAATGGTAGCCTTCCCTTCCTTGATGTTCTGGTCTCTAAGAAGTATGATGGTTCTTTTTCTCACCAAGTTTTCATAAGAAAATAAACATTAAGCAATATCTTCATGCTGACGCCCATCACTATCTTTATACCGACTCCCACTGTCTACTCGTGCTTTGTGGGTTTCTGATGAAAATCACCTAAAGGGCGAGAAAACCCATATTCTTAATGTTTTTGAAATGAATGGTTATAACAGATCCCAAGGTATCAAAGTTTATCAAAAGGCTAGTAAAGGTCCAAAGATTAAGAGAGAACATAGAAAATTGGCTTCCAATGTTGAAGTTCCCATTATAAAAGGAACTACTAACAAGATTGTTTGGGTTCTTAGGAAGCACAGTTTTTCTTCCACATTCAAACCCTTGAACACAATTTGTATCTCTCTGAGATCACTCAAAGGCCTGGTGAATCCCGAGGGACTACCTACATTGGAGAAATTGGTTGTTCCATTAATCAAAGGATTAAGGAACATGCGTCTAACATAAAACACTGCAACACTCGCTCCTCAACTTTGGAGGAACATGTAGAGAAGACTAAGCACCACATTAGTATTAAGGACCCCAAGGTAATTTCCAAGATTGACCACTTACATCACTGTAATTTGAGTGGGGTCGTTTAAATTGAAAAAAATTCCAAGTCGCTTAATAGAGATGATGGTTGGAAGATAAGCCGTTGTTGGATCCCCTCTCTTTATTCCTAGGTTTCATGCTTCTTCTTTTTTGTGGCCCTCTCCCTTTTGTGAATAAGAGTTTGGGTATAGCCCCCCTCCCCTTTTTCATCTTTTAACTCTATTTTAATAATATTAAAAACTGTTAGTTACTTTTATATTCTAGTCCCTTCATAATTTATTCAATTGAGTTGATTTAATTTCGAATCATTTTTATTGGTTTATTCTATTTTATTTTTTTCACCTCTATATTGTTATGATTATCTATATTTTATTTTATTTTAAAGGTTTTTTATTCTCTTATTATTTGACATTTGCTAAATTTCCCCTCTTATTTTTCATTTTTAATTTTATATTTTTACTCCCTTTTATTCAGATTCTTTCATATTTTCCCTATTTTTGTGGTTTTTTCTTTTATTATTATTTTTTAGTTTTGACTTTATTATTTCAATTTAACATTCAAATAATATATTAACTAAATATGACACTTCTTATATGTTATTTTGACTTTTGTTTAATTGTTTTTTTTATTGATTTCTAATTTCCATTTTTATTTTTATTCCAATTCTTTAATATGTTTTTATTTTTAAGCTTTATTATTATTATTATTATTAAATAATAAATAAATGAACAAATCATTTAATAAAATCATTTACATATTTATAATTAATAATAAATAAATGAATAAATAAATTAATAAATGATTAGTCATTGCGTCTATATATTGGTTCAGCTATCCATCTATTCATAATAAGTGGTTATATGTTGACTTATAAATTTACATATGATTTTACTTTGGAAATATTTAAAAAATCATATATTGATTAGTTTCTCTACTTTGTCATGAAAATTAACCACATTAGCTGGTTCAAAATGTCGACCTAATCTTGATGATGTGATTTTTCCAAAAATATTTTTATCTTACATTATGGATCACAAAAGTCTTAAATCTAACAAAATCATATATCACAAAAGAAATGTTTAACTAACTTTATAATAAGTAAGAAATTAAAAACTAAAATCTAAATTAAATCAAATAATATATATATATATATATATATATATATATATATATATATATATATATTTATGAATTATAATTTTTTTATGCTTAAAACATAATCGTATAATTTTTTTAAATTCTTATTAGATATTATGTTTATTTTTTTCATAGACATATAATTGATTTAATTATTAATTTTATTTATAATGATAAAATAAAAAACAATAATTTAAAACAATTATAAATGTGAAAATATTAATATGATATTTTGATTGTGATGTGGCCAATATATCTAGGCATTGAGACGGTTGAACTTAGATGCGAAGCAGGAAACCAGAACTTGTTACAGGGTTGTACGGCATGGCTGTCATAGACTATAGGCACCTGCCACGACAACTTTAGAGTATATTTTCCATTGCCAGCTATGCGATGGAGTTCCAGATGGAGGTTGCCTAGATTTGGCGGGGTTGATGAGTGCAAGGGAATGCAGGAAGGAGGATGGATTTGATAGAACGATATTGGAAAAATGTGTTAAATAAAAAATTAATGTTAATGTCTGTCATTATGTAAGAGGATGGATTTGATAGAATGATATTGGAAAATTTGTTAAACAAAAAATTAATATTAATGTTTGCTATTATGGTGATGGCTATTTTTATTTTGAAATAGGGTTTTTAGATTTTTAATTTATTAATAATTATGAGGTAGATAATAAGGATTTAGATATTTGTGAATATTTTTTTAGTAGTAATCTAATATTTAATTTATATGATTTTGTTAGTTATAAATAAAAATTAATATATAAGTTAGATATATATATTTAAAAAATTATGTAACAAGATTCTTAATTTCCTAGATTCGCTGCAATTTTACTATGGATATATTTTTTTAACCTGTAAATAAAGTTTATTACAATATTATGGGACAATACCATGGCTTACTAATACCATATGCCCAAAAATCCATAACTCTTGTTCATATAACACATGTCCATATGACATTTTTTTTTAAATTAATCAATTTATTCAAAATGGTAGAAACAATAATTACTTTTAAAATAAAAACTTGTGACTACTAAAAATATTTCAGAATATTATGTGGAGGTTAAATTCATACTATCCACCAAATAATAGAATTAAAATTCTAGAAGCATATTCCAAAGTAAACACACTTATGGGCTTAATTAATTCCTTTTATAACAAGTGCTACAGGGTAGTGTAGTCCTTGCACTCAAGCTAGAAATTATGCTTTGGTGAAATTTACATAAAAAATTATACCATTATAATGGTATATAATAGTGGGAAGTAACTCCCTATAAGTATATTTATTTGCATCTTATTCTTATCCATTTGCTTAAATTATGTTGGGAAGTAATGTGAATATGTTATTTGCTTGAGTATGATATATTTTGAAGGGTTTTATTTCTGGATCGTTTTCTTACAAAGCTTAAGAATAAAAAATCACTACACAAATATCTAAAATCATCTAAGAATATTGCAACCTTATCCATAAATTATGACACAAAATATGTGAAGTTGTTATCCATAAGTTATTATAGTGTGAAAATGCTACAAGAAGACCTTCAAGTTATGGTCCAATTATATGTTTGATTTTTTTTTAATAATATTGAAAAATAAACATTTACTTTCCAAAGTTAAAACATTAAGAATTGCATTGGTTAGTAGTGGTCAACATGCAAATAAATTCCTTTGACTTGATTAATAATAATAATAATTCACAGTCTAACTCAATTTATAATGGTGGTGTTATGAAATATGATGTAAATAATGAAATTCAAAATTCAAATGCCTTTGAGATCATGCTAACAACAAATAATAATAATATTATAATTAATTTTTATGATTTTTCAATAATATATCATAATCTTTATAAACATTTACCAATCATTCCATTTATGTGATTAAATTAATATATATTAATTTTATTTTAATATAAATTTATAATATATTTTAAAATATTTTGAAAATTTTAAAAATATATTCAAAATTCAATAATTAAATTTATTTGTATCTCTTATATTTTTAAAATATTCAATAATTTATACTCGATTCTAAATATTAAAAAATATATAATCAACGTAAAATAATCTAAATAATTTACGTGTCAAAATTGTAAAAGTGTCCAAGTGTCACTTTTGACTTCTCCTGTTCACTTAACTCCAATAAAATTATTTTATTTATTCCTTTTTAATTAATGGTTAACTCTCCCCATTCATCCACACCCTCATAACTTTTTTTTAATTAATTATTTCACCGACCGTTCATATACACCTCATATATTTGTTTATTTTTCAATTAATTATTTCATCTAGACCTACATACCCAGATATATGGAGATATATGGTGCATAGGATCTCCCCGCACATATTTATATATTACGAATGTGTTTGATCGGTTGTTTTTCATGATAGGTAAGTGTGTATGTACAATCTTGTCTGTGAATATATATATATATATATATTGAGAGGGGTTGCGGCGGTTTGTTTGATCTGTTTATTATCATTCACAATTTCTGTGTCGGATTCAATGGAGTGCTCTCACTGTGACAACATTAAAAAATAGTTATCTTGTAGTGTATGTATTAAGACGTGGAAGTAGGCCAACAGATGTTGCACAATTGCTGACTTCTAATTTCACCTCTCACGTTACAGCGTGCATACACGAAACATCGCCATCATTGGTGATGTTGACATACATGAATTTACCCACCAAAGCGTGAATTGACATACATGTGGACGTAAGTCAGCAATCCTCTTGTGGAAAACGTCACAAAATAATAGCATATCATATTTATTTAATTAGAAACAGAAAGCTTGAATGTAGTTCAATATAAATGCAAATAACAAACTTATAAGGCTCTGGAATGGGTAAGCCATTCCAACCAGTTTATATTATATAGATCTTCTATAACTGCTAAGATGAAGATGGAGATGGCGATGGTGCAGGTGAAGGAGAACTTCCTGAAAAAAATTTCAACGTAGAAATAAGAGCCTTTGCGATCAGTAAATTTGCGGCATCACTTGGATGGTATTCGTCCCAAAACAGATATTTCTTTCTATTTGGACACAGTTTTGCAGCAGCCACGCAACTCAATGTGGGTCGATATCTTCCAAAACTGCAGCAAGGTGTATCAGAATTATTGAACCCTGCATGCGCCAAACACCAGTAATAAACCCAGTGGCCAATCTTATAAAAAAAGAAATTTTGAAACATGTTGTAATTTTTATAATAGCTAATCTAAATATTCTCACCATAAGCTCGGGGATTCTCTATAAGCTTGCTGAAGAAATCGTAACCATCTGCAAAGACAAAGTTAGCTCCCGGCAGTTTTGAATTTAGATCCGTGATGAGTTTTTTGATAACCACGTTAAACTTGACGGCATATTCGTTGAGATTCTGTTGGCAACCTCCATCTGTTGTCAGCACCCGCTGTAGTGGAATGCATCCAACAGGTCCCAATCCTGTGAAGAGCAACTTGCGCACGCCTAAATGGTGTAGCATCTGCGCCATTTTATATTATGTCAACATCAATAATAACACCACCATTGATAACGATAATGTCAAATTTATGGTTCCGGAAAACTCACCGTTATTTGTTGCCGCAATGTCGAGGCAAGATATTCTATAAAACCATCGGGAGTGTATGTCCATGAATCAGCCTGCACTGGGAGCAAATAATTGTTGATGTAGTCGTTGCTTCCAATGGACATTAAATAGATGGATTGGTTAAAGAACTTCTCCGCTTTTTCTTGCCCGATTTTCTTGGCTATAGCTATCTTAGTTCCTTGAAACATTTCTATTTGTCTCCACAGACATAGTCGCTGAATCTACAAGCCCAAAATAGCTAACAAATTCAATTCAAAATAGTAGAAAAAACTATAAAAAATTGGGAAAGAAAAAACAGGTATTAAGTAGTTATTACAAAAAGAGATCCTGTTTCGTTGAGAATGCCTCCTCCACCAGAAGCATAGTTGACACCATGTTTCAACACGACGTTCTCATCTGTGGATGGAGCTAGGTATGGTGCTGGGATTGGAAGACCTATTTCCTCCGCTGCAATATTATGATCAATTGATTTAGATGAAATATTTTAGGAATATTTTGGAATTTAACAAACAATTTTTTTATTGTTTATGAAATTCTAACATATTCCTAAAATTTATAATCAAAATAAAATTCCCCCACCCATAAATACTTCCGAAATGTCCCCCATACAAAAAATAGAAGAATTGCAAAAGGGTGAAATAAGTTATACCAACTATATCACAAATGGTTCGGCCATTGGTATATCTGCCAGTAGCCGTTCCGTTGCCAAAGTCAATGCCATACCATGCATAATTGGACTTCGCCAGACTCCGGGGCAGATAATTGTTGTTTCCAACATCTGACAAAGAATCCCCAAATATAAAAGATACAGGCTTTATCTCTGTTTCTGCAACACCTGAGCCGATGTATAACGCCACCAGTACCACCATCAAGGTTGCAATGAACACTGTACTGGACGACTCAATCCTAACCCTATCCATTGTTCCTCTATACACAAACTGCCCTGCTGCAATTGTACGGCTAGTGGTCTGTTCGAACCAAACCGCGCACCGTGTCTGCTATTTATAATCAAATTTGGTATGATTGCTCTACACATAAAGTGGAGGTGGAGGGAAAATGTGAGAAGGAATACGTAAGGAGGAAATATTAAAAGCAGGGACTGTTATGTTAGAAGTGGTAGATACACCGGCTTTTTTTGAGTCTGGACACAGGGTTATCCAACACTAAAAAGTAGTTAGATTAGTTGTGTGGCCATTTCTAATAATAATCTTCATATGTTGTTGAGAACCGTTGCGTTTCGTAGCTTCTGCGTAGATGTATGCTCATGAACACCAGTGGTCTTAACAGTTTTTACTCAACAAGTAACCATTAACGTAACGAAGTTATAATCTTCATACTTTTTTTTTAAAGAACAAAAAACAGTCTTACTCATTACTTGAAATAAAAGAGGTTACATGAAGCACGTGTACTTTAAATTTAAGAATGCCATAAAGACATTCCAAACACGTCATTGTCTCACATGGCTTTTTATAGACATGATGACTTTTCTTTTTAACAGACATGTGGACATGTGGACAAGTGTAAATAACGAAGTTGTTGTTGGTTTTTTTTTTCACTAATAATTTTTTAATGACTAAATTTGTATCAGTTATTTTATTAGCATAATTATATAGTAAATGTGGTTGATATATGTTATTGACATATAAAAGTTGGAAAATATTGTCTATAAGAACATCACAACCATATTTACTCATGTGGTTGTGTTAGTTGAAAGCCAATATTGGTAGGGTACATTTATTGATCATTGTTGACTATGATTAAAAATGGTTTGTCAACATTAACTATGGTTGAAAATGATTGACCACAATTGGCAAGTTTAACCAAGGGTTGCCCATGGTTGACATAATTACAATGGTTAGCTTTGGTTGATTATGGTTAACATTAATTTATCATGGTTGATCATGATTACCATGGTTGACTAGGGATTAAGAGGATAGAATGTGGTGAATTAGACATGACCATGGAAAGCCAAGTTGTCCATGCTTTCCCATGTTCACTATTGTTGACCATGGTTAACGTTGCTTGTCTATGGTTCACCATGGTTGGATGGTTGATTATTTTTTACCGTGGTCAACAATAGTTGGCAATCTTTACCATGGTTGAGCAAGGAGTTTTAGAATAGATTAAGGTGGGTTAAGGGTAACCATGGATGACCATGTTGAGTATAATTGACCATGAGGATCATAGCTGACAATAATTAGCCACGGTTAACCATGGAGACATATTTGACAATGATTTTCCATGGTTGAACATGGCCACACAAGTTGAACATGGTTCACTATGTTTGACCATTTTGACCATAGCCAATATAGAGTTGACGATGTATGATCATGGTTGTCCATGAATAATTGTAGTTGGCTATGATAGAATATGATTAACTATGGTTACCATGGTTGTTCATGTTTGATCATGGTTGACCATGATTGCCTATGGTTGACTATAGTTGGGTATGTTACACATGGTTGACCATGTCAACCATGGTGATCATGGTTTGACCATAGTTTTCTATCATAGATTATGGTTATCCATGTTAACAATGGATGACCATGGTTGACCATTTTCGACCATAGTGCCCTTAGTTGAGCATGTTTGACCATTCTAACCATGGTTGACAATGGTTTGCCATGTTGAACATGGGTTGAGCATGGTTTTCTAATGTTGACTATGGTTAACTGGAGATAACCATGGTTGATAAGAGTTTGACCGTGGTTCAATATGTTTGACCATTTTCACTATGGTCTGATATAGAGTTGATTATGGATGACCATGGTTGTCCATAACTAATTATAGTTGGATATGATAGACTATGATTGACTACAATTTACCATAGTCGTTCATGTTTGATCATGGTTTACTATGGTTGGGTATGTTAAGCATGGGTGAACATGGTTTGACCAATCTGACCATGGTTGACCATATTTTTCTATCATAAATTATGGCCATCCATGTTGAAAATGTATGGCAATGGTAGACCATTTTCAATTACAGTGACTTTGTTTGAGCATGTTTACCCATTCTAGCAATGGTTGACAATGCTTTGCCATGTTCAACATGGGTTGACCATGGTTTTCTAATTTTGACTATGGTTAACTAGAAATGACCATGGTTAGTCATGGTTAATCATCACTAACTATGGTTGACCATGACTAACTAAAGTTGATGGTTGACCATGGCTTACCATTGTTGATTATAGTCAACCATGGAATACATTCAACTATGGTTGATGATGGTTGACAATGGCTTACAATTGTTGATTGTAGTCAACCATGGAATACATTCAACTATGGTTGATGATGGTTGATCATGCCAACCATAGTTGTCTACAGGCTACCATAGTTGACTATGTTCAATCATAGTAAACCATGGTGACCATACCTAACTATGGTTGAACCCATTGATTATGGTTGACAATGGTTGACTATAGTTGAACATGGTTGACTATGGTAACTATGGTTAATTGAAGATGACCATGTTTGCTCATGGTTGATTGAGGTTGATAATGGTTAACCACAATCGATTATATGTTGATTTTGTTGCGTTAGATTGAAATAGTTTTATAAACCTTAAACCTTATTAAATATTGATATCAAGGCTTATGAAGCCTTAATATTAACATTATTAATGAATAACATTTGTTGATAAATTAGGATGCGTGTAGATTAGGGTGATTTACCTTAACTTGGAAATTACTTGTGAATGTGTGTTATCTTCTTATTAAATTTATATTCTTCGTCTTCAAGCTAGCGTAAAAACCCACACAACGCAAAACCCAAGAAATTCCTCCTCTTATAGAATCATATCAAAGTGAGATATATAAGAACCAAGACCAAGACTAATATTGCCACAGAGACCCAAGTCAACTCTCCTACAATCCTTCTTCGACAAATCATAGTCAACATAAGTCAACATTATTCAAATCTCAAAAATATGGTTATCTCTAGAAATTTTGGGCCTATAGAACCATAGAATCTGCCTAAGGAAACTCGCATGTGTGACCATAAATTATGGTAGAAAAAACTATCTATCCTTTGACTTTCGCTAAAATTCTCTTTCTTCTTGCACATAAATCAAAGTCCTGTGTGTGAGTGATAAAATGAGGTCAAACTACCTTCTATTTATAAATGTCTGGGAGGTCAAATAGCTACCTTTTTGGGCTAACTTGTCCAAGGAGGGTTGAAAAATTGACTCTTTTGACTCAAATAAAAAAAATAAAAATAAAAATTTCTTTCGAGAAGTCCAAATGGGACTTTGACTCAAAGTACATTTATTTGACTCAAGATACCCTGTAAGCATGAAGAACATGATTTGAATAATGAAAATAGTAATAATAATAATAATAATAATAATAATATATTTATTTTGTTTTCTTTTACATGAAATACATATTGATACAAGTACAATCACAATTATGAAGACCGAACCTAGTTACATTTTCAGTACTCCCTCTTAACTAGGGAGGTATTCATAATGACACAACATGATACCAAGATACTCTCAAATTGAAATATTCAGATAAGAAGAGTTAGGATTGATAAGCATCATCAAACATCATGATAACCATCATTTTCAATTACAAACTAGCAAGGCCTTGACTGAAAAGATTTATCTCTCCACTATATCAAAGAAAAATGTTGGGAAGCATACATTTGGACACCACTACGTCCTCTCTCGAGGCACATACCCCATCTAAATGTTCCTAAGGTATTTCCTCACAAGACTATTTTTATCTTTGATACACTATCCTCAAATAATATTGGTCCTCTAGACTACTCTTATCTTGGATATCCTATCCTCAAAGAGTATCGATCCTCAGGACTACCATTACTTTGGACAACATTTATCAAGGTGTATAGGTCCCAGATGCTTATCCAATCCTCCATTCTCCCTACCAGTGCCTTCACTAGGCTTATGGTTGTTAGTCCTGTCCATACTGCATGACACATGGAGAATATGATGTCCATCCTCACTCCTTGTCAACCTGGGTAGAAATGTTCACTCCCTCTCAAACAAGGAGGAACAACCACAAGCCCAAGCTTGTGTCATAAACTAATCATCGAAGCATCGACTACATTTTATTTCGTGGAGATATATTATAGTTGCTTGGCTCATATCTGGATCACATCATAAAGAACGTTGACCTTCCTGATTCTTTTTCAATATTCACGTAGCTTCAACATGTTATCAAGTAGTCATCGAACATCTCATGGAGCCAATACTTCTACAGGATTCATTGCACAAGTCTTCACATCTTCTTCCTTTGTAACAAAATTCTGCTTTCGTGTTTTTTCAAGAAATTATATCAAATTCCAATCATTAGTAGTGTATCTATCAACATCAGTACTATCAACCCAATCAATGTGTTCTTGAATAAAAAAAATCAGTTGTCCATGCAACAATATCATAACTCTTCAACTTCTTTCAGATATCTCTCATCTTGTATTTTTTATCATAAGCTTCTCTAGTCTTTTTTCCAAACTTCAAGATCTAACAACTACCTCTTTCTAGTCGAGGTGGGTGAAGTTGTCATCTAGTTTACTTCTTTGATGCATACTTCAAACAACTTTCTCCTTATTTGAAATCTTCGCGCTTTGCTACGTTCTTCCAACTCTTCCATCTATTAGTAAAGCTTAGATAGTTCTTGTCTTGACCTGCAAAATTTTTTAGAAGACTATGAAAGAAAAAAAAAATCAAAATACAAAGATAATATCATTAGTAGCAATCAAGGAACCGTATAATACTTATCTTTTAAGGAATTTTAGCTTCATCTTAATCTTGGACATGTTCACCAACCTTGTTCTAACATGATGTCATTATCATCAAGGGTTAGATCTACCTTTAATATTGAACATGATTAGATAGTGTTTCTTATTCCTAAGGCTCCTTTTAATCCAAAATATGCTAGGGTTTACAAACCATAGTTTCCAAAGTCTTCAGGGCTCGCCACTTTAGAATTGCAAAGTTCTACGACCACACTAGACATTTAGTTGCAAAATCCTAGATTCTTCAAGGTATTCAATATTTTTCATGTTAGGAATTTCAAATTCTACAAGCAGGAAAATGGATTAGGTTCAAAGCCCTAGTGGCACTATTAACAAGCCTTTTATTCATTTCATTTTTTTTATTAAAAGACTTGTCTTCCCTTGGTGCGCTAACATATGAAAATATATCTGCACAAACCCTTTCTATGATACATCACTGTCTTTCAAGAGATCGTTACTGTTATATAGCTTATAAAAACCTCTTTTAACTTTACCTATCAATAGAGATCTGATCCTTTTTCCAGTAGAGATTGTCACATTTTTTCAATACAGTTGCTCTAAATATTCAGTCATTCAACTAGAATGTGAACCATACAAATTTATTTGAGTTTCTTGAAATGTCCTTCATCTTCCAAGCTTTAATAATAGGTCATCTTCAAGGTGTCATTTATTCTTCTATTAAATATAAGATCTCTGGTAGCGAGACTACTTCATGTACAAATGATTCATAGACTTCAGATATCTTGACACTATGTCCTTGTTGCTACATGTATTAGTGTCTCGGAGATAATATTTCTGTTATATCATAGTTCTTCCATAGAGCTCTCGATCTTCAAACTAGGATTCGAGCCATAAAGATGAATTCTGGAAGAATTTAGTCTTCAAGGTAGATGTATCAGGTAAATGATGTCATATTTTTTCCTTTAGATGCCTCCTCTATTTTCTATGACTGACTCTTTTCAATATTGGTAATTTGACTCATTTCGAAGGGTACTATCATTATGGTTAGATATAGACCTTAATTCTTTCGGCTTTGTTTGCAAAAATTTTAGTTCCTTCCATTAGATACCCCAAGATTTTCACGATATTTCAAACTTAGCCATAGTCTTTTTTCATTGAGGATGAAATACTATTTCCATACTTATTACTTCTAATCATGTTACTTAAATGAATTTTCACATGCCTTGGGAATTCCATAGGAATATAGTTAATCAATTAACCATGTCACATAGATATAGGCCACAAGAAATCGCGTCATGGAGAGAAGTGGCATCATAGAAAATATTTGCAGGAGCTTGTGTTATCAGAACTTGTATTGAAAAAAAATTTGCATCTTTATTCTTCTTCTTGGTAGTTGAAATAATATTTAGTTGATATTCCTTAGATACTTCCTTATGTGCCTTTGAACTGCTCTTCCAAATTTTCTTTGATATTCAAATTATATAATTCAAATTTCATAGTGGTATAATGTCAAAAAGATACAGATTTTCCATGAGATTAGAATTAAAAAAAAGAGTGATGTTTCCACAAAAAGCTTATCACAAGTTCAGATTTATCATGTATATATTCCGATTTTCAGATTGTTGTAGATAATATTTGTTACCAAACTATCTTTTCCCTAGTGGACACTTCATTATTCTTATTTTAACACAAACCAAAAGTATTATTTTTATTGCATTTATTATAGGTACATCCTAGAAGAATTTATCATAGGTTTACATCAAGGAGAGACTGTTACAAACTTTCATTACAGAGAGACTAGACCATAAGACCACTTCTCACAAACATATTGCTCGCATTACGGAGAAATATATGTCTTAGTAATTTGTATAGAAAGTACCATTGAAATTTTCTTTTGTATGATTCAGATTCCATGCAAAATTTGGCCTTCTTAGCAAAGATTAATAGGTGACTTATGCTTGATATTGATTGTCCTTGTATTTTCTTCCTCAAAACTATGATAGATGCTTCAGACTTTAGTCAAGTCACTGGAGAACTCAAATTGTATTTCAGACTTACAAAAACTTCAAATGATGCCACATAATTTTGATGATGATCTTCAAGTGTAACTATTGTAATATTTTCTTCCAATAATCCAACAAGATGTGATCTTCAATATGCCTTCCCTTTACCTTAGCTCTGACACCACGTTGATAAATCAAGATGCATGCAAATTAGGGTGATTTCTCTTAACTTGATAATTACTTGTGAATGTTTGTTGGCTTCTTATTAAATTTATATTCTTCTTCATAAAGTAGTTACTATAATTACAAAACATAAGACCACAAGAAATGAGGAACATAAGAAATTAGGCTCTTTGCTAGGGCAAAAATCCACATAGGGGAAAACCTAAGAAAATCTTCTTCTTATAGAATCAGATCAAAGTGAGATATATAAGACCCAAGAACAAGACCAATATTACCATAGAGACCCATGTCACCCTCCTTAAATCCATATTCAACAAATCATAGTAAAACAAATTCAATGTTGGTCAAATTTTAGAAATATGGGATCGAGTAAAACCATGAAGGTGGGTTACACTTTTGTGAGAATCGGGAGCAGAAAATTCATTTTCCCAATAGTTTAACCGAACTGTTTTTAGAGTTCGATCGAACTTTAGAAATTAGTTCAGCTGAAATAATTCTATCGTTTACATTGACGGTGTATTGACGATGTGGGCAAACAGATTTTTGGCCAGAGATGGGAAAACCGGCAACCAAAGTTCGGCGGAACTTTTACAATAATTTGGACGAACTTTTTTTTATAAATATATCGGCCCACAAACCTTAACAGGTTTCGGGCTTATTACCATTGTCGCAACTGTGTATGACATGTTTGTTGTTTTCTGGGCTTATTACTGTTGCCGCAACTGTGTATGTCATGTTTTTTATTTGCTGTTGCAGGGTCTTGGTGTTGCGTAGGGGTGCGAGGAGGTGAGAAATTTGTTGGTGTTCTGCGTTTTATGCATTTTATTTTTTTTATGAATTTTTTTTATTGCTGTTCTGTTGTTTTAATTTTATTTCTCTATTTTTTTTGTAGGTAATTTGTAATCCGCATCCTCCACGACGTCTTTGGAGATCTCCTGTTTGTCTTCTTGTTGCGGCCACGACGTTTTCGACGATCTCCTGCCTCATCTTCTCTCTATGGCCTCATATCTGAATTTCTAGGTTGGTAGGCGAAAACCCTCCTCTTTTTTTAGATACGAAGATATATTGAACAAAGATAATAATCTAAATTTATAATCTTCTAAATTTATATTTCTTATCTACTCCGTCTCTTTATATAAATAAATTTCATAAATATTAAATTATTTTTAACACATAAATCCCCCTCCGTCACACTCAGATTATTTCCCTAACATCCATAAAATATCTCGCCATACTTAACATCTTAAATAGATAAACAAAATATTTCCAATATTAATAGTTATACCAAATGTTTGCAGCCACTATGCCGCCTGGGTGGGGAGAGAAATTAATATTGAAAGTGAGGGCTGGGTAAATTCTTTAATATGAAGTACCGTGTTTCTCTGTCAATTGATTGCGCCAATCTGTCATTGGTTGTTTTTCTATTTCACGATTATTGACGAGTAATGCTTCCAAATACCTGCACACACCCAAAATTTAAAAAAAATTAGAAAACAAATGAAACTCAAGAAAAGGTTGCAATTCAACATCCAGATATGTAGCAACTGACCATAATGAAATCCATTATTTTTAACATTTTCCACAGCCACACAGGATAAATGTTATGGAAAATTAGTTTTATTTCTTATGGGGCCTTGGATATAGGGTTTCACTTCTGCTGAGCCATACACAGACCTTAACAGTTCATGATAATCTATTTTTGCTTGATATGTATTGAATTCTAATGTTATGTGAAACACAACTAAAATGTTGTGAGAAACAAAGACCAACATTAATATATAAACAACAACTAGTATGCTTCAAAATTGAGTTCAAAAAATAGAAAAGAGAGTTCAAACTCCAGATATGTAGCAACTGACTAGAATGACATCCATTATTTTTGACATTTTCCACATCCCCATAGGATAAATGTTCTGGAAAATTAGTTTTATTTCTTATGGGGCCTTGGATATAGGGTTGCACTTCTGCTCAGCCATACACAGACCTTAACAATTCATGATAATTTATTTGTACTTGATATGTATTGAATCCTAATGTTATATGAAACACAACTAACATGCTATGAGAAATAAAGACAAACGTTAATATATAAGCAACAGCTAGTATGCTCAAATTCCAATACTAGGAAATAGAAGAAGAATTAGGCATTTCTCAATATTCCCAAATTAGCTATTTCATTTCAAGATGATTGCTGATTTTCTGGACTGGTATAGCTTATTATACATACAAGAAGATCAATCAGCTCACGATGGATTAAGAAGATCAGATATTCCAATAATTCATCATGCATGTTGTGCATTTCTTCTAAATTTTCTTTTACAATATTGGTCCAAGCTATAGATCTAGCTCTAGTACCTTTTTCATACAATTTTATTTTTAGAAATGTATTAGCGCAACAAACTTACCTACCCAAACAATGTTATTTGATTGTTGTTATCTGTATGCAATATCCTCGAATGTTTGCATAGATTATACCTTCAAAATATACCGCAAATTCTGAAATAGTCCACCCTCCAATTGTTGCCAATAAAATGTTTCTTAGCATTTTCTTTCGTGTTAAGAATAAAGGAAATCAATTGTGCCTTTATATCTCATGTTGTACCTTGAATACCTTCTTTCTTAATTGTAGCTTCACTCATCTCTGCTTCCTGTTGTAATATTTAAAACAGCCCAATGTATTTTATTAATGTACCTAAATTTACACCTTCCATGATGCTTCTAATCTTGTAAAATGTTAAAATTGGATTGTTTTATAATGTAATGGATATTAATAATCCAGATTATGTATATTGATATGATGATAGTGTAGGTTGATGTTCAATTTGTAAAATTCTTGTACATATCAAAGATGAATGATAGTACAAGCCAAAAATGGCATTATTATAAATTATTAAACAATTTGATAGATGCTAAATCACACTTCTTATTAAGGACATATAACTAATTTGTAAGTTGAAAATTCTTTCTTAATGTTCTTAGCCTATTTATAGATGTCAAAGTAAAGGTTTGTAGATGTCATTTCTCCCATAAACTTCAAGGCAAACTAAACGGAAAACTAAATTCTAAGGCAAACCTTGTACATATCATTTCTCCCACAAACTCATAAAGGTGTGACTTTTGACATAACTTCATCAACCACTACCACTAGTTGTTTTAGTAAGTGCATAAAATAATTTTGTAAACCATGCACATGTCATTTCTCCCACAAACTCATAAAGGTGTGACTTTTTACATAACTTGATCAACCACTACCACTAGTTGTTTAAGTAAGTGTGAACCACTACCACTTTAAGTCAAACCGTGTACATGTGCCATTTCTCTCATACATGTATCATTTCTATGTAATTTCTCCCATAAACTATAATGCAATGTCATTTGTCCCATATACTATAAGGCAAAATATGTACATGTCATTTCTATATTAAACTCTAGGAAAGGAAAACCATAAGGAATGTCATTTCTATATTTGATTTCTCCCATAAACTTTAAGGAAAATCATGGACATGCCACTTCTCCCACAAACTAAAGGCTTTCTCCCATAAATTCAAGGCAAACTTCAAGGCCTAAAACCTGAACTTAAAGTGGCTGAACTTCCATAGGATTTTAGTCTATTTGTTGAGTGTTAACTTCTACAAGTTCTAAAGGTAGAGTCTGTAAAGGGCCAGACAGCCTCCGGATCTCAGATTTTCTGAAAGGTGACATATCTAGTAAATGTCGCTACAGTCAATCTCTGGAGTAGATCTAAATAGAAGTTCTTCATTTTAATATCCATAAACCATAACCACTTTAAGGAAAATCATGTACATGTGTCATTTCTCCCATACATGTGTTATTTCTCCCATAAAATATTATGGCAAACTTTAAAGCATGTCACTGGCTTTTTCCCATTAATTTTAAAGCATGTGTCATTTCTCAAGGATTTCTCCCATTAATTCAAAGAAAACTTTAAGGCTTAAAAATCGAAACTAAATTAGTTGAAATTCCATAGGATAAGATCCCCCAAACTCAAGGCTTTCTCCCATTAATTCATGGCAAACTTTAAGGCCTAAAAATTGAACCTAAAGTGGCTGAACTTCCATAGGATTTTATTTTGGTTGAACTTCCATAGGATTTTAGTCTGTCTGTTGAGTGTTAACTTCTACAATTTCTAAAGGCGGAGTTTGTAAAGGGCCAGGTAGCCTCTGGACCTCATGTTTTTTGAAAAGTAACATATCTAGTATATGCACCTACAACCAATCTTTGGAATAGATCTAAATAGAAGTTCATCATTTTAATATCCATAAAACTACCACTTTAAGGAAAACTGTGTACATGTGTCATTTCTCCCATAAAATCTTAGGAAAAATTTAAAGCATGTGTCATTGGCTTTCTCCCATTAACTTTAAAGCATGTGCCATTTCTCAAGGCTTTCTCCCATTAATTCAAGGCAAACTTTAAGGGCTAAAAACTGAACCTAAAGTAGTTGAACTTCCATAGGATAGGATCCCCCAAACTCAAGGCTTTCTTCCATTAATTCAAGGCAAACTTTAAGGCCTAAACATGCAACATTTTTCATCAATGCACATAGAAAATATAATTTCAGTTAATTACATTATAGAACATATATATCCAGTATGTGAAACATTTTTCATCAATGCACATAGAAAACTACTTTCAATTAATTTCATTCTAGAAAATATATATCCAGTACGTGCAACATTTTTCATCAATGCACATAGAAAAGCTACTTTCAGTTAATTACATTCTAGAACATATATATCCAGTATGTGCAACATCTTTCATCAATGCACATAGAAAAGCTACTTTCAGTTGATACTAGTGTGCATGTACCAAAAAAATGTACATGTGCAAACACTTGCACAGATAACATAACAAGGCAATTCAAATTTTAGTTGAGTTATGGAAGTTCTAAAACATGAATCCAAAGAGAAGAAATTGTTGGGTAGTTCAACCAAAAAATTTCCAATGGAATCCCATCTTCAATGATCCCATGATCGGATTTTGACATTTTCCATTTCTTAATTTTCGTTTTTTTCTTTGATTGAACCTCTATCAACTTTATGCGTGTTGCACACACCAAGCGAATATATTGAAAACTTATGACATTAGGTTCATAGTCTTCAAATTAAATAAAATCCCCACTTTGATTAGTTTGTCTGAAAAAATAACCTTTCAGTATAATAGACCGTCATATGGAAACCCGTGATCATTATAGTTTTCTAATAATTTCATCTTTCGTTCAGTGCAATGCATCAAATAATACGTCACATTTTCATCATTGATAGTAGGTGAAATTACAACAAAAACATCTCCTAGAAAATAAAACAAATTTATGTATTTAAATTTAGATCATAATTAATATGAAAAATTAACTTTAAAATAATTTTAGTATCTATTTCTAGATCTCTATCATTTGAAAGCAATTCAAATGTTACCTTCTCTAACAAGATCAGAAACTCGATCACCATCATGTTAGGATATTCCGACACATAGGAAATAGTTAAGAATAACTTAGTCTAGTGTAGAGTTAGGTAAAGTGTGTTTCTTTACCATGTACATTTGTAACTTATAATCCAATGATCACGATTTGTAGTGATCCGAAAGTTATCTCTCACCTCAGTATTAATGGCACTTGATCTGTGGCTTAGCACCCAATTTGTCCATGATCTCTATTTAAAGAGAATGGAGGGTCATTTGTCCGGTAACCGTTTATCAGAGAAACATATCTAACTTTTCTTTTTATATTAATAAATTCCCTGAAGTAGCCGTGTTGGCTCAGGGCGTGGATTGTTTCCCTCTTTGAGGGTTTTAACCACGTGATTATATCGGTGTACTGATTTGTGATCTGTTTGTGAGCGGTGACCTTTGGTTCTTGATCTACGGAACTTACCTTGTAAATTCTTACATGGTATCAGAGCTATTTTGAGGGCCGCGTCTGTTGTTGATTAAAATTCGAAGCCGATTTGACTGCATGCGAATGTCGTTTTGTAGATCTACTATTTCTGAACATTTTTGGGCTTGGAGAACTGCTCGGTTGTGTTTAGAGCATCTGTTATAGTGAGGAACGCCTTTTGTTTCATGTGAAAAGGTTTCCAGCTACCCAAGTTATGTCAGTTTAGATCTGGAGGTATAAAGCATCTATTTTGCAGTTATATTTGTTAATAGTTCTGCTTATTTCGGTTTTTTTTTTCTATTTTTTTTCGGTAAGGTTTTATTTATTTGCTAGATCTATACCTTCTTCTTTGTGTATGCTCTTTGCTGTGCGCTCCATGCGATCTCGGAAAATCAGAAACAGGAAAAGGGATTTTTTTTGCTATGTATGCTCTTTCCCCGCGTCTTTGTGCAATCTCGGGAAATCAGAAATAGTAAAAAAGTGATAGTTGTCGGTAAGGCTAACAAAAAATCTAACATTCTGTCGTAAGGATTTGCATTTCATTTTTTTTTTTTGCTCGTTTTTTGTGTTTTTTTGTGCAGGAAAAGGCACGCACACCGAAGAGTAAAAAAAAAAACCCTTCCTCCTTTCATACAATAACGTGATCCTTTTAATATCTCACTTGGTGAGGGGTTAGTTTATGAGAATAGAGGTCTTGGGTTCAAGTCTCCTTCGCAAGCTTCTTTTGTAAAAAGTTTTTGTTCAAAGGGGCGGAATTTTTTTTAAAAAAAGCCGCACTTCATCTCGTTCCCGTAACTATTCAACATCTATAACTCAGATTTCTCAAAAGGCATAACTTCTTCATCCGGAAGCCATTTTTTGAGCCATTTTTTTTGAAACGGCCTAATCTTTTTAGATATTTCCATTAGTAGTTAGTTTTAGCTTTTCTCAGCTTCAGTTTTTTTTTTTAAATGGAAAGTGCATGCCTAGTTATTCTTAATAGCACTAATTATTTCCAATGGCTACCTCACATGGTAGATATAATTAGAAGTAAAGGGCTTTATATAATAGCCACATGACAAGAAAATAAGCCTTTCGATGATGATAAAGCTGCTAAATGGGAAAATAAACAAGATTAAGCATGAGGATTGATAGGAATGTCCATTGCTCAAGATCTTCGATTTCATATCCTTGACATTGACACCACTGATGAGGCCCTAGAAAAGCTAAAAACTATTTTTGGCATTCAAAATCAAATCTGGGCCCACTAGCTTGAAAATGAGTTGCTTACTTTGGACCCCAATAATTTCTCCTCCACTGAAGATTTTTTGTCCAAATTTAAGACCCTCAGAATTCTTTTAGAAGGTTGTAAGATCAAAAAGGACAATGGTAGCCTCATATATTGAATTCTTGCTAAGCTTAGTTCTGCATACTCTGTATTTGTTTCCGCCTTCCATTCCACTAGAGAAGCCATCATTTCTTCAAGAACCACCTACAATAATCCCTCTTTTGATGCCTTTTGTGATTCTTTGATAAGAGAACAAGAAAAAAATTTACACCTTGGTCTTATCACTACTGGAAATGCTTCTAAGAAAGCCTTAGCAGCCCAACAACAACCATATCAAAATAATCCCAAGAAGCAGTATCCTAAAAAATATGGTCCTAAACCAAACAAGGGCCCTAAGCAATTTCAGCCGCAAACTGAAAAATCAAATCACCAAAATAATAAGGCAAATCAAAACAAAGGGAAGAAGACAGATAGACATTGCAACTTTTGCAATCGGGATGGCCATATAGAGTCAAAATGTTTTAAGAAGATGGAAGCCTTAGAAGCAGCAATGAAGAAGTACAACATCAATTTAGAGCACTCTTCACCTTCATCTTCAGGCATGGCACTTTCTACTTGTGGTTGTCAAGCATCAAGATCTGGTTATGCATTAAATATATCTTCTTCTTCACCTTCTCATGAGTGGCTCATTGATTTTGGAGCTTCTTTCCACATGGCTAAAAATAAATCCATGTTTTCTTCTTTAAATGATTGTAACACCAAACATATTTATGTTGGTGATGATAGATCTCTTAGTGTTGTAGGATCTGGAACCATTCATCTAGATAATGGCCAGTTTAATGATGTACTATGTGTTCCTACCTTGCCATGCAACCTTCTATCTGTCTATCAGATAACTCATTCAGGTGAAGGGAAAATAGTAGAATTCTCACCTCATGATGGTGTAATCAAGGACCTCAAAGATCCTAAACATATTTTGGCTACTGGCATTGCTGTTGATTCCACAAGGTTGTATAATTTTGACAAATTTGGGTCATCATCTCTTCCCTCTGTTTTTGTTGCTCATAATGATGATGTGAGCAAAACTTTGGCATGAACGATTTGGTCACTTAAATTATTGCTCTCTTCAAACTATATGTAAGGAAAATATGGTGACGGGCCTTCCTATGGTGATGGTGTTTGCTCCGGATGTGTACTCAGAAAAAATCTTGGCACGTTTGTGCCCCTTTGCAGCTTGTGCACAGTGATTTATGTGGTCCACTTCCTGTTGTTTCTTTCTTTGGTTGCAAGTACTTCTTAACTTTCATTGATGATTTTTCCAGATGCACTTGGGCATATTTCTTAAAACTCAAGAGTGAAGTTTTTAACATGTTCTTGGCCTTTAAGGCCTTTTTTGAGAAATAATATGGACATCAAATTCTTAAGTTAATATCAGACAATGGCGGAGAATATGTTAACAACAAATTTATCAACTTCTACACTGAGCATGGAATTCAATTGCAACATACTATTCCATATACTCCACAACAAAATGGTGTAGCTGAAATTAAGAATCGCACCTTAAAATAAATGGCTAATTGTATGCTTCAATCTAAAGGACTTGGTCTCAATTTTTGGGGCAGAAGCCATTAACTGTGAAAATTACATAGTAAACCACACACCTACTGAGGTTTTAAGGAATATAACTCTAGAAGAAGCTTATAGCTTAATCAAACCAGATGTAAGTCACTTTCGTGTTTTTGGAAGTGATGCTTGGGCCCATATTCCAGATGCGAAACATAAAGCCTTAGAACCTAATAGTGAAAAATGTATCTTTTTTGGATATTCTGAAGATGTAAAAGGATATAGACTTCTTCAACCAAAATCCAAAAATATAATCATTAGAAGAGATGTAAATTTTGATGAAAATATATCGGCCTGCGAGCCTAGTCATTAGGGGAATTTTGAGGTCTAAAATGGGCCTCCTAAGAAAAATGTATAACAAAAATAAACTTTATAAAAACCAATAGGATTCAAGATGATGATGTCAACCATGGGGGATGATTTACCATTTTTTAAATAAAAGGGTAAAAATATTAAAAAATAATAAAATAATAAAACTACTTTTTCAAGTCGTATTTTCAACTTACCTCCCAAAATTTTTACTCAAATTTCGAGTGGGAGTACTCATTGGATGCAAAATTTAATTCCTCATCCAAGGAGTACCCATGTTGCATACTTTCGATGAACTCTACTACACGAAAAATGAGAAATACATAAAAAACGTGATTGTAATCACGTTTTTTAATGTATTTCTCATTTTTCGTGTAGTAGGACCCATCAAAAGTATGCAACATGGGTACTCCTTGGATGGGGAATTAAATTTCGCATCCAACGAGTACTCCCGCTCGAAATTTGAGTAAAAAATTTGGGAGATAAGTTGAAAATATGAGTTGAAAAAGTAGTTTTTTCATTTTTCCCTCTAAAATTTGATGATGTCATCAAATCTTATTTGATTTTTTCCACTATTATTTTATAATTTCCTTAGGAGGCCCATTTTAGACCTCAAAATTCCCCTAATGTTGGCGGGTGTGCCACCTTTGGCCTGCGAGCCTGATTCGGCATATGTGCCACCTCTCTCTCTCTTCTATTTTTAATAGAATTCCTTCTAGTTCAGATGATGACAGCGAGGATGACAATCCTCCTCTAGCTCGTGAAATTGTTCCTTATACTCCACCACTTCCAAGATGGGTCCACTCTACTCGGGATGCAGCAGGTTCTCTTGCAGGTGACCCTGTCGATCGACGACGTACACATTCTTAGTTCAAAAGAGCCTCTTCCTTATTAGCTCAAGTTCTAGAAAAAAATTATCCAGAAACCTTTGAAGAAGCCTCCAATCAATCAGATTGGGATGAAACTATGAATGAAGAGTATCGTTCCTTATTGGCAAATAATGCTTGGGATCTTGTTCCTCTTCCAAAAGGAAGAAAACTTGTCAGATGAAGATGGGTTTACAAAACAAAGTTTGGACGAGATGGAAAAGTGGATAGACATAAAGCTCATCTTGTCGCTAAAGGTTTTTCACAAGTTGAAGGCATTGACTATACTGAAACCTTCTCCCCTGTTGCCAAAATGAATTCTATCTGCCTTGTTCTTTCCCTTGTTGCCTCCTTTAAATGGGAAGTACATCATATGGATGTTAAATCTGCCTTCTTACATGGATATTTGCATGAAGAAATCTACATGGAAAAATCCCCTGGCTTTGTCCAAAAAGACTCCAGCCTTGTTTGTCGCCTTAGGAAGTCTCTCTATGGTCTCAAACAAGCTCCTCGGGCTTGGTATGCCAAAATGGATAGATTTCTCTTAGATAATGGATTTTCTAGGTGTCATTCTCACAACACTGTCTACACCAAGAAAGTGGGTAATTCTTTCACCATCCTTGTTCTTTATGTTGATGATCTTATCCTTACTGGTAGTGATCCAAACCATATAAACCATGTGAAGTCTAGCCTCAAAAAGAAGTTTGAAATGACACACTTAGGACACTTGCATTGTTTCCTTGGTCTTCAAGTCTTGCAATCCAAGGAAGGCATTACCCTCTCTCAGTCCAAGTATGCCTGTGATCTTCTACACCACTTTCAAATGGAAGACTGTAAGCCTGCCCTTCTCCCTTTTAGTCTGGAGTCAAGCTTTCAGTCAACTGTACTACCCCTGAAGTTGATGCTACCTTATATTGTCAACTTGTTGATAAAATTTTGTATCTAACCCATACTCTTCCTGACCTTTCCTTTGTCGTTGGTCTTGTCGCTCAGTTTATGCACCAACCTCATGAAAGTCATTGGAAAGAAGCTAAAAGAATACTTTGATATATTCAATGTACAGTTCAGTTCGAGATTCATTATAGTGCAGGAGCATCTCCCTTGTTGATTGGTTTCAGTGATTTTGATTGGGCTGGTGACCCTGATGATCGGAAGTCCACTGCAGGATATGTATTCACTCTTGGTTCAGGACCTATTACTTGGTCTTGTAAGAAAAAAAGTGACATCTCCCTTTCTTCAGCAGAAGCAGAGTATCGTGGTGTAGTTGAAGCCGGAAAGGAAGCCATCTGGCTTCGTCAGATCCTGTCTGAATTTGGTCTTCATCAACAGCATCCAACTACACTTTGGTGTGATAAATAATCAGAGTGTCATTCAGCTATGTAAAGATCCAACTTACCCTATAAATTCCTACACATCAGATGATATTGTAGTCTCCTCTGATTGCATTTCTTCAAACATTGCAACGGAAATTTTCCCCTTTGTATTTAGCTATGTATGTTTCCAATCTTTTACATACATTTTGTTTCCACAAACATCATTGGATTATGTGTTGTCTATGAAAACAAGACAAAAACAAGAATACTTTCTTTTATCCAATGCAAACACATTTGTGGACAACGTCTTAATTGAATGCATTTTTTGAGTCCCTTTTATTGTTTCAACGTCATTTCCAATCAATCTATCTACATATTTGACCCTAATATGCCAAAAAAACCTATATGGAAAATTCAAAGAATAATGTAAATATGATATCAAAATACCATCAAAGATCATCATTGTGATAAATGTACATTGTTTAAAATTGGATATCCAATAAAAATTAAATTGAACGTACCTTCGCACTTCCATTGATCGGTTAGTCTCATGGCTTAGTGCAACGATGCACCATTGAAAAACTTCTTTAGCATCCAGAAGTCGGTTTGCAAAGGGGTCCATTTGATATCTTTGAAGTGCTCGTTTTATGCATGCCCCTACACCGTCATGTTCTCCTTTCCCATGACCAGTCTCAAAGAAATTCCAATAATGTTTAATGCAGGTTTTCTTGTGAAGACAACATGTTGAGCCCTGAAATTGTCTTCTCTTTTGCCAAAATTCACTTCATTTCATCATTCCTTTATCATTTCATAAACCTAAAAATCAATGAGAATGATTAAGATTGCTTAAAGGTTGCATACAATGATTAACTTATTGTACTTTTGTGATTTTTGTTGTCTTAATGATTTTTGAACAATTTAGCTACAAAATACAGTCATTATGTAGCCAGTCAAGCGTTTCGTAGCTGTTTTGGTGTTTAAGTATGTTACAGGTGTCATCTGGAGAAAAGGCACACATGGGTGGATTCCAAATCTTCCCTACATCATTCCTTCCCATCCACGAGGACTGAATCGATAGCTGGAGGTGTCTAAGCAAGTGGTCAAAGCAAAGGTCAAAGAAGTTGTTTTCTACAAGATTTAGGACTCCTAATTTGCTTTACAGAAAATCACGAGTCCCAAAAGAGTTTTAATTTGATTTTAACTTCAAATCTACACGTGTACCTATTTTTTTTCAATGTTAGTTATGAATTTTCATATAAATTAAGCTCTTTAATACCGAGAAGGATAGTTGATACATATTTTGTCATTATAGTGATACTCTGTTTTCAAGTCTTGTTTTAATAAAAAGGAGTTTTAGCCTTGATGTTGTCCTGAATACAATCTTAAGGAGTTAAAGGATTAATGTCGAATTGATAGGAGAGGGCCCCTGCTATTCGAGGATGTTTTACACGTTTTCTAGATAAGTCATTTTCAATTCTTTTTTGTCATATTTCCTTACTTACACTGCTTTCTGAAATCATAGCTTTTAGCATTATGTTTCATGCCATTTTCTTAGATAAAGGATCCTCATGATATTTCAATTAGTCTCTTTCTCAAGCTCTTCCAATACATCTCCATTAAATGAATGGGATTCAATTGTAATATTCTGAGTTATTAACATTTCATTTTCTGTTATTTAGTTAGAAAGAAGATCCTTATTATACTACAATTAGTCTCTTTCAAAAAAATTTCCAATAAACCTCTAATTCACGAATGATACTTAGTTGTAATATTGTGAGTTATTGATTGTTTTGCTTCATAGAAGATCCTTATCACATTATGATTAATCTCTTTCAAAAGCTCTTCCAATAAACCTCTAACTCATGAATGAGATTTAGTTGTAATGTTATAAGTTGTTTCAAAATTTCATAGGAGATCCTTACTACATTATAGTAATATTTTTCCCAAGCTCTTCCAATAAACCTCTATCAAATGAATGATATTTCACTGTAATGTTCTAAGTTACTGTTTTTTTCAACATTTCCTTTTATGTTTTAGGAGATCCTCATTGCATTAGAATTAATATTTTTCACAAGCTCTTCCAACAAATCTCTAACTAAATGAATCAGATTAATTTGTAGTGTTTTGAGTTACTTTTCATTTCATGAATGTTCATTTAGAAGCTGTAATATCCATGGATTAGGACTCTCTGTTTTCCTCATTTTCTAGTTAGGAACAGAACTTGCAAATAAACTCTGTTTTAATTCATTTATTAACATTTCATTTTCTCCCTCTTGACATAGATTTAACTTCATCTTTTTAGCATAGAGTAGCATACTAATAATGAAACATAAAAACCCCAAAACATCAATAAAACACTAAAAACAACGAAGTAAGAAAAAAGGATACTTAGGCACATATAGTGCATTACACTTCATCAGTTTACTAGCCCTAGTCGATAATTTATGCTATCAATTTAGGACACTAAATTCACTAAACACAACACAACCAAAAGAATGATTGTGAAGATTTGAATTGAAATGTGCATCCATCTGACCATATCCAATGTTCGTTGAATTTTATTCCACGAATTTTCAAGGAGTCATAAATATTTCCAAAACAATGTTGTACAAAATATGTATCATGTGTACAATCTTCACTGATATAAAAGTGATATTCTTTAATAACATGTTGATTTTCACTGGTGCTTTATATATGATCAAAGTTTTGTTCAGCATGTCTATATAGAATATGGACAAGCATGGAGACTTGGTCAGAATGATAGTATTCACTCTGAATTTCTTTTTGTGGAACAAATTTGTAGTTTTCTGCAAAATCAATTACTGACAAAATGGTCCCTGGTGGAAAAAATTCATGGGATTTTTTGAATTACAAGTCCTGCCATCGAGCTCTATGGGAATGATTGGTGTATTTATAAATTTCTGCCTCATACTTTCTTAAAAAATGTATCACACAAGTTTCTTCTTCTTGTAAATCAATTCTTTTAGCACTATTTGAACCTTGAATCGATTTATGGATATATTTATATCTCTTCCATTTCACTTTCATGTTGGAAAATGATTGATCATTTATATCAGCATGATATTTTTTTTTGAAATTTAGTCAAATTTCCATAATCATCGTATTTTTTACCACCAACAAATTTCTTTTCGTAAAATAATTCATCGCTTTCTCTTCCACATAGAATTTGAGATATGAAATCACAGATAGTGGAAGGAGGAGGTGAATCTTTCCAAAATTTTCTACCAAAATTAACGAATGTGTCATAATATCACTGAAATTCCACATGATAACGACACCAACAAGTGTCGCGTACGATGATAGGTTTTACATACCATGGTTTTTGTTTCATAAAATCACTGATTGAGACATCAATTTCATGATTCTTTTCTTTGAACTTGTTGAATAACTCTATCTGAGTGGTGTCCAAGAAATGTTTTGCATGTGTTTCGTACTGATTTCGTGCTATTATTCTTCACATCACATCCCTTGCATTTGGCAAAACATGTGAATTTTTTTTTTCTGTAGCTCATATTTTCCATTATACAAAGATGTACATTTATAGTACAATGGTGTGACTCTTGGTTTCACATTCCAAGGTCACTTGGACTCCATTGTGACTTTCGCATTCCACACCTACCCATATAGGATTAGGTGTTCCAACATCCCCCCTTAATCTGAAGGGGTATGTGTGAGTCCAAGAAGAGAGTTGTAATACAAATCTGCAAAGTATGCATGGCAGCACTTGGGCTGAATCAACTCTCTGAAATGTTGGAAATCTTAACTTGCGGTGGTTAAGGATGACCACCAACACTAGAACGCAATACTTGTTGCAGTTCCCAGAACTCTTCGAAAACTGGCAAGAAGCTGAAGGCTTCTGCTAGAGGAATTGTCCCTCATAAAAAAGGGAGACCTTCAACCTAAAAGAAGGGAGGTCTACTACTTGTGATGGTTTTAGGATTACCAACAACATTGGAATGCTTGAATCATTTCCTGGAACTCAACCAAAGCTGGCAAGAATCTGAAGGCTTCTACTAGAGGAAGTGTCCCTCATATATGAAAGGGAGACCTTCAACCTAAAAGAAGGGAGTTCTACTACCTGTGATGGTTTTAGGTTATCCACCAACCAAAGATGATGGTTTAAGGTTGTACACCAACCGAAGGCATGCTCATGGGCATCCGTGTCTCTGGCTACATCTCTGAATCTGGAATGACAAATTGTGGCTCAAGCTCGCTTGAACTGCTGTGTCTCTGGCTACAACTCTAAACATGGAATGAGAGATTGTGGCTCAGGCTCGCTTGATTTGTCGTCGAAGCTTGTACATGACCACCATTTCCCCCCCTGTCAGGGACAAGGTGAGATGATGGCGAAAACTCAACTACAAGTTTGCTCAATATTCGTTAACATGTTCTGACATGTGTCATAAACATCTTCTTGGTTGTTGATGCCCATTGCCAATAAGCGATCCATCCAAGATGAATCTTTGCTCTTGTAGGAGGCTTGTTTCTGAAGCATCTGTCTGAAGAAAGAGTGTGCCGATCACAGTGCTTGCATGGATGAAGATCAAAACAATTATCTTTCATATAGCCAACTCGATCACAGTGTTGGCATTTTACCATCTGTTGTTGTTGTGGAAGTAGAGCAGGATCTGGAACATCTGCAGGTGAACTGTCATATAGGAATCTGACACTCTGAAATATGATGGGCTTGGTGTAGTATGGAATATGAAAGGACATATCCCTGTCATATCCAAGACCAGTTCAGTGCTTGTTGTGGACAAACTCTTCCCAAGGTCTGATGATGGGCTTGAGAAGTGCAGGTTGAGCTGTTGCATCTGCATGTACATCTGCTCCTGAAATGAGTACTGAATGTGAACCAACTTCAAATTTATATTCTTGCTGCTGATGGGGGTCCCTCTCAATTTTCTGAATAGAAACAGGTTCAGAATGATGACTCCGTTGTTGTAATTATTCTTGCTGGAATTGAGATTCAAACTGCAGAAAATCGATCTTTTCATGTGCATTTTGTAAACAAGTCTAAATTTCAGACAAAGCATCCTTATTGATATTAACTGTGCTTTCAACAGTAGATGCGATTAGAGTTCTTAATAAATCTAATAAATTATCAATTTGAGCCATTAAAAAGGGAACTATATGCTAACATGGGTTCCAAAGAGCTTTTAATTTTCAAAATAGTCTCTCTCTGTCTTTTTTTTTTTTAATGATAACCTGTCCAAAGAGACAACTTCATAACAATAAACTAATCAATTTTCCAGCCTCAAATCCTTGCTTTCCCACCATATTCAATCCTAGAAACCTCATAAAATAATGCATAATAATTTAGGTCGTTTATGCCAGCATAAATGGCACAACAACGAATGGTCGTAGTCCTATGAGCTTGAATATACAAGGATCGATAAAGCAAGAAAACACCAAGTCTCGAGTCTCTATATATACATATTAAAAAAATTTACCCATCGCTATGAGAAAAACTTAGGAGTTGTTGGCAATCATTTGCAGGATCAGAGCATCCATTAAACCATGCAGGAAGTCGGTGAAGGGAGTATGCCATAGAAGGTTATATATGGGGGAGGTGTCTTGTATTATGAGGTGGACGCGTTAACCAAGATGGAAATATGCAGTGATGGCTGTATAATGTCGAACATGGAGGAGAGCGATGTTATATGTGAGGAGAGGAGCCACGATGGGTGGTATGCGGAGGAGAAACCAGGGTGCGAGAGGACTGCTGGTATGGGAGAAAAAAAGGACGATGACAGAAACACGAGTTTTCCAAAAACTTAACACAGTGGTGTGGCTGTTAACTTGATGCCCATTAACCACACTGACAAACTCTATCTGCCTCTGCAAAAAAACATAAAAGATGGCTAAAAATGTCGAAGCAGCAACTAGTAATGATGGAGAGGATACGATGGGTTGTTTTATGGTCGGTTTGATGGCACAACTGTGTATTGTGTAAAAAAAATTAACACAGTACATTCATGCTTCTCAAATGAACCGCCATACAGACTTCAGGCTTTAAAAAAAGGCTTACCACACCCATTGAACTGCAGTCACACCATTCAACATCTCCAAGCAGCCATTCGACACAACAACTCGCTCCAGTTTACGCACCAGCTCAACCTTCTAGGCACAAGGAGGCAAAGAAATGCCTCACGCAACAATTCGACCCATTTTCCGCATCATTCCACCTCTTAACACAATACAGCTCCAAGCGGTAGTAAGGGAGGGAGGAGGCAGAAAAGGCTGCGGAAGTAGGAGAGCCGAGAGCTGGATGGGAGATGGAGCTGCGTGGAGGGAGATGTGTGGTGGAATGATATGTATAATAACCTGGTGGCAAGGTTGATTTCGTAGAGCAACGCTGGGGCAGGAGGTGAGGTATAGATGGATAACCTGCTTGAAGCCACTCAGAGGTTCGACAAGGAATCCCTTCTCCGACGCCTCAATTTGGACCGCGATTTCGAGAGTCAAACAATGGTGCAATACATACCAGCAGGCGATATTGAAGCAATCTTGACTCCATGGTCCCTGTTGATAGAATTACCATTGGACCTCACTCGGTTATGGAAATGGGGTTCAGTCCTTCAGCGGAACCGAAATACCCAAATCCATTCAAATTAAAAAAACCAGAATCGCTCAGAGCTGACATAGAGGTGTTTCACGCACTGAATTGATAGAGGAGACAGTGGGACAGGAAAGCACGCAGAGTGAATAATTAGCGCAGGTCTATAATGGCCACAAAATAACAAGTGGCTCAAATTGGAGCAAGGCCAGCGATCGCCCGCTTTGATATCATGTTAAACACACACATGGTGTGGGGAAAGATACACACACACACAACAAGAAACTCAACACAATGAAGGATAAACATGTAGCTCATATTTTCCATTATACAAAGATGTACATTTATGGTACAATGGTGTGACTCTTGGTTTCACATTCCAAGGTCACTTGGACTCCATTGTAACTTTTCGGATTCCACACCTACCCATATAGGATTAGGTGTTCCAACATTTTCCAATATTCATATATTTCTTTTTTAACATTTTATCCAAGTTTATCTTTGTATGGTTGCCTACAAATATCTCTCCAACAAGCGAGTTCATCATTTACATCTATTTGCAACCGAAATCTCCGATGTTTGTGCAAAGTTTGTTGTGAGGTTCCTAATGCTCATGCCATAGATTTTACCAAGTGATTCTCTTTAGTACTTGATTAAACCACTGCCATATGTATTGCTCTATGTGCAACTGAAACATTTTTCTGCCTAGATTTTCTAATTGAATTTATAGGACTATTTATATTTTGTATCACATTTTCCTTCATTTTTTTTTATCTTTTGTTGATTTTTGAATACCCAATAAATTTGTAGCTTCTTTTAATTTCATTAATGATAGGAGACCTCTCAACATTTGGACTTGAACTGCCACATTTTCTTTTATGGAGTACGTATCAAAAATGTGATTAACACGATATCGTATAACATGGTCAGCTCTTTTATCTCCATATGTGTGAGTGTCAACATTTTCTAACATCTCATCATCGACATTGATTTCATCTATACATATTCTAATTAATAGTACATAATAAGTTTACATATTCAATAAATAACTAAATTAATAAATATATATAATTTCAATAATGCATGCATGTGTTCAACACACACACACACACAGAAATATATATATATATATATATATATATATATATATATATATATATATATATATATATATATATATACTGTATAATTCAATTTCTTCACTTGAATTTCTTTCAACATTTTCACCATCTTCAATCATTGGTTCAATATCTCTTTCACTTTCTCTTTCAAAATTTTGTATATCATCATCAATGTTTTGAGGAATATCTCTCTTTGTTTACAATGAAAAATATTTTTCAAATTAGTTCATCAAATAAAAATTAAGCTTCACATTTTACACTAGGAAAATTTTAAATATCAAATTCATAATATTTACATTTACATACCTGCTTCAACTTCTAGTTGAGGTTGATTTTCCCTTTCAATATTTGAGAGTGCTTCTCTCTTTCTTTTGCAATATTCTCTCCCCTGTTCTCTGCGTTCCTCAGGGTCTCTTGTTTGATCATATTTTCTCGTGCAATTCCTTCGATTTCCCATGATAATAGAGTATGAAGTTCAAAAAATTTCCTTCAAAAATTTAGAAAAAATCTCAATTAAAAATAACGTCCCAAAATATTTAATTAAAAAATAAAAAATTCATTTTAAAAATTATTCAAAAAATACATACTTCAATCCAAAACACTTACTTCAAAAAATTTGAGAAAAAAATGTCTTATAAAAATGAAATGAAGCTCAAAATATTTCCTTCCAAGTCCTGAAAAAAAAATTCATTTAAAAAGTTAGACAAAAAATCATTATAAAAGATTTACTTCAACCCAAAACACATGCTCTAAAAAAATGTCACTTCAAAAAATACCTCCAAAAAATGTCCATTGAAAATTAAGCCCAACTTCTTAAAAAATTCTACTTTAAAAAATACCTCCAAAAAGCCTCTAAAAAAATATCACTGTAAAAAATACCTCCAAAAAATGTCCTTTGAATATTAAGCCTAAAAACAGTCCTTTCGAAATTAAATCCAAAAAATGTATTTTGGAAATTAAGCCCAAAAACCTCTAAAAACAAAATACATCCAAAAAAATGTCTTTTGAAAATTAAGCCCAAAACCTCTAAAAACAATGAAAATTAAGCCCAAAACTTCTAAAAACAAAATACCTTTTAAAAAAAACAATGAAAATTAAGCCCAAAACTTCTAAAAACAAAATAACTTAAAAAAAACAATAAAAATTAAGCCCAAAACCTCTAAAAACAAAATAACTTCAAAAAAAAATGAAGCCCAAAAAACATCCAAAAAATGTCTCACATACCTCCAAGAAATGTCCTTCTCCAGGAAATGTCCTTTGAATGTTATGCCAAAAAGAGTTCTTAAACCCAAAAAAATACTTTGCAAAATCAGAGATTTGCAAAATAAAAAACAAAATAATTTCAAAAAAAATGAAGCCCAAAAAACATCCCAAAAATGTATCACATACCTCCAAGAAATGTCCTTCTCTAAGAAATGTTCTTTAAATGTTATGCCAAAAAGAGTCATTAAACCCAAAAAAAACCTTTGCAAAATCGAACCTTTGCAAAATCAGACCAAATGAAGAAATGTGCGAAATTATGTGAAAATAATGAATGCGTTTACGTCAATTTATATTGCCACGAAATGTTTTTTTGGAGGGGCTTCGTTGAATTTTTGGGCGACGGAAAGTCAATTAAAAGTTCGGCTGAACTGTTGTAAGAAATTAAGCCAAAATTTTGTGTCGTTAGACTTGACAGGCCGCCAAGGCAAAAAACAATTCGACCAAACTTTAAAAAAAAGTGCAACTGAACTAACACGTCTGCAATTATGCAGAGCCAAGCTCTGAACACATTTCTTCAACTTTGGACTGATTAAACTCCATGAAAATTTCTGAATTAACTGTCGGAACCAAGACAAGCATTTGCAGAATTCAATCTACTTTCAGGAAATATAACTTTTATGGAATTTCATAAGTATTTACTAATTTTAATTAACTTTTTAATAAAATGGGTGCAAACAATTTCTGAAGGTCATTATGATTCAGTGAAATCAATATTTTATATCTTCCAAAATACACTGTAAAAAAAATTGAAAAAATTATGGTGCATTACATTGGTCCGTCGTCTGTAATGGGTATTTTTTAGATTTTTAGTTTATAACTTATATGTTGAGAAATTTCGTGCGTCTCAAAACATATTCAAAATATGCAGTTTTTTCATATTGGATCAGTTCAAAAAATTCTATTAATTATGATATGCATCAGTTGGTTTCGTAAATATAATGAAACTGGAGTATACTCTGTCTAGATTGTTTTATCACATTTTGTTTCTCAAAAACACAAAGTTTTCAAAGAATACACCAGCGCGTATTAACATGACTTTTTAAGAATCCTTTGATTGTTAAAAAAACACACACTCAAAGAAATGTTAAGTTGACATATCAAATGTGTATAAAAATTTCCAAAAAATAAGTAATAGAAAGTTAATAATATTTCTGACAACTTTCTTTTTTATCGCAAAATGAAATTCTAAACAGAAAAATTGTTTTGGCTTGTAGAAAGTTGAAGAACAAAAAAAAAAATGAAATTTTTTTCTCAAAAAAGGGCAAAAAGTGTAACCCAACTTCACATTTTCACCAAACCATAAAAATGCCTCAGGAAACTCACACTTGTGAACCAAAATTAGGAAAAAAAACAAAACTATATCATTATACATTGGCATAATATTTGAATCCTTTAAAAATACCCTAGTGTTGTACTGTACAACAACCCTCCCCATTTCTAAATTTCTAGAATAAATTTCATTTAGAAATAGGTCCCCTTTTTATCTTGCTTTTGAAATAGAAATAAAAGATTTAGAAACAATCCAATCATTTTTAAAATCAAGAATAAGAAGTTCACTGATAAAAGGACATATTGCATATCTTTATTAACAAGTGTGTATAAACAAATACAACATTGAAAAAATTTCTGATCCGATGAGATATAAAGCTTTTATCATATCAAAATATTACATAAAGTTTTTATATTTAACAATATTTGATGTGTATAGTAATCACAATCGGAAATCGGAGAGATCTTTAAGTCTTATATTCACTTTGTAAAACTCCGATGCGATGGAATTCAATTGCAATCGCAAATCGGAGAGATATTTAAGTTTCATATTTGTTCTACATACTTTCGATGCAATGCGATCCATCACAATCGCATTTCGGAGAATGATCTTTCATGGACTTATTATAATAAAACTCCGATGCGATGAGTCATATCGCAATTGAAAATCGCAAAACATTAAAGTGATCATATCTACTTTCAAATATTCCGATGCGACGCGGTTCATCCCTATCGCATTTCACAAAACTTTAAACAAACTCTTTGTGGTCAATTGCTAAACCCCGATGCGATGCACTTCATCACAATTGCATTGTGGAGAAAAAAACGTTATATTTGTTTGATTAAAAGACTCCGACGTGGCAGACCCCACCTCATCGCAATCGGAAATCGGAGAAAACTCATTAACAATCCACTCCATTTAAAATCCCCCATGCGATCATCACAATCAGAAATCGGCATAAATCATATTATGTTATTTTTTGTACCGTTGAAGATTCGTGATGCGATTATTACTTAATGCTCATACACTATTTATTCATCGCATTGCAAGAATTCAAAAGGTAATATTTTAACATTTATTTCAAAAGTGCCAACTCCCGATTGTACGTATGGTATTGAATAAGAAATCAAACGAATAATATAATTTTTTTTTTTTAAAATACGTGAGTGTGACTCCTTAGTGGGCATTTAAGTTTTAACCACAGAGATAATAAATGGAAATCAACGAATGAATCCTTTTGTATAGCTATTCTCATTATTGCATTTTCACCTCGGCTAAAAGCTTTTCTTCGTTGTAGAACAATAGAACATCCAATCCTTTCATTCGTAGAACGAGGGAAACGTTGCCTGATACCAAAATTTCAAAGAGATCCAGGAAATCAAAAGCTATCGTCGCTGCAAAAGCTCCTATGTTCACCATGGTACCTAAAGAGAAACGAGTGAAGTTTAAGCTGGATACAGACACCTCATGCTAGGGACTTGGTAATATGACGTGGGAAAATGTATATAACCTACTTGAAAAGGAAAACCCTAAAGTTGTTGAGGCCAAGGCAACAGTTCCTGATGAAGATGAATCAGACTCTAATTCTGAGACTCCTCTTAGTGCATTAGCGAACTCATTCCTGCACTGAATTGCAGCTCAAGCAAACATTTTTCCATTTTATGATGTTATTCGATGGGTAATTGATAATGTGGATATCCAAAATAGAACCTTTTTTTCAGCTTCTGGAGCAACATTCGGGTCGTTCAAAGCAGAGGACATTAAAGCAATGTATCACCTTCCGGACCCACAGAAAATCTACAACAAACACTTCATCAAGGAATTTTCTATAAATAATGAAAATCAGTCAAAGCCGATTAGAGAATGGAGAAGGGCTCCCGAAAAGCACAAACACGAGGCATCAGGTATGTACTCTGTGGAGTCTCTTTCACCTCCATACTGTTATGCCGTAGCAATGATGTGCAGATTTTTTGGGAATGATAACTCAGCTAAGTTTTCTATACAAATGGTGCCATTAATACATTCTACTATAAATTCTGAGATAATGGACTGGGTTGTCATTCTTTCTGATAAGATAGCCAATATAATTCTTGAGTATAGGAAAGACAAAAGCTCAGGAAATATTACTCCTTTTTACTTTTGTGCTTATATCCTAGATGCCCTTTGTTTCAATTCTGAATTCCCCATGTTAGGATGGAAATGGAGCCCTAAATATCCTGCTTCTATTCATATATATCACAAGTTATTGTGGAAGGGGCATTTCAAAAGCCATGTTTACAAAGTTTGTCACGGTTTTCTTATCCCGATCCATCAAACTATTTTTGGCCGTTTCCCTCCTAGACTTTCTAAGAAGGCTAAAGTTGATTTATCCTCGATTGGGGATTGGTTTGGAGAAGAAAGAGTCACATATATCAGAGTTTTCGGAAGTATTTTAGAACCACACATTCTTCCTTTGTATGTTCCAGATAAACTGTTAGCGCAGGAAATTTCATATCAGCTGACAGTAGAAGGCATGTCCAAGACTTTGAAGAACAACAAGAAGCTAATGTGGCCTACTTTTCCTTTTAAATTTGGTGATTATACTCTCAATAATTTTGTTCATGCTGAAAAATAAGTTGGTAAGCTAACCAATCTTAAGCTTTCAACAATCCCGGGGAGGCAATATGATCCAAGGAAGGTGGCATTTGATTTTACTACTTTTGTTTCAATTGCTCAGTTCGAACATGAACCAAATATTTTCGATGATTTATTTGTTTCTAGAGATAATTTGTCCCAAATTTTTTATTTTTCCAAATCCAAATTCCAGACTGAAGAATTGAATAGGTTTATGTTGTTTAGAAGCCATAGATTACTCAAAGTTCCTCTGGATCAATTAAGAGTTCCTATGCAGGAGAATGAATCACAATAGAAGGAAACAAAGGATACAACTGAAAAAATAGTAACAAAAAAATCTGCCAGCAAAGTCATCATACAGACACAGAAAGAAGTAATAGGAACTAATTCTATTATACAAGAAGAATATATTAGCAGCAAAGTTGATGCTGAGAAGAAGGAAACAACTGCTAAACTTGATGTACATATTGATCAGCGGTCTTCAGCCCAGACAGGAAAAGAAAGCACTGGTACTGATATCAATGTGCATTCTGAGAAAGGAGGCACAAATAATAATGCTACTGAACAGGAACCAAAAGGAGATATAAACAATAATCCAGATTCTCAACTTGGAAGAGAGGAAGCTACTATAAAGGTAGTTGAATCTATTGAACTTATAGTTTCTCCTGATTTGCTGAGCCAATATGAACAATTTGCTCAGCAAATAGGACAACAGAATAATCCCCAAGTTAATGTTCTGGAAGACCAGGATATAGAAGTTATTCCTAAAAATCCAATAGGTGAAATTATGTTTAAAATAGAAGAAATCCCTCCTCGGGATGTATTTTGCAGTCCTAAGCATAAGTCTATTGTGAGAAAGCAAAGGAAAAGGAGGAGAACTGATCAGGATGCACTTTCGACATCACATGTGGAGTTTATGAATATTGTTTATAAAAATGCTGAGGTGAATCCATCTGAGGATCTCACTAAATTATCTCAATACACAGGTTCCTATAGTGCTGCAACTATAGATAAGGCCTCTGAAGTTACACAATTAATGAAACAAAAAGATTTGCAAATAGCTATGTTAGAAGAACAGGTTACAGAGAACCAACAGAAAATTATTCAATTAGAACAACAATTGCAGGATGAAGAGCTCAAATCCAAACAGCTAGAAGAGCAGCTTGTTGTTGAAAAGAAAAAGATTGATCAACAGACCTTAGAAAAGAAACATCAGCTAAACCAAGAGATAACAAAATTACAAGCTCTTCTACAAAATGAGAAGACTTCAAAGATTGAGCAAGAGAAGATGTTTCAATCTAGATTGGACAAGTTTAAGAATTATCCTAATTTGGATCAGTTCAAAAATGAAGCCCTGGAGACAAGCAAGTTATTGTCTCAGCAATTAAATGAATTTTGTCTAAAGGTTGCAGAAGAAAAATCCTTGTGCGAAATTACATCTTCCTTAGTAGATGAAGGAGTTAGTCTAAAACTTGAATTTGATGAAGCTGATGAAAAAATTTATGAATTTCTTTTATGGCAAGACTCAAAGTCGGGAAGAAAATCAAATCTTCTGAAGATTGTGGAAGGACATAAGGAAATTATTTTTGCAGAATGGGAACAATGTTTAATCAAAGTGGAAGGAGCTACATCCAGAGCTAAAAGTATGATGAACAATGTAACACAACTAGTGAATAATAGCCTATATGCAATCAATTTGATTTCAGATTGTACCCCAGGAAAGTTACCTAGGGTAAAAGAAACTGATTACAGATGGAAACAAGAAATAATCAATAAGAATCAGCAAATTAGCCAACTGAAAGGAATATCATGGGATATGATGTGGACCTACCTTATCAAGCCTCATAGTCAGCAAACAACGATTAAATTTATTTCAAATGCCATCGATTGCATTATTCCTGAATTCTCTGATGCCACATATACAGGGTAGTTACACTCAAAGCTTAGTCATCCAGAAGAAGTGAAGGAAATGCTCAAAATCTGCCATCTGGGCACGTCAAACGCAACAGATAATCAATGAATCATTTCACTTCAAGATCACATTTATGTTTCTAGATTTTTGATTAGATAGATTGTAGGAATAGTTTTAGTTATTTTGTTTTATTAAGTACCTATTTAAACCCCTTTCATGCATTTAGAAAGGGGTCCTGAATTTGTAATATTTTGACTTGGAGATCACATTTATGTACTCCATTGACTCTTATATTTTTTATAAAGGATCACATCTAGTGGTTCTATGCAAAATTTCCTTTAAGAATTGCATTTCTGTATCTTGGAGTCTGTTTTACATTAAAGTTGTTCGATTTGGATGTCAAATTGCATCGGAAAGTATCAATATGGATATGGTAATTTTATCTATTCACTGTTAATTTCTTATGTTGTGAGATATTCTCTTTTAAATTGCTATCGTTTATGTGTACTTGTTTCACAATATTTCTTTATACATATCATTTATGAGTGTGTAGAAATATTCATCTTTTACAGTATATGCAAATGATATATGAATGATGAATGAAATATGTTATTATAACTCTGTTTAATTTCTTAAACAAAGTTATCGTTATTTGTTACTGTATTTTTCAATTAAGCTATAATACATCTTCATGGTTATTGGTTAGTTGAAACAATTTAAAGCTGTATTCACATTTGATACCCGGGTTAGTTTTAGAATTATTTTATCAGTTTTAGATTAGATTAGATAGTTTATTTCAGTCATTTAGTCCCATTTTCCATTTCATCCAATCATTCCATTACCAACCCATTTAAATTATTAGGAAACTGGTCCTATCAATCCAGTTGGAGCCACCACACCAAACGGAAAAGGAGTTGTCCTAAGGTCCCGCCGGGTGGTTATCCCCCAATGTTTGAAGCAACGATTTTCGAGGCTTCAACATTTTTGGCGCTAAAAGGAGGGCCGAAGCTATGAATGGCAGATAAATCCAAATTTGCAAGCCATTCTAAGAGCACAACACCCTCATCACCTTTAATTTCTTCCACATCTCAAATCACTAGAAAAAAAATTGATAAAAGTATTCAAACACCCACTACCAAAGTCTCAGATCAATCAGATAATCCGCCTCCTGAATCTCCTGAAGTTGAAGCTTTAGTTCATAAAATTCAAGGATTCTCATTATCATTAGAAGAATCAGAAATATCTGAAGGTAGTGTCACCTCGTAGTTTGTTTCTTCCAGACCTCTCACTAAGTCACAGAGTGAAAAACTTGGAATTTCCCCAAAAGAATTTCCTTTACCTAGTAGAATCAAAACAAGAAAAACTCCATTGGAAACAGAAAGTGATATTAGTTCTTCATCGTAAATTCAATCATCTATTTCCCAAGCTCAAAATTAGAAAAGTATAGTAGTCTCATCATCATCATCTACTCAAACTACATCTGTTCAAACATCAATTGTCTCTTCCAGTACTTCAACTGTTACTACTCATACACCAGTTGTCACTTCTATTTCTTCTACCATCATCACAACAATGGCATAGAGACCATGGACTAGATCGGGAGCTGTAAATATGGTTGCACCTTTGCATGATCTACCTGATCATCCTGAAAAATGGCTGCCAAAATTTAGTTCAGATACTGGTATACAAGCAGAAGTACACATCAATAACTTTATGCTTGCTCTAAATCTGAATGCAGTAGAGCATGGAGATGTTGTAGTCAGATTATTCCCCTATACTTTGCAAGGGACAACAGGATCCTGGTACTTTTCCTTACCTTCAGATTCGATTACAAGTTGGGATATGTTTGAAGAGAAATTTTTAACTAAATATGGAGATGATAGATCAATAACTACCCTAATCAACGATCTCTCCAATTTAAAGACTCAACCCAAGGAACCCATTAAAGATTTTAACTCTCGATTCAATAAACTCTTGAATAAGATCCCTACAACATCTAAACCTAGTGAGCAGGTTAGAAGTGAATGTTACATTAATGCTTTTCCCTCAAACATAGAAATTTTTGTAGATAGAGCTGCAAAACCGACTTTAGCTGAGAATATGAAAGAATCTATTTCAGTTTAAAAATGAATGATTGCTCTAGATAAGAAAAATGCTATTGAGGAAAGAAAATCAAAGAAAGTCACTTTTAAAGATGATTCTAAGAAAAAGACACCAAGATACCCATATGACATGGAGGGTTTACAAAAATTTCTTAAAACCATGTCTAATGAAATGGTTGAGATCAAAAAGCAAGTAGCATAATCATCCACAAAGAGACCATTCAGAAATTTCAAGAGAAATCAAGCTGAATCAAAACCTCCCAATACAGAATCAGAAGATGAAGAAGAGGAAGATACTCCTCCAGTGTCAGATGAAGAAGATGAAAGGGAAGAAATAGCTGAACTACATGGAATGTGAGATTTCATTCTCCCTAATTCAGACAATGAAATAGAACAAGAAGCTATGCCTGTAAGTACAAGGAGAAAATCTACATTGGAACCTGTTCAACCTGTTCCTAAGAAGAAAACTACAACTCCGAGTATCAAAGACAAAACTCCTACAAAGAAAACTTCTCCTTTACCCACTCAGAATCAACCATCATCTTCCAATCCTCCCACATCATCATCTAAAACTCTGGTGGTATCAGACCCAATGGATTATAGCATTGTTGAGGACATGAAAAAGACTAGAGCGAACATTTCATTACATGAACTCAGCAAACGTAAACATCAACAAAAGCTGCTATTAAAAGAGTTAAATGCTACACCTATTGCTCCTCTACCAAGTGGTGTAGTTTCCAAAGTAGCTAAAGGGACTGGTAAGCCACCTGACAAAGTTGATGCCACAGATACTGTTCTTATTGGAGAAAGATTAAATTCTCAAACACCTCCATTTTTGTTGACTTATTAAATCTACAATAAGAATTTGAATAATTGTTTAATTGATTCCGGAGCATCCTCTAATATAATGCCTACTTCAGTCTATGCTAAATTGAATATTGAACCACAAAAGTCTGCTATTCACATTGTACAATTGGATCGCTCTAAAGTTCAAGTTGTAGGAGAAATCAATTCAGTTACCATTAGACTAGCTTCCGATCCTAGGATTGTCCAAAGAATTGATATTCTAATTGCAGATATTCCTGAATTCTATGGGTTAGTCTTAAGCAGGGACTGGTCTGCGAAACTTACTGGCTATATCGCAATCGATTTTTCACATATGTGGCTTCCCTACAAAGGGAAACCAAATCAAATCAAAATCAAGCGAGAAAAACATATGACGCACACTATAACTGAATTTGAACAACCAAATGAACCTGTAGCTTTCAACAACAATATTCTTGGAGGTTATTCTGCTGAGTCATTTCTTGGGAATTTTACTGCACCACAATCACCCTTTTTTGTAAATACTTTTGTTTCTCAAATTGAAATTTTTTTGCAATCTGATTCTTCTATATTTGTTAATATTTCTGATTCATTTGTAGATAAACCTATAGATAGAACTTTATTTTGGTCATTATATTTTGATGGATCAAAATCTAGTGATGGAGCAGGAGAAGGATGCATCTTAATTGATCCAGAAAGAGAGAAAACCATGCTATCATGTAGATTAGAATTTGAGTGCACTAATAATACTGCTGAATATGAAGCCTTGATTCAAGGGCTTTATAAGGCCATAGGGTTAAATGTAAAATACTTGAAAGTATATGGAGATTCCGAAATTGTCATAAGACAAGTAAGGAATACCATCCATTGTCTTTCAGGACATCTTAAACATTATCAAACCCTAGTACATGATATTACCACTCAATTTCTAGCATTTAATATCTCTTTTATTCCTAGAAATCAAAACACATCAGCTGACTTGTTAGCAAATGTTGTGTTTAAACCCCTCCCTACTGAAGATTGCAGTCCTGATAGATTTTCAGTAGAATTGTTTTTTCGCCCATCTGTCCCAGATAATATTACTAACTAGAGATTATTCTACCATGATCAAGATATATTGAATTTCTTAACTTCTGACAAATCATACGATGAAAAAATTATTGATGAAGATGATCATGATCTGCAAATTACTTCAAGAAATAATGAAAATCCGATTCCTAAATCTATTGTTAAACTTGAGGATTTGTATGATATTAAAGACAGATTCAAGAAAGTTACTAATGCTAAACTTCAAAGTTCAACTTTGAAGTTTGAATTAGTGAATCTTGGCTTTGATTCTAAACCTCAGAATGTTAATCTAGGACTCAATTTAACTCCAGAAGAAAGATATGCTTTTATCAAACTTCTTAGTAAATATAAAAATGTCTTCGCTTGGAATTATGATGACTTAAAGACTTATGACACTTCTGTGATCCAACACACAATTCCAATGCTATCTGATGTTAATCATGTTCAATAGAAGTTAAGAAAGATTCATCCAAATCTTGAGGATCAAATCAAAACAGAACTCAACAAACTTTTGAAAGCCAAAATCATTTTTCCTGTAAGGCATTCCAATTGGGTTTTCAACATGGTACCTGTCAGGAAGAAAAATGGTGATATTAGAATCTGTATTGATTTCAGAAATTTAAACAAGGCATGTCAAAAGGACAGTTTCCCATTGTCAACCATGGAGAAAATTCGCCAAAAGGTAGCTGGTTCTGAACTCATGTCCTTTCTTGATGGATTTTCAGGCTATAATCAAATTTTAGTACATCCAGATGATAGGTTGAAAACCACTTTCAGAACCAAATGGGGAACTTATGCTTATCAGAAAGTGCCTTTTGGTTTAGTAAACGTAGGAGCTACTTTCCAGAGAGCCATGGACATAGCATTTAAGGGTCTGATTAATAGATCAATTGTCATTTATCTTGATGACATAACAGTTTATTCAAAGAAGAGATCCAATCATCTACATGATCTGAAACAAATATTTGAAAGATGTAGAAGGTTTGGTATTTCCTTAAACCCAAAGAAATCCTTCTTTTCTCTCGATGAAGGAAAACTGTTAGGGTTTGTTGTGTCAAAAGATGATATATATATCGATCCTGACAGAGTTAAAGAAATTTCTGATATTTCTTTACCTCATAATAAAAAGTCCATGCAATCATTTTTAGGGCAGATTATTTTTTAAAAAAGATTCATTCCAGATTTTTCTCAAATTGTTTTACCTGTGTAGAATATGATTAAGAAAAATTCAGTATTCAAATGGGGGTATAAAGAAAAATAAGCCTTTGATGCAATCAAGAAGGCAATCATTAATGCACCTGCATTGAATACTCCCAATTTTTCTAAATATTTTATTTTGTATACTTTGGCAATCGAAACATCCTATGCTACTGTTCTAACACAGCTCAATGATCAACAAATTGAAGCACCAATTTCTTTCTTCAGCTCGAATCTGCAAGGAGCTAAGCTGAATTATTCTGATGTAGAAAAACAAGCCTTCGTTGTATTTAATTCAATCAAACGTTTTAGGCCTTTTCTCTTAAAAACACACACAAAATTTATTGTCCCATTCTTTGCAATGAGACAATTATTAATTCAAAGAGAAGTAGGAGAAAAAAGGGCTAATTGGGTGACAGCCTTGCAAGAATACGATATTGATATTAAACTAGCAAAGATTGTTAGAGGTCAAGGTTTTTGCAGATTATTAGCAGGAGCTCATAACATACCAGAAAATCAAGATCCAGAAAACGATATTCAAGTAAGTCAGATAAGTGTTACAGATTCTGAATCTCAGTATGTTGATATGATATTTTACTTGAAAAATGGGTATGCTCCTTCTAATCTCATCTATAAGAATAAACGTGCTTTAAGATTGAAGGTTACTAAATATGAAATCATTGATGTTGTGTTATTCAGAAAGAATTATGATTCAATCTTATTAAGATGTATTGAAAATACTGAAGCAAAAAAGGTATTGCAGGAATTACATGATGGACCAACAGGCGGTCATTTTGGAGGTGATACAACAGCTCACAAAATCATCCATGATGGATATTATTGGCCTATCCTTTTCAAAGATACACATGATTATGTGAGGAAGTGCAAAATTTGCCAAACTGCTAGTGGAAGACAAAGGAAGCCAGCTTTTCCTTTGCAGCCAGTAAACATTGAGCAACCATTTGAGCAATGGGGGCTTGATATTATTGGTGAGATAGTACCTCATTCTTCTAAATAGCACAATTACATTCTCACAGCAACATATTACTTCACAAAGTGGGTAGAAGAAATCCCTCTAAAGGTAGCCAATTCTGATGCAATTATTGATGTCATCGATTAATTCATCATTACCAGGTTTTGTGTACCTAATGCTCTGGTCTTCGACAATGAATCTTATTTTTCTGGTAATAGTATAATGTAATTTTCAATTAAAAGAGGTTTTAAATTGAAATATTCAGCAAATTATTATCCAAAAGGTAATGGTTTAGCTGAATCCACTAACAAAAATATCATCAAAATCATTAAAAGGACCATTGATCAAAATCAAAAGAATTGGCACAAGTATTTAATCTTTGCATTATGGGCTGATCGTATTACTCTTAAAGCTTCTATAGGAACTTCACCTTTCAATTTAGTTTATGGAAAATAAGTTGTGATACCATCAAATATAGCTCTTCCATCATTAGCCCTAGTGAAATTCATTGAAGAAAATCATTCCTCATCCATTCAGTTGAGATTTGATCAAATCCTTAAATTAGAAGAAGATAGAGAAAATGAAAAAGATATTCATGAAAAACATCAATAGCTTGTAAAATCTTCTTTTGATTCAAGTTCCACCGGCTCAAAACATTTGTCAATTGGTGATATTGTTTTGAAATGGGATAAATCACATGAAGAAAAAGGTAAGCATACCAAATTTCAGAAAATGTGGCTTGGACCATTTCAGATTGTGGAAAAGGTAGGTTCATATACATTCATACTCCAAGATTTAACAGGAAAGAGAGAACCTCTTCCTGTAAATGGGCTTGTCTTAAAGAAATTCTTTTCATAAGGAGGTAACCCCTTCTTACTTGTACATATTCCTTTCTACAATTTTTATTTGTTTTTTTAAATAAAGGTTGTTAATAGTCTTTGATTGAATTTTTACTATTAGAAAATTATTTTAGGAAAAATGTTATAAATACTTATTTTTTGTAAATAAGAATTTTTAGGGAAATGATTACAATTTTGGATAGTTTAACATAAAATGTTAAACTTTGAAAATTTGTTCAAAACATTTGCATGATCTTTTGAAACTTTGAGGAAAATGTAAATCATTATAAGTTTATTAAGCAGATAAAGGTTATCTTTAAAAAGTAAATACTTTTTCAAGCTTTAGCAAACAAAAAACTCTGAAAATTGTCATCCATTTATTCTTAAGGATACAACTATTTCACCCCATCCATTTTGGTTGTGATTTTTTAGAATGTAATTCTAAGAAATTATATAACAAAATTTAGGAGATAAGAGGTCTCATCACGAGCCTAATTACCATGATCATAAGAAGTAATAAAACTGACATTACCAATACTGCATACCAAAACAGGGTAATGGCTTATAAAAGTAAGACAAGGGGTCTCATCACAAGCCAACTTGTTCATTTTAATTACAACTAGTGAATGGCATTGTTACTAACTGGCTACCAAACCAAAACAATGGCTCTTAAATTAAAAAAATAAATAAAATACAAAAAACATGAGATAATATGTCTTATGAATTTATTTTTAAAGAGTCATAGTCTTAGTTAGATGGGATAATGAATGGTTGATGGTTAAAAGGTAACCCTGTCGAGACTATGGATGTTTGGTGGCAGCAGAGGCAATACCTATGACAATAGATTATATCACAAAAGCTAAACTTGGAAAGGTCCACTTACTTCATTATTATCAACCAATCAAAGCTTGAGATAACCCAAAAATGTTTTTATTCTTAAGGAATTAGAAAGAAATTGTAAGTGATTTTTATTCTTTTTCATAGTTAGATTTTATTTGAATTATCCTAAGATAGTTTTCATTATCTTTAGAAATTTTTACTTACTAGAAATATAGTGTTCATTTTATTCTTTCAGAGATAACTATTTCTTCCAGTGAATCGCCAATTGTTGTATTGTACAACAACCCTCCCCATTTCTAAATTTCTAGAATAAATTTCATTTAGAAATAGGTCCCTTTTTTATCTTGCTTTCTAGATAGAAATAAAAGATTTAGAAATAATCCGATCATTTTTAAAATCAGGAATAATAACTTCATTGATAAAAGGACATATTGCATATCTTTATTAACAAGTGTGTATAAACAAATAGAACATTGAAAAACTTTCCAATCCGATGAGATATAAAGCTTTTATCATGTCAAAATATTACATAAAGTTTTTATATTTAACAATATTTGATGTGTACAGTAATCGCAATCGGAAATCGGAGAGATCTTTAAGTCTTATATTCACTTTGTAAAACTCCAATGCGATGGAATTCAATCGCAATCGCAAATAAGAGAGATCTTTAAGTTTCATATTTGTTCTACATACTTCCGATGCGATGCGATCCATCGCAATTGCATTTCGGCGAATGATCTTTCATGGACTTATTATAATAAAACTCCGATGTGATGAGTCATATCGTAATCGCAAATCAGAAAACTTTAAAGTGATCATATCTACTTTGGAATATTCCGATGTGACGCAATTCATCCCTATCGCATTTCGAAAAACTTTAAACAAACTCTTTGTGGTCAATTGCAAAACCTCGATGCAATGCGCTTCATCACAATTGCATTGCGGAGAAAAAAATGTTATATTTGTTTGATTAAAAGACTCCAACGTGGTGGACCCCACCTCATCGTAATCAGAAATCGGAGAAAACTCATTAACAATCCACTCCATTTAAAAATCCCTGATGCAATCATCACAATCAGAAATTGGCATAAATCATATTATGTTATTATGTGTACTGTTGAAGATTCGCGATGCAATTATTACTTAATGCTCATACACTATTTATTCATCGCATCGCAAGAATTCAAAAGGTAATATTTTAACATTTATTTCAAAAGTGCCAACTCCTGATCGTACGTATGGTATTGAATAAGAAATCAAACGAATAATAGAAAATAATTTTGTTTTAAATATGTGAGTGTGACTCCTTAGTGGGAATTTAAGTTTAAACCACGGAGATAATAAATGGAAATCAACGAATGAATCCTTTCATATAGCTGTTCTCATTATTGCGTTTTCACCTCGGCTGAAAGCGTTTCTTCGTTGCAGAACAATAGAACGTCCAATCCTTTCATTAGCAGAATGAGGGAAACGTTACCTGATACCGAAATGTCAAAGAGATCCAAGAAATCAAAAGCTCCCGTCGCTGCAAAAGCTCCTATGTTCACCATGGTACCTAAAGAGAAACCAGTGAAGTTTAAGCTGGTTACAGACACCTCATGCTAGGGAATTGGTAAGATGACATGGGAAAATGTAGATAACCTAATTGAAAAGGAAAACCATAAAGTTGTTGAGGCCAAGGAAACAGTTCCTGATGAAGATGACTCAGACTCTGATTCTGAGACTCCTCTTAGTGCATTAGCGAACTCATTCCTGCACCAAATTGGAGCTCGGGCAAACATTTTTCCATATTATGATGTTATTCGATGGGTAATTGATAATGTGGCTATCCAAAATAGAACCTTTGTTTCAGCTTCTAGAGCAACATTCGGGTCGTTCAAAGCAGAGGACATTAAAGCCATGTATCACCTTCCAGACCCACAGAAAATCTACAACAAAGACTTCATCAAGGATTTTTCTGCGAATAATGAAAATTAGTCAGAGCCGATTAGAGAATCGAGAAGGGCTCCCGAAAAGCACAAACAGGAGTCATCAGGTATGTACTCTGTGGAGTCTCTTTTGCCTCCATACTATTATGCCGCAGCAATGATGTGCAGATTTTTTGGGAATGATAACTCAACTAGGTTTTCTATACAAATGGTGCCATTAATACATTCTGCTATAAATTCTGAGATAATGGACTGGGCTGTCATTCTTTCTGATAAGATAGCCAATAGAATTCTTGAGTATAGGAAAGACAAAATCTCAGGAAATATTACTCCTTTTTATTTTTGTGCTTATATCCTAGATGCCCTTTGTTTCAATTCTGAATTCCCCATGTTAGGATGGAAATGGACCCCTAAAGATCCTGCTCCTATTCATATATATCACAAGTTCTTGTGGAAGGGGCATTTCAAAAGCCATGTTTACAAAGTTTGTCATGGTTTTCATATCCCGATCTATCAAACTATTTTTGGCCGTTTCCCTCCTAGACTTTCTAAGAAGGCTAAAGTTGATTTATCCTTGATTGGGGATTGGTTTGGAGAAGAAAGATTCACATATATCAGAGTTTTCGGAAGTATTGTTGAACCACACATTCTTCCTTTGTATGTTCCACATAAACTGTTAGCATAGGAAATTTCATATCAGTTGACAGTAGAAGGCATGTCCAGGACTTTGAAGAACAACAATAAGCTAATGTGGCCCACTTTTCCTTTTAAATGTGGTGATTATATTCTCAATAATTTTTTTCATGCTAAAAAAGAAGTTGGTAAGCTAACCAATCTTAAGCTTTCAACAATCCCAGGGAGGCAATATGATCCAAGGAAGGTGGCATTTGATTTTACTACTTCTGTTTCAATTGCTCGGTTTGAACATGAACCAGATATTTTCGATGATTTATTTGTTTCTGTAGATAATTTGTCCCAATTTTTTTATTTGGCCAAATCCAAATTCCAGACTGAAGAATTGAATAAGTTTATGTTGTTTAGAAGCCAGAGATTACTCAAAGTTCCTCTGGATCAATTAAGAGTTCCTATGCAGGAGAATGAATCACAACAGAAGGAAACAAAGGATACATCTGACAAAACAGTAACAGAAACATCTGCTAGCAAAGTCATCATACAGACACAGAAAGAAGTAACAGGAACTAATCATGTTATACAAAAAGAATATATTAGTAGCAAAGTTGATATTGAGAAGAAGGAAACAGCTGCTAAACTTGATGTACATATTGATTAGCAGTCTTCAGCCCAGACAGGAAAAGAAAGCACTGGTACTGATACCAACGTGCATTCTGAGAAAGGAGGCACAAATAATAAAGCTACTGAACAGGCACCAAAAGGAGATATAAACAATAATCCAGTTTCTCAACTTGGAAGAGAGGAAGCTGCTAAAAAGGTAGTTGAATCTGCTAAACTTATAGTTTATCCTCATTTTCTGATCCAATATGAACAATTTGCTCAACAAATAGGACAACAAAATAATCCCCAAGTTAATGTTCTAGAAGACCAAGATATAGAAGTTATTCCTGAAAATCCCACAGGTGAAATTATGTTGAAAATAGAAGAAAACCCTCCTCATGATGTATTTTACAGTCCTAAGCATAAGGCTGTTGTGAGAAAACAAAGGAAAAGGAGGAGAACTGATCAGGATGCACTTTCAACATCACAGGTGGAGTTTATGAATATTGTTTATAAAAATGCTGAGGTGAATCCATCTGAGGATCTCACTAAATTATCTCAATACACAGGTGCCTATAATGCTGCAACTATAGATAAGGCATCTAAAGTTACACAATTAATGAAACAAAAAGATATGCAAACAGCTATGTTAGAAGAACAGGTTACAGAGAACCAGCAGAAAAGTATTCAATTATAACAGCAATTGCAAGATGAAGAGCTCAAATCCAAACAACTAGAAGAGCAACTTGTTGTTGAAAAGAAAAAGATTAATCAACAGACATTAGAAAAGCAACAGCAGCTAAACCAAGAGATAGAAAAATTACAAGCTCTTCTGCAAAATGAGAAGAATTCAAAGATTGAGCAAGAGAAGATGTTTCAATCCAGATTGGACAAGTTTAAGAATTATCCAATTTGGATCAGTTCAAAAATGAAGCCTTGGAGACAAGCAAGTTATTGTCTCAGCAATTAAATGAATTTTGTGTAAAGGTTGCAGAAGCAAAATACTTGTGCGAAATTACATCTTCCTTAGTAGATGAAGGAGTTAGTCTAAAACTTGAATTTGATGAAGCTGATGAAAAATTTTCCGAATTTCTTTTATGGAAAGACTCAGAGTCGGGAAGAAAAGAAAATCTTCCCAAGATTGTGGAAAGACATAAGGAAATTATTTTTGTAGAATGGGAACAACGTTTAATCAAAGTGGAAGGAGCTACATCCAGAGCTAAAAGTATGATGAACAATGTAACACAGCTGGTGAATAATAGCATGTATGCAATCAATTTGATTTCAAATTGTACCCCAGGAAAGTTACCTAGGGTAAAAGAAACTGATTACAGATGGAAACAAGAAATAATCAATAAGAATCAACAAATTAGCCAACTGCAAGGAATATCATGGGATATGATGTGGACCTACCTTATCAAGCCTCATAGTCAGCAAACAATGATTAAATTTCTTTCAAATGCCATCGATTGCATTATTCCTGAATTATCTGATGCCACATATACAGGGCAGTTACACTCAAAGCTTAGTCATCCAGAAGAAGTAAAGGAAATGCTCAAAATCTGCCATCTGGGCATATCAAACGCAACAGATAATCAATGAATCAGTTCACTTCAAGATCACATTTCTGTTTCTAGATTTTTGATTAGATAGATTGTAGGAATAGTTTTAGTTATTTTTTTTTATTAAGTACCTATTTAAACCCCTTTCATGAATTTAGAAAGGGGTCCTAAATTTGTAATATTTTGACTTGGAGATTACATTTCTGTACTCCATTTACTCTTATATTTTTTATAAAGGATCACATCTGGTGGTTCTATGCAAAATTTCCTTTAAGAATTGCATTTCTGTATCTTGGAGTCAGTTTTACATTGAAGTTGCTGGATTTGGATATCAAATTGCATCGGAAAGTATCAAGATGGATATGGTATTTTTATCTATTCACTGTTAATTTCTTATGTTGTGAGATATTCTCTTTTAAATTGCTATCGTTTATGTGTACTTGTTTCACAATATTTCTTTATACATATCATTTCTGAGTGTGTAGAAATATTCATCTTTTAATGCAAATGATATATGAATGATGAATGAAATATGTTATTATAACTCTGTTTAATTTCTTAAACAGAGTTATCTTTATTTGTTACTGCATATTTCAATTAAGCAATAATACATCTTCATGGTTATTGGTTAGTTGAAACAATTTAAAGTTTTATTCACATTTGATACCTGGGTTAGTTTTAGAATTATTTTATCAGTTTTAGATTAGATTAGATAGTTTATTTCAGTCATTTAGTCCCATTTTCCATTTCATCCAATCATTCCATTACCAACCCATTTAAATTATTAGGAAACTGGTCCTCTCAATCCAGTCGGAGCCACCACACCAAACGAAAAAGGAGTTGTCCTAAGGTCCCGACCGGGTGGTTAATCCCCAATGTTTGAAGCAGCGATTTTCGAGGCTTCAACACCTAGTCAACCTACTAAGCCTAAAAAACTTAGGCCAACCTAGTAAACTTTGGTTAATATATTCAACTTAGTAAACCTAGGTCAACCTAGTAAATGTAGGTCAATACTATCGATTAGGACATTATTTGTTGTTCATCATATTGTTGTGAGGCCATTTCTTGTTTGTCAAATTGTGACCTAGTAAACACACATCAACCAAGGTCAACCTATTAAACCTAATAAACCTAGACCAGCCTAATAAAACTAGTAACAAACCTAGGTCGAACTAGTAAACCTAATAAACTTGGGTTAACCTAGTAAACCTAGGGAAACCTAGTGAACCTAGTAAACCTATATCAACATAGTAAACATATGTTAACTATGTCACATTATGACATTTTTTTTTATTCACCATGGTATGATGTCATTTCCTGTTCGTCAAATTGTGACATTGTGATGTCAGATGTTGTTTTTTGTTCCTCACATTGCAACATTATTCATTATTCGTTATATTGCAATATTGTTCGTCATCACATTAAAATGTTGTGTGTTTCTTGTCACAAATTGGGAACAATAATAAAGTTAATGTTATACCAGGAGAATACTCTTCTCCTTGCTACCCAACTGATCTGTAGGGAGAGTCACGGAAACTGTGGTCTACCATTTTTCTCGTCATCTTTTATTTTGTTCTTCCTGCAAGTAGACCATGTCAGATAAACCAAATAGATACCAAAATCAAAACCATACCTCATTGAAGTTCAGGCATTAGGGGAATTTTGAGGTCTAAAATGGGCCTCTTAAGGAAATTATAAAATAATAGTGGAAATAAGAAAATAATATTATATTACATCATCAAATTTTAGAGGGGAAAAAAGAAAAAAAAAACTACTTTTTCAACTTATCTCCCTACGGGTTTACTCAAATTTCGAGTGAGAACACTCGTTGGTGCATAATTTTATTCTTAATCCAAGGAGTACCAGTGTTTCTTACTTTCGATGGAACCTGCGACATGAAAAATGAGAAATACATGAAAAACGTTATTGCAATCACGTTTTTTCATGTATTTCTCATTTTTTGTGTAGCAGGGTCCATCGAAAGTAGGCAACATAGGTACTCCTTGGACGAGGAATTAAATTTTCATCCAATAAGTACTCCCTCTTGAAATTTGAGTAAAAACTTAGGGAGATAAGTTGAAAATACAAGTTGAAAAAGTAGTTTTATTATTTTATTATGTTTTAATATTTTTACTTTTTAACCCCAAAAATGGTGAATCATCCCCCATGGTTGACATCATCATATTGAATCCTATTGGTTCTTATAAAGTTTATTTTGGTTGTAAATTTTTCTTAGGAGGCCCATTTTAGACCTCAAAATTTCTCTAATCTGAGGCTTATCTCATCTGAAAAATTAGTCCACATTAGCATGATACATATATAATCATAGTCATATCAATATAAAAACATCATACATGACCATGTAAATTGTATACCATGACCCCATGGATGACAACCATAACCTTGAAAACATCAGGTTTTACCCAAAGAGAACACAACCCGCTCTGATACCACCCTATAACTTCCTCCTCACACATTTACCCACTTTTACCATTTTTCACAGGGTAAACATGAGCTGAGGGTCACTATGATAAGAATCAACCTCCTATATGACCTTAAGGAAATGGAGTTGATAACTTAAGACTTTGCTGACCTCCCTTAGGTTCTACAGGACCTCGAGGGGCTACCTAATCCCTCTAGGTGTTCAACCCCTGAGTTAAATGTCATTTTCACTGATCTAGTGACCCATTCACTCCCTTTTCAAGGCCTATATGCAACTATAACCCTCTAGTCTCTCTCATAGGCCTTCTTCCTAGCGACTGTGTACTTTTCCAGACAGTTCTACATCTGCGAACCTAAATTTTGAGTCACTTTTTTAGTCCTAGAAATCATGCCCCTACCCATAACTCAGTGGGACTTCCAGAAATGATAAATAACATAGAAAAATATCTTCCAAACCAAAACGTGAACAAGGACTTGATCCGATCCATCCCAACCAGGATCGACATTCCATCAAACACATGATGAACATGCAACCTACATGTCATGAATTCATATTTGAACATAGGGATCTGAAACTTATCTAAGGTTTAACAAGAAGGACTAATTCCCTCTCACAATAGTTTTCATAAGACTAATTAGGTCATGCATTCATTATTTATTCATTTACTAAACAAAACATGATGATATCCATGACTAAGATCTGTAATAAAACCATGTTTATAACTAACACATAACCAGATAGATAACAATGATAGAACAACCATTAAATATACATAATAACAAGCATAATTAATCATCAAATACAAGAGAATTTTAGCTCTTATTAATCATATACAAAATCCAACCAAGTCAAGGACTTCCATGTACCACCCGACCATAGATTGGGCTAAACCAAATATTTATTTCATCCAATCACCCCTATGCCATATTCCAAGCATGAATATGGGATCTCATGGGATAAAGAAATCCATAAAAAACCAAGGGAATCCAAATTTTAAACGACCTCCACCTCATTGTACTATGATCTCGCCTAAACCGACTCCGAGATCACAAAACCAAACCAAGCTTGGATGCCTTATAATTCCTTCACCATCCCTTGAGGAATTTTCCTGTCTCCACCCACATGTTGATGGATTCTTAGAGAAAACCCCCAACCCTTGTTATTTTCTTGAGACCACCTCCCCCGGATCCAAAACCTTCTGGAAATCCAAAGCTCAACCAAGAATGAATCCCATCACACCATGGCTATCTGGAAATAGCAAGGCAAGACTAAAATTCACTGTCAAACCCCAACAAAACCCATGCCAATGACAACAAAACAACCAAATATCCACATGCACACACCATGCATGCCAAAACCTGTTACTTGTAGCTAGGAAATCATACATGTAACCTGTTACTTGTAAGTATTCTCGCTGAAGCCACTTGATCCAACATTTACTTGTGTGATCCTTGCTTTTCTTGTCCTTCCTTTGCTTTCCTTGCTTGATTTCTCCTCTTGGTTCTCTTCTCCTCTCTGAAACCAATTCCAAACCGAACTGACAAAAGGCTTAACCAACAATAGCTATGAACTAATCCTCATAAGAATTTTATTATTGATGCATCTAATTTCTTCAATTTTCCTCAATTTTCTTTCAGTTTCCTCCTCACATGAAACTATTGACCTCTCACCTTCATTTTCTCCTAATTTCCTCTATTTTCATAAATAAAATTCCAAAAATACCTTTTTTCCTTTTCAAATTCTTTTCCATTTCCTTTGCCAAATTCCCCTTAGCCATAATACACAACAAGTGATGCCCACTAGGATACTTTTCCCAACATTCAGCTTGGAATATCTGTCCCATGACCTTGGTCTTATTTTTCCTTTATTAACATTATTACATGAAATTTTAACTCAGGGTTGTTACAAACGCCATCACTTTCTCTCCCTACCTCTCTCCTTCTCTCTATCACAACTTCCCTCCTTATTTCCTCTCTCCCTCTCTCTCCATCTCCCTTATCACTCCATCTCTCTCTCTACCTTTCTCTCTCTATATCTTTCTTCTTACCTCCATCTCTCTCCCCCTCCAAATCCATCTCATTCTCCCCTCCCTCTCTCCTTCTCTCTCTTCCTTCCTCTCTCTCCCTTTCTCTCCCAGCTCCATTTGTCTCTCCCCCTCATCTCTCTTTCTTTGCCCTCCAACTCTATCACTATCTCCCTCCTTCTCTCCTTCTCTCTCCTTCTATCCCCCCTTCTCTCCACCTCTCCTTTTTTGTCTCTCTACCTCACTCCCAAACATACACACTCTCTCTCAATCTCTCCCTTGTCACTCCCTCCCTCTCTCCTTTTCTGTATCCCTCCCTCTGTCCCCCTCTCTCTCTCTCCTCCTCCCTATCCCTCATTCTCTCCTCGTCTTTCTCAATTCCTCCCTCTCTCACCTTTCCTTTCTCTCCCTTTCTCTCCTACCTCCCTCTCTCTACACCCATCTCTCTCTCTCTCTCCTCCTCCCTATCCCTCATTCTCTCCTCCTCTTTCTCAATTCCTCCCTCTCTCACCTTTCCTTTCTCTCTCTTTCTCTCATACCTCCCTCTCTCTACACCCATCTCTCTCTCTCTCTAACCCTGTCACTATCTCCCTCCCTCTCTCCTCCTCTGTATCCCTCCCTCTGTCCCCCTCTCTCTCTCTCCTCCTCTTTCTCAATTCCTCTCTCTCGCCTTTCCTTTCTCTCCATTTCTCTCCTACCTCCCTCTCTCTACGCCCATCTCTCTCTCTCTCTAACCTTGTCACTATCTCCCTCCCTCTCTCCTCTCTCTCCACCTCTCTCCCCCCTCCTTGTGTCTCCCTCTCTCTCTCTTACCCTTCTCTCCCTATCTTAGTGGACTCTCCTTCTCTCTCTTCATTCCTCCTCTCCCCTCCTCTTCAGTTTATCTCTGTCTCTCCCTTGTCACTCCATCTATCTCTCCACCTATATCATTCTATAATATCTTTGTTTCTCCCTCCAATATATCTAAAGTTAATATATATCATGATATATTAATATATATTATAATATAACATTAAATTAATGTTATATTAAATTTAATATTATAATAACCCAAAATTAATAATAATAATAATATTATTATTATTATTTTTATATAAAATTATAACAAAATTTATTATAAAACTTTAAATAAACATTTTCAAATATTATAATTTTGATGTGAAAATATTTCTTTTTAAGTTTAATTAAAGATATATTTTGTATCTAGATTTAAATGTACATTTAGCTACAACCATCCATTTTTCACTTAAATTTATTTCACTTTTTACTTAAATATAGAACAAATTTTTTTTCCTCATCAAATAGAAACCAATGAATTCGTAAAAACTTACTATAAACTAAACAAATAAAGGATATAAGGGATCACAAATACTATAAATACATAACCACATATGTTATAAGACGAGGCTAGTTAATATAATTAAGATATATTCAAGTACATTACATTGATATAACTAACCATAAGATAGATTCAAGTATATTACATGATATAACTGATTCTTGAAGTCCCGACTAACCGACGACTACCCTGTTATATGTTGTACAGGAAGGGTCAATAATCAATGGGCTGACTGACAGAGAGGATAATGGAAGAGTTTAGAGCATGGGATCGATTTGTTGATAAGATTGAACAGATGGTTTTACATTCACTATATGTTTATCAGATTTGAACAGGCTACGGGTCTGGCTGTTAATCGGGTAAAATCCTTCATTTTATATGAATTCGGTGATCTTATGGAGATCTCTTTCATCGCTGAATTCTTGGGGGTTGATAGCAGATTGGCTTCCGAAGGCTTTTGATATCTTGGGGTTATGATCAAGCCATGTGGATATAAAGTTAGAGATTGGATGTGGCTAATTGGTAGATTCTGGAGACGTATTGCCAAATGGTCGCATAAATGGCTATCTTTGGGCGGCCGGCTTGTCATGATTAGGGTTGTTTTGTCTCAGATGATGGTGTATTGGGGATGCTGGAATATTGAAAATTCCAGAATTAATCAATGGAGAAATTAAAATTCCTCTCCATTGATTAATTCTAGAATTTGCAATATTCCAACATGGTATCAGAGCTAGTCCAGGCTATTTGAAGGTCAAATAAGATGAAGGAAAGGAGTTCGTTATTACAGAAGCCTCTCCAATAGTGTGAAGGTTCAGACAAGAATAATTCAAAGGTAATTCTCTATATAGTTCTTGTGTTACTGTTGCAGTACAATTAGTAAATTTAAACACACAGTCAAGTGTTTTTGATTCATAGTTAAGAGTGCAGAATGACTGGAGCCAGCACTGGTATGGGTATGGGAAATATCCATCTCCCACAGTTTAATGGGAAAAATTATGACTACTGGTCAATAACTATGAGAGCCTTATTTGTCTCCCAAGACTTATGGGAATTTTTTGAGGATGGCTTTGAAGAGCCAACAGATGAACTTGAGTTTAATATGTTAACTCAAGCAGAAAGAGAGATTCTGAAGAGAAATAAGAAGAAAGATGCCAAGAATCTTTTATTTTTGTATCAAGCAGTGCATGAGAGTGTGTTTCCAAGGATAGTAGCAGCTAAGAGATCCAAATAAGCATGGGAAACTCTCAAGGCAGCTTATCAGGGTATGGAGAAGGTGAAGACAACAAAAATTCAGTTGCTGAGGAGAGACTTTGAGACTCTCTGTATGAAAGAGTCAGACACTATTGACTCATTCTTCACTCATGTGATTGGAATGGTCACACAAATAAGATCTCATGGAGAGACTCTTGAGGACAAGAGGATTGTAGAAAAACTCTTAAGAAGTTTACCCTCAAGATTTGATGTGATTGTCACCACCATAGAGGAGACTAAAGATCTCACAAAGTTTTCAGTGGATGAACTACATGCATCACTGATGACTCATGAACAGAGATTGGGTTGGAGTGAGAACTCATCTCTTGAACATGATTTTAAGACCCAGATGTCTTTCAGAAGAGGAAGAGGGCAAGGCAAAGGAAACAAAAGAGGAAGAGGCAGAAGCCAAAACAGAGGTGGAAGGAACAACCCTTCACATTCACATGGAAGGTGCAACAGTGAAAGTCACAGCCATGGCCAAGACAACAACCAACAAAGTGGTCAGCAGAATGCTCAAGGATAGAGGTATGACAAATCCAATGTCCAATGTTACAATTGTAAAAAATATGGTCACTATGCTAATGAATGTAGAACGAAGAAGCAAGATATGAGAAGTAGAACTAGTGCAAATTTCACTAGAGAAAATAGCAGCCAAAACAATTTGTTTTTAGCTTGTAATATGGCAGAAGAAAAGAATGAGGATTTATGGTTTCTAGACTCCAATTGTAGTAACCATATGACAGGAAACTTAGCAATGTTTTCTATGTTAGATGAGAGTGTGAAGTCACAAGTCACACTAGGAACTGATAGCAAAGTTTCTGTTATGGGAAAAGGAGATGTAAATGTTCTAACAAGATTAGGTGCAAAGAAATCCATAGCAGATGTTTATTATGTTCCAGGAATGAAATGTAACCTCTTAAGCATTGGACAGCTTGTCCATAAGGGGAATAATGTTTTCTTTGAAGATGATGTTTGTACCATCATGGAAAAACCACCCAGTAATCAGTGTATTGCTGAAGTAAAGATGACAAGGAATAGGATGTTCCCTCTCAGAATGAGAGCAGACTTGAATAATGGTGAAGAGAAAGCAGCAGTTGCACAAGAGACTTTCCAAAGCGAACCAAAAGATGATAATTGGTTATGGCACTTGAGATTTGGAAACTTTGGAGGTCTTAATTTTTTGAACAGAAAAGGAATGGTAAGTGGTTTACCATTGATAGAGAAACTGGACAGCCTTTGTGAAGGTTGTATCTTGGGGAAACAACACAGAGAAAGTTTTCCTTCCGGGAAAAGCATAAGGGCAAAAACACCCTTAGAGATTGTCCACTCAGATGTGTGTGGACCGATGCAAACTCCATCACTTGCTAACAGCCACTATATCTTAACATTTATAGATGATTTTACAAGAAAAACTTGGGTTTACTTTTTGAAAAACAAAAGTGAAGTGTTTGAAAATTTTTGCAATTTCAAAGCACTTGTTGAGAAACAAAGTGGGCTGCATATCAAAGTCTTAAGGACTGATAGAGGAGGTGAGTATATATCTAAATATTTTCTACGTTTTTGTAGAGAAAATGGTATTCAAAAGCAGTTTACAACTAGATATACTCCGCAGCAAAATGGAGTAGCCAAAAGGAAGAACAGAACCATAATGGACATGGCGAGAAGTATGTTAAAGGCCAAGCATTTGCCTAATGATTATTGGGCTGAAGCTGTACATTGTGTAGCGTATATTTTGAACTGGCGCCCTACAAAAGTAGTTATGAAAAAAGTGCCGGAAGAGGCATGGAGTGGCACAAAGCAAAGTGTCACACACATGAAGGTTTTTGGATGTGTGGCTTATGCACACATTCCAGATCAGTTAAGAAAGAAGTTGGACAGCAAGGGGGAGAAATGTATTTTCATTGGATACAGTGAGGAATCCAAGGCATACAGGTTATATAACCCATCCAGCAAGAATTTTATTGTGAGCAGGGACGTTCAGTTCATTGAAAAGGAAGCTTGGGATGGAAGCATAGAGAAAACAGTGAATGTTAAACACTGTTTATCTCATGATGAAAATGATGATGAGCTGGCTGAAATACATCCCCAAACAGCAACACCAACACAAGAGAAGAAAAGCACACCCTTGAGGAGAAATGAAAGTGCTTCTCAAAGCACACCACAAGGAGGAAATTCAAGTGCTTCTTCAAGCATTTGTACATCAAATGAAAGAGGTAAGAAATTCAGAAGTTTGAAAGATATTTATGAACAAGATATAGCTAATGAAGGTATCAATTCTTTGTTTTCTTTATATTTTCATGTTGATGATCCTGTTCATTTCGAAGAAGCTATCAAGGATAGGAAATGGATAGAAGCTATGGATTAGGAGATTAATGCCATAGAAAGAAACAAGACATGGGATTTGGTTGAACTCCCAAAAGGTAAAGATGTCATTGGAGTAAAATGGGTCTACAAGACCAAGAGTAATGCTGAAGGCAAAATAGAGAGACACAAGGCAAGACTTGTTGTCAAAGGTTATAAGCAGAAGCATGGGATAGATTATGAGGAAACTTTCACACCGGTTGCCAGAATGGAAATCGTGAGAGCAGTGCTATATATAGCAGCACAAAACAAGTGGAAAGTTTATCAAATGGACGTGAAGTCAGCATTTCTGAATGGAGTGTTAATGGAAGAGGTTTACATTGAACAACCTCTCGGTTATGAAAATAAAGGCCAAGAGCACAAAGTATGCAAGTTGAAGAAAGCTCTTTATGGGCTGAAGCAAGCGCCAAGAGCGTGGTACAGTAGAATAGACTCCTATCTACTGAAAAATGGTTTTCAAAAGTGCGAGGGAGAACCCACCCTCTACATCAAAGAAAAAGATGGTAAAATCTTGATTGTAGTCTTGTATGTTGATGATGTTATTTTTACAGGTAATGATGATTGCCTTATTGAACATTTTAAAACAGTCATGAAAGAAGAATTTGAGATGACTGATATGGGTTTGTTGAGATACTTCTTGGGAATAGAAGTAGAACAAGATGAAAATGGGATTTTTATCTCACATGCAAAGTATGTTAATGAGGTGCTTGAAAGATTTAACATGCAGGAGAGCAAAGCAGCAATCACTCCCATAGTGATGGGATTAAAACTCAGCAGAGAGGACAGCAGCAAGGATTTTGATCCTAGTTTATACAAGAGCATAGTTGGCAGCCTTATGTATTTGACTGCAACTAGGCCGGACATAATGCATGTTGTTAGTTTGATTTCCAGATTCATGGAAAAGCAAAAGGATGCACATTAGCAAGCAGCAAAAATAATTCTGAGGTATGTTAAAGGTACTAAAAGGTTTGGTATTTTATATACTACTTCAGAAAATTTAGATTTAGTTGGATACACTGACAGTGATTGGGCTGGAAGTGTTGATGATCGGAAGAGCACTTTGGGTTATGTTTTTCACATGGGTTCAGGAGCCATTTCATGGGCTTCTAAGAAACAGCCCATTGTAGCATTGTCTACAGCAGAAGAAAAATATGTGGCAGCTACAGCAGCAGCGTGTCACGCAGTTTGGATGAGAAAAATGTTGAGAAGTTTATGTCAAGAACAGGTAAAAGGGATAGTGATCTTTTGTGACAATAGCTCAGCTATTGCATTGTCTAAAAATTATGTTTTTCATAAGAGGACTAAACACATTGACACCAAGTTTCACTTCATACGTGAATTGGTTACCAATGGAGAAATTGTTTTGCAACATTATAGAATAGAGGATCAATTTGCAGATATCTTCACAAAGCCACTTGTGCAGAAAAGCTTTGAACATTTCAGGAAATGCATGGGTATGCAGGAAAAACCAGCAGTGGAAATTAAGGGGGAGTGTTGGAATGTAATTTCCAACTGCTCGGAATGATTTGCAAGCAGCAGGATGTTGATCAACGCAGAGGTTAAACCAGCGGAAAGTTGGCGGAGATCGACGGAGAGTGGGAGTTTGAACAGCCTAGATGTTAATGTGGAGCGAACCCCCACAGTTGACTTGTCGATCGGGGGTTGACCACCAATCAACGACTATGATTTAGTGTGGGGCCTCACCCAAATTTTTGTGTACGGGCGGAAGGCAGCCCCCGCAACCACCGATGTATGGTGGCTCCGCCCACGTGCCACCCGCGCACCACCAAATCACCACCGTCGCATTCAAATTTGCCATCAATGAATTTTAAGCGGTGCTGACAGAATTTTAATGCCATTAATGAAATTTTTAAGCGGTGATTTTTGTCAATGAATGACATTAAATTAAATTGAGATATTTTGTTTATAAATAGAACAGAGATGTAATTTAAATTTTTTTTAGAGACAGAGCAGATTATGTTTTTTTTATATATGCACAGCAGTGCTTTGATTATAAAAAAAAGACAGAGAGTGATATGCACAGCAGTGCATTGTTTTTTTTTTAAAGGACAGAGTAGAATTAAAATACATAGCAGTGTATGCTTGAGTCAGTGAATGAAAAATTCACAGCAGAGTTTTTTTTTGTTTGGAACTGTGTTTTGTAACAGTCCAGCAGTTGTAATCCCTCTGCAGTGAGGAAGAACTTGTAACAGATTTTTTTATGGAATAAAAATTTGTTTTATTGAGTTGAAAACTCTGTTTTCTGAGAGTGATATTTATTTCTCTGTGTTGTGGAGAGGAAGTTTAATTTCTCCATTGATTAATTCTGGAATTTGCAATATTCCAACAGGGGACACCTCTTTTATTTGCCTGAGCAGATTATTAAAAGCATCAATGGGATTATCACTAAGTTCCTCTGGGGTGGTCCCAACATGGCAAATAAATATCATCTATGCAGATTGTCTCTTCTCAACAGGCCTAAACAACATGACGGTTGGGGTATTTTAGATTCCAGATCTTTTAATAAGGCTCTGCTCATCAAATCCTTCTGGAGGGCTATCAACGGTAACAACATTTGGAACGCCATCACTAAATGCAAATATATTAGGGGTGATATTCTCCATCAGATATTTTGCATGCAATTACATCTTCCCCGATCAATGTCGATTATCTGGCTCAACTTTGCTAAGGTCCTCGGACATGTTGTCGATCGTCTCTCATGGTATTTTGGCGATGGCAGCAGGATTCCGATTGGTTTCTCCAGGTTGATAGCTATGTCTCCGCTTAACGGCCCCTCGCCTCGTCTTCTTCACAGCCTGACTAACAGGGGTATTATCTACATCTCTCAGACGTCTATTATTGGATTTATGGTGCGCCTGTTTTCAAAAATGCTACTCAGTTGGGCCTATTGGGATTTGAGGCTGACGAATGGGAATTTCTTAGAGATGATCTTCGAAGGGCTGGCTTCATTTGGTCACAGGAGGGTGACCATATCATTTGGGACGGTCCTATTAAAAATGAGGCGGTGATTGTTAGTGATGTTTACTTGCATATTAGCAGATTCAGATACGAAGATCAAATTTCAAGGGTGTTTCTTCCTTACTGGCACAGGAAAATCCCGTTAAAGATTTTGCTTTTCTGCTGGCTTGTATGGAGGGGAAAGATCCTAACGTGGGATAATCTCATTAAGCGTGGTTTTTCAGGCCCGGGTTGGTGTATATTCTGTTGTGCTAACTCCGAATCAATTCAGCACCTGTTTTTCAGATGTCCTGTTGTACTTAATCTGTGGAAGCTTTTCAGCTCCCAATTTATGGGTTCTAATTGGTCTCCTGGGGATTTCATCTCTTCGGAAAATGACTGGGATAAATTGTCTGGAAAGTTTAAGTTGCTGCCTTTTTTCTTCATCTGGGAGGTTTGGTTAGCGAGGAATAGGAAGATTTTTTAGGACATCCCTATCAGGATTCCTATGATTTTTTCAGCTATTATGAGCTGGATGGAGGATCGACCTACACAGAAGAATGTTATTGTGGACGCTTCCTCTCGCATTAGGCCGCATGAATTATCCCTTCCTGCTCTTTTCTTCGATGGTGCATGTCAGGAAGGTGTCACAGGATGTGGTGCTTGGATAAAATTACCTTCCAGACGAAGGTATCACATTCATTGGAATGGGGGTAAGGGTTCCAATAACAAAGCTGAAGTAATGGCTCTCTGGGGTGGTCTGATGGTGGCAAAGTCTCTTCATATACAGCTGTCAAATATATCTTTTGATTCCAAACTGATTATTGGATGGGTGAGTGGATCATCTGCTATGTTGAATCCGGTATTGCATGGTTGGATCCATAGGACTAAACAATTATGGAATATGTTGGGTTCTCCTCCTTTGATTCATATTTACAGGGATCTCAATTCTAGGGCTGATGGTCTATCGAAAAAAGGATTATATGTGGATTACGGGGTCATGCATGTGGCTCATTTTCTGGATGGCATTCAGATCCAGATGGATTCGGTCCCGGTTCCTTAGCTGGAATGTTTTCTCGGTTGTACTTCTTTCGATCCTTTACTACTAATTTTGCCTTCTTATCTTTTGCGACGTAACCTACTTGCTTTCCTTTCATGTTTTATAACTAATCGAGATTCAACAAGCGAGCCTGGGTCTTTATGACTTTTTGCTTCGGAGTCAGGATGGCACTTATAGTATCATATCAAGAAAGACTGTATTCTTTCTGTCTTTCAGCTCTTGGGACCAACAGTTTTCAATCCTGGCCTCATGTTTCAAGGTCCCTGATGTCAAGCGAGCCTGTTATCATCATATCCTATAGCTTTCATGGTCTTCAAGCGAGCCTATCAATCTAACAGTTCTGCACGCATATTCTCCATAATCTTTTTGCAAGCAAGCCGGATAGGTATTTTAATCAAGCGAGCGTGTTTTATATGGTATTTCAAGCGAGCCTGGACAGGATTTTTATCAAGCGAGCGTGGTTTCTATGGTTTATATGAAGCGCGCCTGGACAAGACTTTTAGTTTCTCTATTATGACAAAAAGATCTATTTGCTCTTTTAGCTACACGGCAGTAGTTTTTCATATTTCCTTTTTTTAGATTTACTAGTCTCGCATTATACATTCTCTGTAATATATTTGCTAGCATATCATTGTCTCCTTCTGTATTGGGTTGACTTTAACAGAAATGGACAGTGGATCACATGAAAGGGGTTGAGTTTTCTCCCCCTCTATCTGGTAGTCAGTCGTCCATAAGCTTGCTTATTCCTACTTTGAATAGGCATTTTTATTATGACTGTTTTATATGGCTTTTTCTCGTTGTATTTATCAGTGGTGAATTTAGGTATATCTAATATATGCAGAGTTTTTTTTCTTCTGAAAAAAAAATATTACATGATATAACTAACCATATGATAACGTAAATTTTAATTTTACAATAACTAACCATATAATGAAATAACGTAAATTTTACAATTAAATATAACAGATAAATTATAGCAATAACTTATAACAATTAAATTAAATATAACGAAATAACAAATCCATTTCCAAGTTATTTTACTAATCTACAGTAAGTTATAACATAAATGGAGTTAGATGGATCTACACTTGAACTACACCTTTTCTGTGTGTTGTTGCCATAATAGCGTAGTTTCAAAATAAGTTATTTTATCATCTAAACGAGTGGGATATTTTGCCATATATAACCATGCAGTTTTAGCGATTATTTTCATCACGTTCCACGTCCCTATCCAACATCGCACCCTCATCGTCGGTTATTTCAAAAACCAAATATAAAATAAATAGACACGTGGAACAATGGGTAAAGCATCTTTTATATATATATATAGAACCATCGGCAAAGCACCATATCCATACACATGTTATATTTTCTTATGATTGAAACCGCAGGTAATAATACATCATTATATTCTCTGTTTCTGCGTTATCTTGTATCATTGTGTTTGTTGTTGTGCATAGTTTATTAAATCAGTATCATATCAAATTGACAAGGAATTAGAATAGTAACTGTTTCTTTTTGGATACAGAATGAAATTCTAATTCATTCAAATTACTGTACTGAAGAATTTTTGTGAAAAAATAATTCGGTCTAATTTATCAGTCCAGAAGAAAAAATAATAATTCGGTCCAATTTATCAGTCCAGAAGTTGTCACACATTATGATAATAAATGCGATACACATTTAAAAATTAAATTAATTTGGAAAACCATTAATGATCACAGCTAAGTGGCATACACTACACAATAACGGTGAAACAACCTCATTTGATGGATGGCAAGGTAAGTTACGGAGTCTCTTCAAACCCAAAAAAAATGCATACGTCTATTGGTGGACATTCAATACTTTATAATTTTTGTTTTTAAATACTTTATGTATGAATCCAATGATTGAGAAGAACGTCAAATCCCAGTAGCATGAACATGAGAAGAAGATTCGACCAGAACGATCTAACTTAGTTAATTGGGTAGCTGGTTAATTGGGTTTTTGTTTTGGTCCATGAAAATTATTTTTATTAATTTTTGTACGATTCTTTTTTTCCAAGAAAAAACAATAGAGAAAATGTTTTATATACATCATAAAACTTGTTCAAGAAGTGGCAATTGTGGTACATAAAAGAACTAGCATGTTTCAATTTAAGATAGACAAAAAAATTCCCAAAACTTTCAAAGACATGATATGTTCTTCAAATACATGATTGATATGTTATTAAATAGGGGCTTTTTTCAAGACAAAATTCAATGATCTTTAAAGGAGCATTGTCATTTCGTATGGACACAAAAAGAAAGAAAGATTAAAAAAAAATGGATAAACCCAAAAGAAGAGACATATGTAGTTGGAACCTATAAAGCACAAAGACAGAAGAAAATCTAACTAAATCTGAAAAAAACCATGACTTTGGACAACCCCCTCTAGAAAGAGTTGAAAATGAATCTTCCATGACACGCTTGGATAAAGAGTCAACCTCAAAATTATGTTCTCTAAAAACATGTTGGAAGGATATCGAAGTGAAGAGATACTTTAATCCTCGGATCCTTTACATCTAGTTGAAAAGGGAAGGAACATGTAGTGATATATGATCTTGTATCTGAATTGATTGTAGAGAGAGAATCCCCAACAATTAAGAGGTTGTTGACACTAAGGCATTGAGCAACTTGTAAGGCACCCCATAATGCAAGCATTTCATCCCTACAATTGTCCCCAAAGCTATAAAACCACCTAAATTGATGGGAGCTCCCTGGATTAATGTGGAGAGAGACTCCACAACCATAATGACCTCCAGCTGAGGCCCCATCGAAGAAGAAAATCAGAAAAGAGTTGGACAGATCGAGAAAAGTAATATTCCTTGAGGATTCCCTCGGACTCCATGGACCAATTTCTTAAAAGTAGGAAACAATACAAAGAGAAGTAAGTTTGACCTCAGGGAGGATATCTTCAAAAATGTATTCATTCCTCGAATGCCAGATACCCCAAAAAAGATATAGAGGGAGAGCCCTAAATTATTTAGAATGGCGTTCGCATGAGCTAATCCATGCTCAGATTGAGGATTGTTCTCATGTAATATGAATCCACATAAGAGAATAAACCTCTTTCTAGATGTCCCTAGCAAAAGGGCAGAGAATGAATAAATGTAAACAATCCTCTAGGTCGGCTTTGTAGAGAACACAACATTCAGGGCCCGTCATTCCTTTCTTCATAAGGGTATCCAAGGTTAAAATTTGGTTGTAGATTATAAGCTAAGAGAAGCATAAGGGTTTGAGGGGGGACGTCCAAAGACCACATATGCATAGAGATATCAACATGAGGGAGAAAATTGATACCAGAAGTGGTATATTTATAAACGCCGTAAGCCACAATCTTACCATCCGTTATGTGACCTCCCCAAACCAATTTGTTTAGACCATAGGAGAGTGATATATCGACTTGAATGAGATTTTCCCTATATGTTTCCCATTCAACCTCTAGATGGGCATGAATCCCAATTACCAAGCATGAGGCGAGGTTGGATTTGACAAAGGCACTTGAGGACCCATCCTAATACTAGCAAAGTTGGAAAAACCCCTCTAATTAAGGGCATATATAATAGGGTTTGATAGAGAGTGGATACCAAGCATGCCTTTAATGGCATCCAATCCCACCAAGACCTTCTAACCATTTCCAAAAACCCATTGAAGATTACTTCCAAGCTAAGGAATTGCAGTTCGTAGGCTTCTCCATGAGGCAAATTTGTCTGATTTTGATGAGGCCCATTCCCTGATCCACTCCAAATGATTGTGGCAAGTGTATTTTTTCTGAATGATACTGTGCCAAAGCCATTGTTCGCCAAAAATACACCATAAGCTCACATCTAGGAGAGCTAAATTGAAGCTTCTAGAATCCAGGATTCCCCAACCCCCTTTTTTTACTGATTGAGAGATTAAATATAGGCCAACAAGGGGAATCATCCTTATGTTTCCCAACCGAGACCATAGAAATTTAGACACAATTAATTCTATTTTTTTAATAATAGCTTGGGGGATTAGGAAGATGTGCATCTAGTATATTTGGATACCCTGAAATACCACTCTGATCATGATGACTCTACTTCCTAAAGTAAGCCATTTATGATCCCAACGAAATAACATCTTCTCAAATTTTTGTACAAGACAATCCCAATCATAGATTTTGTATCCAAGGGGCTTTAAGAAACAACCCAAATATTTGAAACCAATTTATAGTGGACGGATCCTTACCTCAAACATTTCTGCAATTCTTTTTAACTTCACCAAGTCGCCTTCATCAGATATTAGCTTTGATTTGTCTTTGCTAATTTTGAGACCAAAAGCCTTATAAAATTTCTAAAAATTTTTGTAGTTCAAGTTTCCCATTCTGAGAGTCTATTAGTTCCTTAAAACTATTCGGTCGTCCGAAGTTATTTTCTTATGAGCGGCACAACTACTAGCACCCAATTTGCATGGTGTTATACCTCAATTTCTCCTGAAACCAACGCCATATGCAATGTGATATTCTAGTTCTTCTGCTCCTCATTTACTAGGGAACCTACCAAACACGTTGAATCACTAGCAAATATTTTAGGACGGACTTACTTACACATTTCCCTCATACTGGGTTGTAGAATGTGCCTCTCGACGCAAGCATTAACGCAAATTATTTTTAGTATTTTTAAAGGACTAACATACTTACACATCACCTTCATACTGAGTTGTAGAAAACGCCTCTCGACACAATTGTTGGGCCCAAATTAAGGTATGATTCTCACCCTGTAAATACTTCAAATTATGTTATAATTTCGAGGGAATCCCTCTTCACATTAACAATAAGGAATAAAAGATCATGGAAATGGGAACAATGGGACTAATGATGAAAAGGATGTTTTATAATAGGAAATTGACTTCTCTTATCTCCACATGCAGGAAAGAAGAATGCCTGGACCAATAGGGAATGGAATCCAACCAAAAGACATGAGCATATGAAATCCCAGCAATTCCAACAGCCGGTAGAAGGAAAAAAAACAAATCTGAGTCCAAGAAATCAAACGACAACCACACGTAGCAGACTATCATTTGAGAAACACTTTCAAAATTCTTGGAAATCACCTTTAAAAGGGCAAAGGATGGAGGAGAAGGGGAGTCAAAAAAACAAGAAAGAAGATTCACCCTGTAATAGACAAATCAGGAACAGTCTGTCTAATTACGTTTTTGTAACATCAATGTATGTGATATAGAACTTTGAATAATCATCTTTTGAAGTTTTTACAGTGCTAAGGCTTCTGGTGGTCTGGGACCAACCTCTGGAAGCTCCACGCACGTTTTCATACTCTGAGTAGTTATAGAACCGATGCTTATGAATTTGATGCAGTTGTAACGCATATCTCCATTTAATACAAATACAGTTCTCTTTCTTTAAGATTGTTAGAAATTGTGTTCCTAGAGTAGGACAAGTGAAATCGTATTTTCCAACTTACGACAATGTTTTGTTATCAATAGATAGTTCCAGTTCCTTTGTTGTCATTGCATTTGAATTACAGATCGTAAATAAGTTGATTTTAGCATTATCTTTCTTTATGAATTGCGTTCTATTTCTAGCATAACGAAGTGTTCAACCCTTGATCAATGTTGCTTAATTAAGTCATACAAAGAACTCCATTGCAAAATTACTTAATTACTTGTTGTACACGTTATTTAATTCGCTTCAATAATATTGTTGTTTCATTATTGTCCATCTTAGTCATAATGTTGTTCCATTACTGCACAGCTAATTATATTGCTGCTTCATTATTGCTTAGTTAGCTAGATGGTTGATTCAATTCGATTCCATTATTGATTAGGTTAGTTAGAATATCGTTCCATTTAAATCCATTACTATTCAGTTCAATGCTTTCTTGGTTTATCTATATTGTTGTTCAGTTCAGTTAAGCTGTTGTTTTATTCCATTAGAGAAACACAAATTCCTGTTTCTCAATCTTAGGTTAAAAATCCATCCAAGTCACCCTTCATAGGATAAACAAGTTCAGGAAGTTAGTAAATTCTTCTTCACAACTGACAAGGAGCATCTGTAGACCAACTAACTCGCATATATTGTGTCGACACTCTTGGAATAAAAAGACTTACCCCGGGTTGATAATTAAATGAGGAAGCACTAGAGTTGTCAATAAATAGTCACCTTTATCCGAACCAACATTTTAGCACCGTTGTCGGGGAGAGTGTTAAGAGTCATCTCCCTTATTTAATCTTTTCTCCATTGCTGTGAAGAATTGGGTATTGAAAATGAGAGGTAATAACCTGCGTACTGGCAAGAAACATGCTTTCCCTTTAGCCCGCTCACCAGCAAGTTGTACAAAGAACCATAGGATAGGTGCTCTTGTTTTATGCCTAGGGAAAAGAAGATAGAAGCAATCCGAAATCATTCACAACCATCCTCACAACCAAAAGGACCAGTGATCCTTGGGAGGACAACATATATAAACGAAATCATTAGGAAAGCTGAATCTCAGGCATCTATAAGACCCAAAAATATTTCCATTCAAAGTCCTAATGTACTTCCTCAGGCAGTAGCCTCACCATCTGTAGCCTACGTCGAGATTCACAGCAAGATAGAGGGGTCTGAGCAAAGCCTACAGACTGTCATTCATAGAGACATTGACCCTTCAAAAGAGGGAGGCTCTTGCAACTTGCAAGAAGGCGGGGGAGAAACTAGTGGAGGAATTCACATAGAGATATCAGAACCTAAGTCCCCTAAAGAAGTAGTTGAAACAGAAGTTCTTAAAATTCTAGATCAGGGAAGTGTTGTAAAACCCCCACCGCATTCACCTCCCAAGCTTATTAAAATCTCCCCTCCAGATCAAGAATTTCTCGAAGATTTCTGGCACTTCTTTGATCATATGGAAAATAATCAAAATCGGAATCAGAGGCAGACATCAACATTATATTACCCTATTGTTGATCATGATTCCAATGCCCCTATGAAAGCCATTCCCTTGCACAACATCCCTGCCTTTCATGGGATAACCACAGAAGATCCTGATGCATTCCTATTTGAATTTTATGTCTTATGCATAGGATATGACTACACCACTGATCCCTAGAAACTAAAATTATTTCCCTCCACCTTAAAAGGGACTGCTCTCCGCTGGTTCATGGGATTAGGAGGGGGAACTATAAACAACTGGGACCAAATGAAGAACACTTTTCTTACCAAATACCAAGACTATTTTCGAACCCGAGATCTAAAAGGAAAAATCTTTAACATGTCTGCAAAAGACAATGAAACATTAGAGGAATACATAGAAATATTTCAATACAATTTACAAAGATCCCCATATACCACATTGTCCAAGGACATTTTAAAAACCACAATGCTTAAAGGGATGAAGGAAGAATGAGTTGAAATGCTTAACATAATGGGGAAGGGAGACATTTATCAGGAAGAATATGACGAGATTATCTCCTTATGTATTAGATGCTCCCGGGGTAGCTCACACAATAGACCCATTGGGCGTGATTCTATGAAGAAGGATATTAAGCAGACCAATGGAAATGTAACTAGGGCAGAATTTGGAAATTTGTTAGAAAATTTCAAAATTGACATCCTGGGTACTTTGACAGCGCAACTTAATGTTTACAAGCCAAGAAAAAACAAGTTATAGCCGAGCAAAACCTGGTTATCTTTTGCCCAAGATGTCGAAAGAAGCACAGCCAGAGGGAGTGTCCTTTAGACATGGTCCAGACGTGTGCTATCTACACTAAGGATCATGCTAAGGACCATTGTCCTTCACTTCCCGAGTTTAAAGTTGTCTACAAGGAAGAAAAAAGAAGAAACAGAGCCAGTCTATTTAATGAATCAGCGTCGGAAATGGAAGGCACGACCTAGCATACCGCAAGACCTGCCTCAATTACTTCCTGTTGTCACAATTCAGCTAGAAAAACCATGCAAAAACTTGGCAGACTCAAAACCCCTTCCTAGCTTGGCCAAACCAAGCATTTCCTATACCACCTTGGCCTACATAGCCTCCATCAGGAATTAATTGGAAAAACCTCCCTAGATCTCCCCCTTATTGGTAGAATATCCCGTATCAAAACCAATGGCCAAACCCTCCTACTCAAAACACCAATTGGAACTGGCAACGACCTATGGGGATGGGAAATCTACTGATAGGAGCAGGGACCTAACAATTACTAGCTTCCTACCCAATTCAGAATAACCAATAGCCTGCCATACACCCTCAATTACCAGCCCAACCTAATCCCAACCCCAATAATAGACCGGTTCAACTAATTCAGATCATAGAGGATCCAAAACCCAATGCCGAAAAAAAATAGTGCAACGAATTGAGGTTAAGATCAAGACGTACCATATTACCTATAGAGGCCACAACTCCACCTTAGTCCCAAGTTGAAACATCCAAAGGGCCTAGCTCAACAAATATAATAGAAATAGGTAAAGATAAGGAAACAATTGACCAACAAAGACCTGAAGAACTTAGGGTGACTCCACCTCCATTCCCTGAGAGATTAAACCTACCCAGACCTATAATCAACCCAGATTTTGACATCCTGGGGGAACTAAGAAACCTTTGTATTAAAATTCCTCTTCTCCAGGCCATCCAAGACATTCCCATCTATGCAAATAAAACCAAGGAATTATGTGGAAAAAAAACAAATTAAGAAAACAATGGCTGCACCTACCGTTCATGTGGTAGGAACACTATCTGACTTGCTATTAGGTAGAGAATCACCTGTGAAATATGAAGACCCAGGAAAAACCCATTGTAACCGTGCAAATTTCTGGACATTCATTTCCAAACACATCGACTGACCTAGGGGCAGCCATTAACATCCTAACTACAGGAGCTTGTGAAAAACTGGGCATATCAGTTTTAGAACCTACAACCACACTTATGGAATTAGCTGACAGATCTGTTATCAAACCGGAAGGTATAGTGCAAGACATCATGGCCTCAGTGGACTCGTGGGAATACCCAGCTGATTTTTTAGTCATTAATCCAAAAAACAGGATGGAAGGGCACCCGTTGATTCTTGGGCGGCCTTGGCTAGCCACAAAAGATGCTTACATAGGCTGTCGAATAGGTAGCATGACTATCACTAGAGGAAACTCTGTAAAAAATATCATTATTTATCCGTCTCCCAAACCAAGTCTTCCCACGATAAAAATTCACAAACACCAAGATACATATTGGGAGAAAAACATTGGTCCACCTCTGACACTAGCAGAAGCCCTCGAATTCAAGGATCAAACTGAATATGATTTGATTAGTAACATTATGAATCAGCCACCCAAACCTGAAAATTTGAAATGCCAAATGATGAAAACAGTCCTTGAACATAAAGGTCAAGAGGACCCTGTGGTAGACTTTGAGACTCAACATAGCTCCACAGCCACTGTTCGTAACAGTATACCTATTGAGATCAAAACATGAAAGAGTCTAAATATTAACAATAGCCTGGATGAAATCCAAAAGCAAAAACTTATAAAAGTCCTCCAGAAGCACCAGGGTGCATTTGCGTGGGATTACCAAGACATGAAGGGCTTGGACCCACAACTGTGCACGCACCACATCTATACTGATAGGGAAACACACCCTGTTAGACAACCCCAATGAAGACTAAACCCTCATTTAAAAGAAATTGTAAAAGAAGAACTGCAAAAACTGTTAGATGTAAATTTCATTTATCCCATCTCAGACAGCAAATGGGTCTCCCCTTTGGTGGTCATCCCTAAAATGAATGGGAAGTGGAGAATATATGTAGATTACAAAGAATTAAATAAGGAAACTCGGAAAGATCATTTCCCCCTTCACTTCATTGACCAAGTCCTTGACACATTAGCTGGAAAACGGTTCTTCTCTTTCCTTGACAGATTCAGCGGATACAATCAGATCCAAATAGCTCCCAAAGACCAAGATAATACAACCTTTTCCTGCCCATGGGGCACTTTCACTTACATATTTTTACCGTTTAGATTATGCAATGCCCCAGAAACATTTCAAAGAGCCATAATTAGAAATTTTTCTGACTTAATAAATGAAGGACTTGAAATTTATATGGATGATTTTACACCCTATGGAGAAGAATTTGATCAAGCACTAGAAACATTAGACAAAGTGTTAGAATGATGTATTACTACTAGACTATGTCTAAGCAATGAAAAATGGCACATGATGATGACTGAGGGGGTAATCATAGGCAACTACATTTTGTAGCTGGAATATAGGTAGACCCGGCTAAAATAGAGGTAATCCTTCTATTGGCCACAACTTGTACACAAACGGAGGTACACAGTTTCCTGGGATATGCAAGATATTATCACAGATTTATAAAAAAAATTTTACAGATAGATGCACCTCTATATGCTTTGACTGGAAATGTTGAATTCCATTGGACTGAAAAATGTGACACTGCTTTACAGACTTGAAGAATCTGGTCTCAACAACACCAATATTGCGAGGTCCTAACTGGAAACTACCCTTTCATATCTCTTCCGATGCATCTGATACAACAATAGGAGCAGTACTTGGCCAAGAATAATACCGAAAGCCTTATGCTATTTATTATATCAGCAAAAACCTTACTCCTGCCGAATTAAATTATACAGTAACTGAGAAAGAATTCCTGGCTGTAATTTATGCTATCAATAAATTTAGGCAATGCATAACCGGATATCAAGTGTTCTTGTACACTAACCACTCTGCTATTATATATTTAGCTAATAAACTAATTATGAATGGAAGAATAACTCACTAGCTACTGCTATTGTAGGAATTTGATATTAAAATCAAAGACTGTCCAGGGAAGGAAAATGTGGTCGCAGACTTCCAGTCCAGAGTCCCCAAGACAGAAAACACACTAACAGTTGACAATCAATTCCCTGATGAACACCTATTTGCTGTAGCAGTCAAAACACCATGGTATGCAGATGTGGCAAATTATCTGGCAGTTGGGAAACTACCCAGACATTTAACGACGAGAGAAAGAAAATTGGTTGTAGCACACAGCGCAAGATTTTCTTGGATTGGAGGATACCGATTCCATACAGGGGCTGATATGCACATACGCATATGCAAAAGGGAAGATGAAATCTACGACATCTTACGGGCTTGTCGCGATGAACCCTTTGGTGGTCACTTCGCAAAATGACGGACGGGGCATAAAGTGTTGCAATTAGGCTATTACTGGCCTATGATTTTCAAAGATGCAAAGAAGTATGTTCAGGCCTGTGATAGTTGCCAAAAAATAGGCCGCACAGGCCAAGATGATGAAATTCTACTGCAACCACAATTGGTGGTGGAACCATTTGAATGATGGGAATTGGACTTCGTTGGGCCATTCAACCCACCATCAAACTAGAAAGCCCACATATTAGTTGCCATGGATTATGTCACCAAATGGGTGGAAGCAGTAGCCTTGTTAAGAGGCATGGAAGAATCAGTAATTAAGTTTATCTTTGAACTATTTGTACGATATAGCCTGCCAAGGGAAGTGATAACCGATGGGGGGGCACAATTCACAAGCAATAAGATCATATCTACCTTAAGAAATCACCATATCATTCACAAAGTTATGTCTCCTTACCACCTGCAAGCAAACGGACAAGTCAAAAGTGCTAACAAAGTCCTGGAGGCAATCCTTACCCAATAGCAGCACACCACTGGGACTGGACCACTAGACTACCAGAAACCTTATAGGCTTATCAAACAACCTAGAGAAATACCACTGGATATTCACCATATTATCTATTATTTGGGAGAGAACCTATCTTCCCTATTGAGTTTGAAATTAAAACACTAAGAACAAACCAGGAAGTTGAATTGGACTTAACAAACGCTCAAGATAAAAGACTCCAACAAATAAATGAACTGGATGAAATTCGACTGATTGCCCTGCAACGCACAATGATCATTCAACAAAAGCAAGCCAAGTGGCACGACAACCTAATAAAGAGGAAGGTATTTCAAAAAGGAGATTGGGCACTCCTCTATGATTCTATATTCCAAGACTTTCCAGGAAAACTGCAAACAAGGTGGCTCGGTCCATATGAGATTCAGGAAGTACATAGCAATGGTGCCCTCACCTTGACCACTATAGATGGGTCTGGCTCAACATTTTGAATTAACAGGCACAGAGTACGCCTCTATCACAAACCTCTCACAAAAGAATCTTTCTGTCAACAGGCACGAAATGATCCCACCATCCAAGTTGTGGCGCAAGGGGGTGACAACCCCAAAAACTCAAGTACATAAGAGGTTTGACAGCATCACTTGTAAATAATGTACATAATTGTTTTGCTTGTTGTACATTCGTCACATTTGCAATCCATTGTTCATTGTAAGATTGTGTTTTTTTACTGTTGTGTCTTTTTCATTGTTCAATTCGCGGACAATTGCTGTTCAGTTTGTTAACGGCTGTTGTTCAATTAAATTAAATGGCCATCTGTAGTTTCTTACTTTTTTGTTCAATTTATGAACAGCTGCTGTTCAGTTTTCGAACGGCTGCTGTTCAGCCGAGCTGAACAAGCTGTTTGTTCTGTTTTTTTATTGTTGTTGTTCAATTCGAGAACGACTGCTGTTCAATTTTTGAACGGCCGCAGTTCAACCGAATTGAACAACTTTTCCCTGTTTTTTTTAATTTTTTTGTTCAATTCTAGAACAGATGTTGTTCAATCTTTGAACGTCCACTGTTTAATCAAATTGAACAACTTTTTTCCCGCGTTTTTTAATTTTTATGTTCATTTCGAGAACAACTGCTGTTCATTTTGTGAACAGCTGTGGTTCAACCGAATTGAACAGATTTTCGTTGTGTTTTTTTAATTTTGTTCAATTCAAGAACAACTGCTATTCAGTTTGTGAACGGTCGAGGTTCAACCGAATTGAACAGATTTTTGTTGTGTTTTTTAATTTTTCTGTTCAATTTGAGAACAACTGTTGTTCAATTTGTGAACGGCCACAGTTCAACCGAATTGAACAAATTTTCGTTCTGTTTTTCAATTTTGCTATTCAATTCAAGAAAAAAACTGTTGTTCAAATTTTGAATGTTCGTGGTTCAACCAAATTGAACATCTTGTTGCTGTGTTTTTAATTTTTCTATTCAATTCGAGAACAACTGCTGTTCAATTTTTGAATGGTCGCGGTTCAACCAAATTGAATAGATTTTTACTGTGCTTTTAATTTTGTCGTTCAATTTGAGAATAACTATTGTTCAATTTTTGAATGGCCGCGGTTCAACCAAATTGAAGAGATTTTTTCCATGCTTTTAATTTTTCTATTCAATTCAGAAACATCTGTTGTTCCATATTTGAATAGCTACTGTTCATTCGAATAAAACAACCATTTTTTATCAATTTTTTTGCCGAACAATCTTTAAACAACTGTTGCTCAGTGTCTTAAGAACCATTTTCCTTCTCTCTTTCAACTGCCATTAGTTCAAATATGATATCAAAAAATTTAGGACCTTATAATGATATGTCTTTTTGCACTATTCGAGTAATATGTCCCTGCAACATGAAGAAATGGAACAAGGGGTATTAATGGTATTAGTTTTTTTCTTCTTTCACCATCCCTCACTCTTAAGGAGTCAATGAGCCTCCCTTAACAATCATTGTGTGTCATGCAAATCTTTAAGAGGATAGGGGGTCTCATTACGAGCCAACCTACCATGATCATAAGGATTGAACAAGTGACATGCCCATTATGGCTACCACACCAGGGTAATGACCTTCTCATCTATTAGAAGGATATGAGGTCTCATCACGAGCCAACCTGATCACTCTGTTACAATTCTAGTGAATGAAATTGTGACTATCTGGCTACCACACCAACACAGTGACCTCCTTATAGGTCAAAATGTTACAATCCAAAAGGAAGTACTACATTTACATGAAAATATTAAGAGAGGATAGGGGGTCTCATCACCAACCAGGCTACCATGTTCATAAGAGTGTAGCAATTGACATGCCCATTATGGCAACCACACCAGGGTAATGACCTTCTTAGTAACTTGAAGGATAGGAGGTCTCATCACGAGCCAGCCTGATCATTTTTATACAACTCTAGTGAGTGGCACCATGGTTACCTGGCTACCATACCAGCATGGTGATCTCTCCATCAAATTGGCAAAACAACTATTCTTACATAGGGATCATGGCTCATTTTTTGGGTTAAATAGAAACCCTGTCGAGGCTATGAACACCTGCTGGCAGTAGTGGCTCTGCTTGTGGTATGAAAGAATGCTCCTTTAATAACCAATTGCTGTTATATACACCTTGTCTTCCATTTTATTTACCACAAAGCTATTACTCGAATTAGTGACAATCATGACTTACCATAAGAATAAATAACAAAGATCTGTTCACATATTTTGAACTTTGGAATGACAACGCCAATCATTACTTGACTCAGTCTTGCTTCCGTCATAAATTTTCAGTCGTGCAAAGACATCATATCGCAATAATGGCAATACTATTTTCTCTCACTTTCCGGTCACCTCCACACAAGATACAATTATGAAAACTTCTAAATCTGACCTTTTGATGCATATGTAGTAATTACTCAACTGTCAATCCTTCACACCCAGATTTACCAAATTCTGACATTCCCATGTCTGCATTCATAACTGGCCAAATCTCTCCTGTACTTGAGGGCGTGGGCGCCCTTTCTTCAAGAGAGGGGGTGTAATTGGCCTTAATTCAACAAACATGTGAAATCCCTGCACAAATCTTGTTAGACGCATCGATAAACACTACAATTAAGGCATGAATATTATTTATGCAGAGCCGGAGTCTCTCTTCTTCTTGCAGACAACACCCAGTCGAAACAACAGAGCCAAGAAGAAAAATAACCAGAGGAAAAGAGAATATCATTTATGGGAGGAAATACCCTTTGAAGCGAGCCTGCAAACTTTCCGATTTCAAAAGTGGCAAGTGCCATCCTCTAGCGAGCTGGAAGGCTGACATATGTACATAGACTACAAGGATCCAACACGAGAATTGCAATTGAATTTTTGAAAAATCTGCAGGAAGGGAAAACCAGAGTTAAAAACCAAACTATACTAGTTACACTAGAGAATTTGGCGGAAATTCCGACGGCCAATTCGTCGCTATTCCGACACATATTCGTCGCTGGAGCGACAGTTCAAGGGCGGACAAACTGTGGTTTCTCATGTCGTCGCCGTTCCGACGCAAGTAAAAAGTGTCGCACTATCGACACTTATTCCGACGTTCCGAACAGGCGTCACTCTTCCGACGTCTCACAAACCGTCGCGGCTCCGACATTTTAAACGTCGTTTTTCCGACGCCCATAAACCGTCGCAGTTCCGACTAAACGTGGTCCGACGTTTTGACGTTGCTCTTCCGACGCTTGTAAACTGTCGCAATTCCGACTAAACGTGGTCCGACGTTTATCACGTCACTCTTCCGACGTCTGGAAGATGTCGTAATTCAGCGATATGTGGTCCGGCGTTTGGAGTGATCGCTCCGACGTTTTCATCTTGTCTCTCTTGGCCATTGGATTGTCGCGATTCGACGTTTAACGCGTCGGCGCTTGACGTTTTCCTCTTGTCTCTCTTCGACGTTCCCGGATTATGGCAGTTCCGGCGTCTACAAGGCGTCGGTAGACCTTGAGGAGGTTCAATTTAAAAAAAAAATGTTAAAATTGTAAAAGGCGAGGGATATTTATTTGAAATATTATATGAAGTAAAAAACGAGTCCATGAAAGTGAAATAGTAGTATGTAGAATAGTAAAGCAACAGATAGAGTACCGACGTCCATTGTTCCAAATACAAATTAAAGTACCCAAAACCCTACAACGGTGAAGTAAAACAGTCCATGAAAGTGAAATAGCAGTATGTAGAATAGTAAAGCAACAGATAGAGTACCGACGTCCATTGTTCCAAATACAAATTAAAGTACCCAAAACCCTACAACAGTGAAGTAAAACAGTCCATGAAAGTGAAATAGCGGTATGTAGAATAGTAAAGCAACAGATAGAGTACCGACGTCCATTGTTCCAAATACAAATTAAAGTACCCAAAACCCTACAACAGTGAAGTAAAACAGTCCATGAAAGTGAAATAGCAGTATGTAGAATAGTAAAGCAACAGATAGAGTACCAACGTCCATTGTTCCAAATACAAATTAAAGTACCCAAGACCCTACAACAGTGAAGTAAAACAGTCCATGAAAGTGAAGATATTATATGAAGTAAAACAGTCCATGAAAGTGAAATAGCAATATGTAGAATAGTAAAGCAACAGATAGAGTACCGACGTCCATTGTTCCAAATAAAAATTAAAGTACCCAAAACCTTGCAACAGAGAAAAACACTAATCATAATCATGTGAGGAGTGTGATATGTCCAAAATATAAAAAGACCATCAGACCATATCAATAAACCAGCAACATAGACCAGCATCGCTAGTTTTGAAGGCAGAGTGATAAACATTAATCATATTTTTTTTTTCACAAGAGAAAAAACGATGTTTTGAATATATTATATGAAGTAAAACAGTCCATGAAATCATTACATTTTCACATCTGAAGATTGGAACCCAAATATACATCAAGAAAAGTGGAAGTCCCACCCCAGACAGTGATAGAAAAATACCCCATGTCACATACAGGGACTTGATATAAAACCCAGTAACGGTCCACATGGAGATTATCGACAATCTGAGAAAGCATCCAAATATGCCAGAGGCATCTATAAGAAAGTGAAATAGCAGTATGTAGAAGAGTAAAGCAACAGATAGAGTACCGACGTCCATTGTTCCAAAGACAAATTAAAGTACCCAAAATCCTTGAACAGAGAAAAACGCTAATCATGTGAGGAGTGTGATATGTCCAAAATATAAAAAGACCATCAGACCATATCAATAAACCGGCAACATAGACCAGCATCGCTAGTTTTGAAGGCAGAATGATAAACATTAATCATTTTTTTTTCAGAAGAGAAAAAATGCTATTTTGAATATATTATATGAAGTAAAACAGTCCATGAAGTCATTACATTTTCACATCTGAAGATTGGAACCCAAATATCCATCCAGAAAAGTGGAAGTCCCACCCCGGACAATGATAGAAAAATACCCCATGTCACATACAGGGACATGATATAAAACCCAGTAACGGTCCACATGGAGATTATCGACAATCTGAGAAAGCATCCAAATATGCCCGAGGCATCTATAAGAAAGTGAAATAGCAGTATGTAGAATAGTAAAGCAACGGATAGAGTACCGACGTCCATTGTTCCAAATACAAATTAAAGTACCCAAAACCCTGCAACAGAGAAAAACGCTAATCATGTGAGGAGTGTGATATGTCCAAAATATAAAGAGACCATCAGACCATATCAATAAACCAGCAACATAGACCAGCATCGCTAGTTTTGAAGGCAGAGTGATAAACATTAATCATTTTTTTCACAAGAGAAAAAACGTTGTTTTGAATATATTATATGAAGTAAAACAGTCCATGAAGTCATTACATTTTCACATCTGAAGATTGGAACCCAAATATCCATCCAGAAAAGTGGAAGTCCCACCCCAGACAATGATTGAAAAATACCCCATGTCACATACAGGGACATGATATAAAATCCAGTAACGGTCCACATGGAGATTATCGACAATCTGAGAAAGCATTCAAATATTCCCGATGCATCTATAAGAAAGTGAAATAGTAGTATGTAGAACAGTAAAGCAACAGATAGAGTACCGACGTCCATTGTTCCAAATACAAATTAAAGTACCCAAAATCCTTGAACAGATCAAGAAAAACGCTAATCATATGAGAATTCAAAGTAAAGTTAATCTATTAACATTGCGAATAAAATTACACCGAAGTCAAAAACATTGCCTGGCCATACTCATGGCAAATTTGTCATCAAAAAATCAAAAAATTAAGAAGACTGCCCTCATACGGGGAAACCAGTCTTGAACGTTTAATTTACAGAATTCAAAAATATTACTTAAAGGTCCAGCACGGTAAAATAAACTAAAAGCAGCCCAATTAACTGGGCCTGCTAAGCAAGAAAAACAAATCAACCAAACTAATCCTCCGCTGGTTCCTCCACGATTCGGCACCATCCTTCGGAAGGTCCAGGATCGCTAGGTGATACCTCCACATGCATGCCACGGCTCCCCCCCTGAAGGCCCGAATGCTGGCCGGCTTTTTCCGAGCTCAGACTCGCCGGACGGGTGCATTCTTCCTCCGTTTGGGCCTCCTCGCGGAAGACCACAGTGACTACAGCTGTGATTCGCGGGCGGTTGAGAGTGCAATCAAAGGAAAATTGCGCAGTGCGCATCGTGGGAGAAGGTGAACTAGCGGTGGGGAAGCCAGGAGCAGTGGAATCCATTTGGTGGCCAGATGCTACAAGCCGACCCCGCCCACTCCTAGTATTTGGATATCTACCTAAGTAATAATCACGGAGCGCGTGGAAGTCATCTGTTGAGGTGCGGAGGGAGGCGCGCGGGATTGACCTCAAGTGCTCCCCCCTGGCAGCAGCGCATCCTATGGCCGCCGCAGCGAGCATGGGTGCAATCTCGGGCGCGAGGGCGCGGTGGGCCACGGGGAACGAAGAAGCAGAATTCCAATTAACAGAGGAAGACAGACAGAGACAGAACTGAGAGAAATGGAAATATGCAGCAAAGTCTAGGCAGAAGTTCCGCTGGCCACTTCTCTTTATAGTCACAGTTACCAGACAGTGTAATCCAGCAACCGGCTTGTCTGAAAAACCATGGCTAAACGCCATTTTTATGTCGACACGTCACAAGTACAATCAAAGGACGGCGTCATAATGAGTCTACGATCATTAATGAGAGCGAAGGCAGGATCAAATTGGAGCGTGCGGAATCGCTCGGAAGGAGTGGGTCCGATCTTGAGCGTGTTGGAGTAATTAATGTAGATTTGATGTGAAAACTTAATTGAGCAGGCGTTAAATGTTAATGCGAATGATGTGAAATCGCCATATCCATGTCCCATCACCAAAAACGCCATCGAATGCACACTTGTTAGGGAGCAAGGCAAGTTTTTATTGAGGACACGTGGCAAGTGTTGGAGCGGATGTTGTTTGGAAGCCGCTCGCGCGGTGGAAATGGGACCCGTAAAATATTAGGCGAATTTGATAAGAAGTCGCGTCACAAAATTGGCCGGCGTCGGCGGACCATTTTGGAGCAATTTAGTTTGAGTATGGTTTATCGCGTTTGAAGTCGGCGGGCTCGACTTTTGAACAATTTTCTTATAAAATTTGTGTTGGTTTTCTTTGGTAATACACATATTAAAAAATCCCGCTTAATAAAGAGACAAAATTGTTGTGCTTTCGGAACCCATGGTCAAGCCCTCTACCAAAACCACTGACGGAATCACAAAAGTGGGTTGCCCATATCGCACGCTTTTGCGGAAGTAGGCGGTATTTCCTAATCGCGGCGATTCCGCAGGGAATGCGACACGTGGCGAAGTGACCACGGAAAACAACGGGTTAACCCACGCCATCGCACGTTAAAGCCCCCGGCGTTGAGCCGAGCGAAATTGCCAAGTGCGTTGATTTGGAGAAAGGGCCATCGGACGGTGGTCGCACGTTGAACTTGCCGGAGGTTAACTAAGGTGTGCGGAGATGACGGTACGATACGGGTGTTTGATTGGTTATTGATATATATAGGTGGGGCGGAGTATAATGAAATTGTTTAATTAAACGATTGGCGGGATAATTAGCATAAGTACGGAGGGTGATTTGTGGTGGGTGGTGGGTAATGAGCCGAAAGTTCACTACAAGTTATTTATTTAAAAAAGCGTGGAGTATAAATACAAGTGTTGAAAAGTTAAACATTGGTTATAAGGATTGGAGATAATATAAAGTCGGGAATATAAATTAAAAAGTCCAACCATTGTGGATAGTATTTATTATCAAATTCTACGAATTTGATAAATAAACCCGAAGAAAGAAGTCAATTAAGACTCGAGGAGGTGGAGAAAAGAACGGGGGTACACCAAGGAAAATCTTGACACAATGATTGTAGACACACCAGCTCTCCTTGGGGTGTTTCGGTTTTTTGTTGCGTCACACGATGATCTCTTCTACGCGTTTACTTGTATTGAAGATCACTATTCTAGGAATAAGGAGTTATTTTCTCAAAAATAACCCTAGCCAAACATTGACAATGCATCAAGGATATCTTTCTGTGTACGGCATTTGTTCTACTTCTAAATCATGTCTTGGAAGTGGTTGTTGTGCGGAAATTACGGTTGATTTCATACCAAAGTCTTTTTCATTTTCAGCATCCAATACATGAAAAAGATAATGGTTTAAAACAACCTAAATATTTGAAATTTTGCAGAATTGTACGGCACACTTTGAATATAAATTTTGAAGTCAAGTGCATGATCTTGTGTGGGATCCAGAAGTGTCATTTTGAATGCCAAATGTTTCACAAAAAACTTCTCAACATGCTACCTGGTAAAGTTAAATGACAATATTGCATCGACTATTTCCATAATAAAAGTGCACCTCGGCCATAAGACTAAACAACTACAAATGTTGTAGATCTAACAAGACCACACAATCAAATGTATTCCACAAGGCCAATGCGTATGAAAAATGAAAAGGTTTGCAACCAAAAATACCTTAGGCAACTAATTCAATTAGATACACCAAACCATCGGCAAGGAAGAGAAAACTTGACCTACTCAAAAGGCAGCGTTTACCTCCTTTGACAAAATTTTGAGTTCGGGAAACAAGGGCCTTTATTGTCTTGTCAATGCCCTAGTAATTTGAATGGGGTTTGCCTGTTTGCCAAACAACCTAAACAAAAAGGTTTCATTTCAAATTATTTTTCAAATTTAAGATACAACCATTGTCGATTTTGTATTTCCTAACAAGCTCATAAATTTTGACAAAAGAACCAAATTTTTAATACGATAACAATTTTTTCACTCAAAAACTATCTTAGACTCAATAAACCCAACCCAAAACTAAAAAACCAAACACCATAAGACCCTACAAAAATGAATAGATGATCTTAATCGATGCCATCGATAAAAAGTTACCTTTACACCCCCTCACTTATTAAACCTTTGTCTTTGTTGAATTTTAACTTCAGCCTAACTGTGACAAAGAAAGAACCAGTCCGTGACATTTTTTTTGGAGGTTGTTTGCATGCCATCCAGAAATTTAATTCAGCATTTAAAATTCCTGCAAGTTTTTTTTGTAGACGGCCGCAGCCATATTTCTGTACAAGATTGTATTTAAACACAACAACCAGCATTAACGCAATTCACCAACCAGAAATTAAACAAACAGAAATTTACCCGACAGTTTTGTAAATTCAAAAGGAGGACACGTTGAGCATTAATATTGGATCGCATGAAATTGAAGGGAATCTGAAAACCTGAAAACCGGACCCGAATTTTTTATAGGGCACATTGGATTGAGAATTCGAGTTAAAATTAGGCAGACGTCAGCATCCCATTTTGGAACGCGAATTTGGTTTGAAATTCAATCTATTCAGACTTTTGAAGTCCGACGGAAAGGGTTCTTTTATGTTTTGATAGTTTAATATATACATATGTTTTAAACATATGTTATATATATATCATATGCAAAATGAAAGGTGGGCCATAGAATTTAGTTTTAATTTTATTTTTTTTTAAAGAGGGTTTATTATAATATGTTTTATATGTTACGGCATATAAAAATAAAAAGGACAAAAAAGCTTGGTAGTTTTTTTTTATAGACAGTACGTAAATTTTTTATTACACAACAGTGTGTAAAAAGTGAAAGACTGAGTGTAACTTTTTAAGTGTGTATGCACAACAGTGCGAAAGTGAAAAACACAACAGAGTGTTTTAGAGACAGAGTATGTTTGTTTTGAACAGACAGTGAGTTGGTTTTATGCACTGCGTTTTGTAGCAGTCATAATTTTGTAATCCCTCTCAGTGAGGAAGTAGTGTAATAGTTGTTTTTTGAGTTATTGAAGGGAATAGAAGTTTGTTTTCAAAGTATTGAAACTCTGTCTCCTGTCAAAGAAATTTTTATTTTCTGTGTGTTAGAGGAAGGGAGATTTATGGGTGGTTCTTATGAATCAACCAACCATTCAGGACATGCTCATCAATCCAAACCATAAGTATTATGTGACAATATTCAAGCAGGCACTCAATCAGATTTCTGAAGCTATGTTAGAGAAACCCTAAACTCTCACTGAAAATAGGTGAAATGTGGCACCACTCAGAGATTGACATGTGCCAATTGGTACAAGTGGTAGACAATTGGCATGCTCAAACAACGAGGTGATGCAAGAATGACATGAGGGAGAAAATATCAAAAAAGCCCCAAATCTGGAGAACTAAAGCTCATCACCAACCTGAGATTGACAACTTTACATGATGTAACCTATGAAATCGTAAATGGAGAAATCATAGTAACAATAAAGTAACCTATGTAACAATAAAGTCGGATTCATCCTGGGAGTGGTAATGGGAGAAATCATAGTGAACAACAGGAACATGCATAGTTGCTTACAATCAAATAGATGAAAAAACACATACAAAAAACCTAGATAATAATCGTGAACAAGCTTAATATTGAATTATGAACTGTAAAGAAACTTACAAAATGTGACATTACGAACCTGGTCAAGCGCACAAGCAAAAATATCCTGGACATGACCCTGGTTGACAAGTTGTATTGCTCATGATGCAAGAGGATTTGTACCTGCACTGCCAAGTCAATCAAAATCCATCATTATCTATACAATAAATACAAGTAATTGATGTAGTATTTTTTACTCTAAGATGCATTCCTATGATAATGTTAGAACATATGTTGAAAATTTCAAAACATACCTGAATAAGCTCCTCTTCGTTTCAAGAACAATTTATTGGAGTCGCATGAACTTGGAACAAGCCTCCCATGATCTAAAAGAGTAGCAACTAAGTCAACAGTGACTTTTTTGTTGCTATGCTGGATCGAGGGAGGTTTGCTCCAAGATTAAATCGCTCCAATAAATTATTCTCTACTAAACAGGGCCAACCACGTGAAGGTGGAAGCTCTTATGGCCCCTCCCCCCTCACATCACTCTCAATTCCCCAATACCCAATCTATATTTCATTTTTTACTTTCATGAGCATAAAAAAAAATATTCAATAACTAATAAAAAAACAATTCAACAAAAGTACGCAAGGAAACATTGCAATTAATGCTTGACATAAAAATAGTATGATAAATGAGTTTTTTATATAACGCAAAAAACGTTCCAAGTATGGTAACGTTTGTCTTATAATAATACAATATTTTACATTATCGATTTTTCTTTTTCTTCTTCCTATTTTTAAAGTTCCTAATTACATCATCAATATCATCATGCTCTTCTCCTGTTTCATGACTTTCGACCCGCACTGCTGACCTAGTTGCGTAGTCACGATGTCTGGTCTCATCCAGTGACGGGGCATCGCCTACAAAAACAGATAATATTAAATTTTAATTGTCATTTTTTAAATATCATTGAACTAGTTCGGTAATATTAATATAAAAAATTGCAATGAGATTATTTACCTGGTGCACCAGTTGTCGCCGCTGACCTAGTTGCATTGTCACGATGTCTGGTCTCATCCAGTGACGGGGCATCGCCTCCAAAAACAGATAATATTAAATTTTAATTATCAGTTTTTAAATATCATTGAACTAGTTCGGTAATATTAATAAAAAAAATTGTAATGAGATTATTTACCTGGTGCACCAGTTGTCGCCATTGGGACTGTTGCCCTGTCTTCCTCTCTGGTGGTAAGATCCTCAAGGGAAACATTCTCTGTCATTTAAACAAAAAACGTTATAAGGACAACCATCAAGGTATAATTAGAAAAATTATAAGTGGAAATTAATTACCGTCACGGCCCTCACTGATAGCAGCATTGTCGGCCTGGTCCCCACTACAATGATCAGGTTGCACGAGAGGATCATCTACATCTGGCTCTAAAACTGGGTTATTTGCCTCGTCGGTAGTGCTGCTCCCCTGATTTAAACAAAGTTGTTAGACATTAAATTTATGGACTAAAACAAAAATATTGAAAGGTTAATGTTTTACCTTATCAGGCATTCTGGATCTTGGGACCTGCCCCAAGCTTCTGCGACGTTCAACTACAGCTTGATAGCCAAAACGGAAAGCGATATTTTTATCTTCCTCTGTAGTTATTGTTCCGAGGTCATCACCCTACATTATATATGATTGTGTATTTTTAATCATATCTGATAGGATTACAAAAACGTTGGAAGGCAATACAATTAATTATAAGATGTTTAGCTACTTAATTACAATTCTTGCAGCTAATTTCAAGTAGCCACCCTGGCCGAGCTTGTGATGGCCCTTTTTCTCAATCCTAGCTTTGGTTGCCTTTGAGGTGCCAGGCAACCTAGCATCAAAAGATTGAAGTCAGATATGACGTAGCACACTTTTATTTTAGACATAAAGAAAATTAAAGCTATTGAATTAAAGTTGTAATTTACCTTGCGGGTCCAGCTGGCATTTTTCCTTCTTTCTTTGCCCTTTTCTCTTTTCCGTCATGGATGAGTGCTCTCCACTCACTCTCTGAAACTGCGAGAGGACGCTCATATCTAGGGTTAAATTGAAATTGCGTCCTATAGGTGTCCCTGGTATATTTCAAATATTTGCCGGCTACCTGAGCCACCGCTGTTCTGTCAAATGTGCCGACCCCAAAAATGGCTTCTAGATAATCTAGAAGTTCTTTTTTCAGGTTGGAATTCTGGGAATTCCACCCTGTACGTATGGTTGGGCCAAAAATTACCAACGCATGGCTCTCCAGAATCCCGTAGAACTCATTGTTTCCTACACAGAATAAAACCAAAAAAAGAAGAAGATATTATCATTAATTTAAAAATAAAAATCATGATAAATATGTTTTAGATAAAGTACATGAAATAGTTAAAATATTAAAATTTACCTGGGAGTTGTACATGCTTTATAGGGACACCCTCATCGCTCACCAACAACGTGCCATTAATGGTCCCTGTGGAGCTGACACGTGTAGCTCCAGGAAACGCAATAATGTAGCTGGCCATATCAGCCTCATCATTGCCAACACATTCAGCAGTTGGCTGGGTGTCAGCTTGGGCAGGGTATGTTTCTTGGCTAGCACCTAAAGGAGTAGAAGGTGTACGAGAGGGTTGTTGGGCAATCTCTTGCCCTTGTGTCCCACTACCACCAACACCGGGTTCAGCAAATTCCAGAAAACACTACATACAAAAGAACTTTTTGTTAGTTTAGTCAATGTAAAAATTAAAAATCAAACTATCACAATTCATCTCATGCAGAACAAAAAAAATATCCTTTTGACTTTTTATTATTACCTGATATCTATTTAGCTGCCTCATAAGATGTTGTATCCTCTCTTCTGTTTCAGGTGTTTGAGGCGCGTCTATCAAAGCATTAAATTCCGACCTTGCATCTCGTGCCTTTTTTTGCAACAACAACACCGGAGATAGGGATGAAGAAATCTCTTCCTCAAAGAGGGAATCATCAGGCGTACCATGGCTAGGTGTCTGCATATTTGAACAAAATTAATATTATTTCAATTATGTAAATAACTAAAATACCTGAAGATAGAGCAATGCTGGCACTTTACATGTTCTTCCGCTGGCCTCTTTCCGCGATCATCCCTTCTCGGGGTTGTTCCTGCACTGCTCTGATCAGTCTGCCACATTGCAATAAAATTATAAATGTAAAAACTTGAAAACAATATCTAACTTGAAAACACAAAATGAAACTGAAATAATTTCTAATAAGACACCGGAAGACAGAGTTAGAGTTTCAAATATGCCTTGCATTGAATTCAGTCCTGGAAACATGTCATTGCACATTAAGGCACCCAAACATTCAATCCACAAATGATATATTTAAGTAGGCTTCTCCTATTCCGGGAAAACACCATACCTATAATGCATTCACTTGCATGTATAAAGGGAAAGGAAAACATGTTTTCATACAACGGTGACAAAGGCATCTTGGGGAAAGGTATCTTCACTTTTATTTATGTTGTTCACCCACACCACTCTCGTGTTTTCACTAATCCTGTTTTGTCATTTTTGGATTCAAATTAAGTTAAGGCCTTAAGTATTTTTTGACCTTTCGGTGTAGTTTTATAAGTGGCATGTATGGATTTTCCATTAATTCTGCACTTTTTCTCTTCATGCGCATGTTTCCCTGGAAATCAAATGCATGATTTAGTCCCATACATTTAACAAGTTGTTTGATCAACTCCATAGGAAATATCATGTTTCCTATTCAATCAAAATTTATCTCAGTTAGGGTAGGTAGGAAGGTTTTCCCTTTGTATTAATAGGGCACTTCTAGCTTTCATTTTTATTATATCTTTCAAATTTAGTGTCGTTTCAATTAGGGCATGAATTTTTGCAACTTTCAAGGTGAGAATGAACAAAGACAAATTTTGTGATGGATGACTGTATATGACTCCATGGCCAGAGGAAAAGGCACTAATCTACTTCTTCAAATATCTATAGTTCTCATTCACCTCATACGGAGATGGTCCCTGATTTTGAGCCAAATGTTGCAGCAAAAAGTTCCCCCCCTCCATAATTTGATAGTCAATGGAAATTTCTTAAATTGATGATGGGGCATGATTATGGAACATTGGCACATACATATGTAATGGAATTCCAAGATCATGATATATGTTTTCATATGTTTATGGCAATGTTCCACCAAGTCCCCCGGAGGTGGGAGCGAGGGGACGAGGGAGCACGGGAGCGGCCTATGCAAAAGCTCCCTACCAATTTTCAGGAAACGTGGGGGGACGTCGGGGTCATAAAAATTATAAAATTTAATATTTAAAATGTAACTATATTTTTGCAAGGAATGTATATACAGTCATCATACACTTGCATCATGAAAGACAAATCATAAATGATAAAATTACAAATCGATGAATGATGAATCATATAATTGAAACAAATTTAAAAGTTAAAAGTTAAAACATACATCATACAATCATGCATGTAAGTTTGTAAGTTTGTAACTATATAATCATTAATGTAACTACTAACAATGTACAATGAAAATAAAGTTTAAGATATTATATGACATATTATATCAAGATTCAAAATAGAGTTTAAACTGAAGTTTACAACTCAAGTCTGAAACATAAAACTTAAACGCAAATAAGTTATGTCTGAAACATAAAACATAAAACATAACATATGAATATCAAATGATATCATCATACTGATAAATGAGCATAAATGCTCAAGTTAATGCCCCACTAGTCTCTCCATCCAACTTCTGCACGAATATATCAAGATCAACCATGTCACCATCTGAATCAGAATCACTTGGATTCTCAAATATGCTAAGTGGCACATCAAATTTTAACACGAAACCATAAACTAAAAGGGGCGGTGAGGGGACGTGAGGGGGCGTGAGGGAAACATCCCCTAGAATTCCCCAAGACCCCGGAGCGCGAGGGGGCGAGGAATCTAGACCCCTAGGTGGGGGGGCGAGACCCCGTGTAACACTGGTTTATGGAGGTGGTGGAGCAAAAAAGAGCTCAAATAGAGCTGAAATTTTTCACATAAAAAGGACTGTGGGTTTGACTAATGGTTCCATTTAAAAAATGATATCTAGACAGAGAATAAGTGTAGCATGCAAACATGCATTGAAAATCCATCTGAGTTTGCATTGTATTACTTATGATGGATTCAAATTTTGGTTTCAAAATGCCAGGTTATGGCATGATTTTGTCGAGAAACCCTCAGTTGGATTCTCATGTTGGTTTAATTTATATTTTAAGTTTGTTTTGCAGTCTTTGGGTGATAGTAACTCATGAACTAGGTTACCAATGTGTAACAATCATATTTCAAGAATAAAGTTGTGATTTTTTTATATTATTATTATTATCTATTAGCTACGAGTATTGACACCTAATGCCCGGAATTTTGACATCTTGATAGCATGGATAATTTCGAAAATGTTTCTAGTAATGTTAACATAATAACTATCATTACGTGTCTTCACTTTTGTCACCATAATAGACCTGTGATATGGACTCATCACACAACTTCATATGCTATGTCCCAACAAGTTCAAACTGGTTGAACCTACCTCATAGTGTGGTTATTAAGGGCAAGTTGCTTGGTATATAACTCGATAGCATAGACCGCGTTGCAGTTCTAAAAAGAATCCTCAAGTGTCAAAAAAACTTCACAATATGTTCTACTATAAAGCCTTTTGGGATACCCGAAATAATATATGTATCATTGATGACTTTTAAAGTATGACAAGATCCAGAGGGAAAGGAAATCAATGGAAGAGTGATCCACCAATGAGAACCTAGAATTTAGCATCAGATGAGTTAGAGTCTAGGAAATTGAAAGCCTATAATTTTAATTAGTGATGAAGGACATCACATAGGTACTTATATTTTCATGTAGAATAATCTGTTAATTCAAATTTAAACTACATAATATGAAAGGCATACCATAAATTTTTCCACGTAAGTCCAAACAACCTATAAAATGGGAAAACCTTCTTTTTCCATGGGAAATAATTTACCTTTCCTTTTTCAAGACAATCTAAATAAAAAAAAATATGAACTATACTGCACACATTCTTGGATAATGTGAAAGTGGAAAAGGAATACCCTACACAAGTGATGCACACATGTACATTTGAACATTAATAGATTTTTGTAGTTGAAATGCAATGCTTGTTTTCATTTAAATGTAGGGTTTTTAAAGCAGGGAGAAATAATGGCTGCCAAATTAATAAGTGTTTCTTTGGGAAAATTTAAATCTTGTATTGGGTGATGAAGATAATAGAGGGTATTGAATCTTGACTCTTGACATCTACAGAGAACCCTACAGCCTAACACAATCCAATGGAATTGACCAAAAAAACCCAAATAGAGTCAACCCTACTATAGGAGGAAGGGCCTGCAGTAAGAACTTACCATTTTGCAAGAGCTGAGGGCGAATGTTGTTCTGCAAGAGCTGAGGGCGAACGCTGAGGGCGAATGTTGTTCTGCAAGAGCTGAGGGCGAATGCTGAGGGCAAAGGCTGTTCTGCAAGAGCTGAGGGCGAATGCAGGGCGAATGCTGTTCTGAAAGAGCTGAGGGTGAATCCAGGGTGAATGTTGTTCTGCAAGAGCTCAGGGCGAATGCTGAGGGCGAATGCTGTTCTGCAAGAGCTCAGGGCGAATGCTGAGGGCGAATGCTGTTCTGCAAGAGCTGAGGGCGAATGCTGAGGGGGAATGTTGTTCTGCAAGAGCGAAGGGCGAATGCGTGCGTGATATCAGACGTTAATGTAGCACACATGTACATTTGAACACTAATAGATTTTTGTAGTTGAAATGCAATGCTTGTTTTCATTTAAATGTAGGGTTTTTTAAGCAGGGAGAAATAATGGTTGCCAAATTAATAAGCGTTTCTTTGGGAAAAATTTAAATCTTGTATTGGGTGATGAAGATAATAGAGGGTATTGAATCTTGATTCTTGACATCTAGAGAGAACCCTACAGCCTAACACAATCCAATGGAATTGACCAAAAAAACCCAAATAGAGTCAACACTACTATAGGAGGAAGGGCCTGCAGTAAGAACTTACCATTTTGCAAGAGCTGAGGGCGAATGCTGTTCTGCAAGAGCTGAGGGAGAACGCTGAGGGCGAATGCTGAGGGCAAATGCTCTTCTGCAAGAGCTGAGCGCGAATGCTGAGGGAAAATGCTGTTCTGCAAGAGCAGAGAGCGAATGCGCGCGTGATATCAAACGTAGCTATTGCGACAAATACGAAACATTTTTATGTAGTGCGCATATAAGTTTCGAATTTTTATGTAGGGCCCATATAAGTTTGGTATTTCTATGTAGCGCGAAAATAACTGTCGCTATACCGACGGTGGAAAAGGCGTCGCTAGGATGGTGCCTCCAAACGTCGCAATGGCGACACCTAGACATTGTGTCGCAGTTGCGACGTTTAGAGTCGTCTCAATAGCGACGCTTTGGGCCATGGTGTCGCAATTGCGACGTCTTCCTTTAAATGTCGTAATTGCGACACTAGTTTAAGTGTCGGTATTGCGACACTTTTCTATAGACGTCGGTATAGCGACGGTTTCGGGCGGGATGGAAAAAATTTGGGAAAATTTCCGACATTTGGTCAAAAGCATCAGAAACAGGTGTCGGAATTTCCGCCAAATGTAGTAGTGCACCAATGGGTGAACCGGGCCCCGAACCCGATTCCTCCGACCCACCTCCATCCAAGAGGGCCCGCACTACGTTCACAGATCCAGTGGTGGATCTTACGAAGGATGATCCACCAGCCACTCCGCCCACATCAACTTTGATTCCGGAGGAACCTCTGATCGATCCGGCAGAGTTCCTCAACCTCCGCCTCCCTCCCACTTCTCTCACTCCGTCCACCGCTCCCACCGGCCGACCACATGCCACCTCCCCCAATCCATCCAACTCATCAGCCACTCTGTCAGATTCTTTGATCCGGGAACTTTTCGGCGGTAACCACGGGGCGGAGGTCACCTCCAGTACTGCAGCCGTGGTACCACCGGTTGACCCCGTGGCCACATCCCGGGATCCTCTTCCCACTATATCTGTCCAGCCAGCCACAGTTGGGGCTGAATCGGCCGCCCCTTCCACAGCGCAGACCACGCAGCAAGACCGGCTGGAGCCTGATATGGCCACTTCGGTGCAGCAGCAGATGCCGGTCCATTTTCCAGAGACTTCAAGCCGACCAGTGACCGGCAACCAACCTTCACAGGAGTAGGGGCCGGAGCAGGGCATGCCCAGTACAGCCAATGCAAAACAATGGAGTCCAGCACAGCTGTACATGCTCATTCAGCGGGCGGCCCTCAAGGCCGAGCAGATTCACACAGAGCTACAGCGGCGGTGCACCGAGCAGCGGAATCAGATTACGGCGCTTACTGAACAGCGCAATCAGCTGCTGCGGGAGAAGACCAACCTCCAGGAGCAGGTCAACATTGCTATCCAGGCGATCTCCAGCATATGGCCCGCTGCACGGGCTCACCATGCTCCACTTCCCACCAGAATCGAGGAGGACACTATCGCGCTACAGGCTCATCACCTCAGGGAAGTTTTCACTATTGTTTGCAGGGAGAACCAGGAGCTACAAGCGGCGTTAGCCGCACGGCCTACCCTTCCAGATCCACAGATTGTCCAAAGGTCCATTCGTAATGCAACCGCCAAGAAGACGCAGTGCCGTATGCAAGCAACTTCTTCATTCCACCGCAACTGCTTCGCCTTTTCTACGGTTCTGCAGAGGCTGCTTTGCATAATCGTTAAGACGCAATTTATCATTGCCATTAATAGATTTCCCCATGACATCCAACACCGCGATCCAGCAGGTTAGATCAACTTACGCCCACGACGCAGCTTGAACTACATGCAGAGACTGAGGCTCAACTTCAGCCGGGTTACGACGTGAGTCAGAAGTTCGCCCGCCTATCCGAGCGCCTGTGCCGACTCACTCAAGAAATTCGGATGCTAAGGCTGAAGCATAGCTTGCCACGCATTCTGGGATGCCCCGACGACCATCGACTTGTGCCGCTTAACACCAACTCAAGAAGTCGAATTGTCGGGTGCAGAATGGCAGAAGGTGGCGGATTTCACTCAGCCTGAGATGCAAAAAGATCAAGGTCCCAGAGTTGGGGCCCTTGTTTGGCCAACCGGATGGCGGAGTACAGCAGGAAAGGGTGGCGGAAGAAGGAACATCAGCGCAGGGCACGGAAGCCAGCGGGGGAATGGAAGTAGAAACGGTTATTTGTGATTGACTCGCGGATGGGTCAAAGAATTGTGGTCGGGGCCTGTTGGGGCCCTTGTTTTTGTTTAAGTTTTGAACTTTTGGCCAAGACATTTTGAACTTGGACTCTTTTTGAGTTGTTAATAACACATGGTGGTCTCACACCGGCGCTCAACGACCGTGAGTTGCGGAGCTACTGGTTGTGGCGCTACACTTGGAGAATGGGAGATCGGACAGATGGTGGCAGATAGAAATGACAGTAGAAAAATGAAGTGGAACACGCAGAGATCGTAATATAGTCGGGGAAGCTGCAGTGAAGACACAGAGAAGCTGCCAGTCGCGAGGAACGGGTGAATAAATGGCGATCACCCGGCTGAAAAGAAGAGAGGTTGAAGGTTGAAGAGATACAAGGGAAGTCGAGAGGATCGAGACCTGAGGAAGGACGCGCAGGGCAGCTGCGAAAGAATCATGCTTGTTCTTCCTATGGCTTCTTACTTTCTATGTTCTTCCTTTCTGTTATAAAATCCATCTGTATCCGACTTGTGAGTTATCAGAGAGAAAGCTATGTAATCCTGTGCTCGGCCAGAAGAATAATATAAGGGAAGATTGCTGTCTTAATAAGTTGTTCATGTGCTGTAATGTGTTTCCACTGATTTAAAATTTTAAGTTGCGACTGTCTGAATACTTAGTAAGCGATCTTGCATGTGTAATTTATTTTGTAACTGATGCACTTTTTCTTGGTTGTCGGATTATTCCTTACCAAGGATCTGCGCCTTTTAATCCATAAAATTCTGTGGTCGCATGCCTGTGTCAACAAAGTTTTTTCAAGAGCAGAAAAATGTCATGTTGTTCTAGACTACACCGACTTTGCTGGGCTACAACCCTTGAACTCGGGTCTGGTCTGGCGAGAACCGACTTTTCGCCAACAGCCTCACGCTTTTGGAGCTGTGATGGAAATGAGATCCGGCACCTCACTAAATGAGGACAGGCAGCGGCGGCATCAAGTTTGGTCGTCACAGGTTATATGGATGAGGAAAGAGATCTCTGGCTCAAGAACGGTCACTTATCCAATGTAGAGAGGTTAGATAATCGTAGTTTAACAAACTCTCAATTAATCCAGTATTTCATGATAGATCTAAACACATCGACATCCAGTATCATCATATCAGATATTGTGTGCAGCAGAAGATCATGTTACTTTCTTACATTCCTATGGAGGATTAGGATGTCGATATCTTGACGAAGGCGCTCACCAAGAGAAAATTCAAATACCATGAGAGACAGATCTGGGTGGGAAGATAATCCCCATCTCTGCTGAGAGATGTTAGATTGCAACAAGATGATGAGCTTAGTGAAAATATCAGCCATCATGGGCCTAGAGGCTATTTTTGGCGCAAGTCTATTTTTAGACTATGTCTATTTTTAGACATATGGATCATGTTCTATGAGTTGCAGGATGCTATTTGTGGATGGTTGGTCAAGTCGGAAAAAAAATATGGACTTCTATTTTTAGACATATTGGGCGGAATCTATTTTTAGATTGCCAGTCTAAAAATAGATATGTCGAATATTATTAGCTCTTAATAATATTTGGACTCTAAACATTATCTTATTCTCTTGGAGCACTTCAGTTAAGTGCACAGATGTGGCACAACAGCTGACAGGAGGAATTACGCTATTCCTGAGGGTTTACTGGAGCTAATGCATGAGGACTTCAGTTAGAACTCATGTGACAGAGTTTGGTGGAGTTATAGAAGTAGTTGGTGGAGTTGTATTCAGTTTAACTCAGTTAGACTCAGTTGAGCTAGTTGTATCTAGTCTAACCGATTGATACACTAGTGAGAGTGGTGTGAATTAATTAGTTAATTAATTCACTTAATAATAACTCATTAATAAACTGAAGAATACATCAGTTAACTACAGTGCATGGCAGTTTCAGTGGAGACCAGTGGAGAGGTAGGTGAAAGAGCAAGTGTGACTATCAGTTGTGACTATAGTGATGCATTGATTGCATGCAACACTCAATGGAGATGCCAATGAGGGATTGTGCAGAGAGGCAAAGCAAAGGGTGTGGTGTAGATCGGTGCATGGATTTGCTAGATCAGGACCTGATTAGTGTGCAGTGATTGTATTGTACTGAGAGCTTGATATGATCAAATTTGTATGAGGATTTTTACATGATATCTATGATATATATTATATACAGATAGTTGGGGTTTTTAGCTTCAGGATTTCCCGTTAAAACACTGTGTTAATGTGTGTGAATTTTTATGGTTTCATGTGTGCATGCAATTGATTTTAATTTCCGCATGTGATGATCAATGGTGGAATAGATTCTGTATTGTGCATGAAGTCAAATAGTGTGTGATCAGGAGAATCTTAGACATATAACGCATTATTTGTATAATTTATACGTCCATGGTAAGAGAAAAATACAGTTTAAATATGGAAAAACTAGTAGTATTGTTTGTCTTGTCTTTTTGGCTATTAGATAATTGATCTTCTCTTCATGAAACACAACTTATTCATCAAGGAAAATAAATTTATGAGGAAATGGACCAAAAGGATCAATAGAAACGCAGAGGATTCACTTGGGACACACATAGTTGGGTATGGTTTTTTATCCAACATTGCTTGAGAGTCAAAAAAAATTCTTAGTTGATCTATCCAGTACATGAAGTTAGATTCCTTTTCAGGTCAAAGTCAATACTCATTTGTCCCTCTCAATATCCAGTTTTAGTTGGATTTTGAATTTAAGTGTTATCTGCCACCTTACAATCAATCAAATAACTTTCAGAATTTTCAAGCATAGGTGCTATGAATTATGGTTGTTGAGCTACTTTGATATTATTATAAGTTTGATTAAATTTTAACTCAATTTTGTCGTTAAGGTTGCCTTAAGTGATGTCTTTTAATTTAGTTATATTTAAACTAAATTAAATATTACATGTCTTAAATTTTAGTATATTGATCCACTTTCCTTTCATTACTTGTGTGCCTTTGAAAATATTTCTTGGAGTTGACATCTCATTCAGCTGAAACTAAGTTTTTCCATATCAATTTGGACAAAAAATTGCCAAACGAAATAAACCACCACTTTAGCACAACATTTTCACTTTGATATCCTTTTTTTAGTGAAGAATTTAACAAATCAACTCACAACCTCTCAACAATCTAGAACTCCAATTTACAGCTATATTAAAACTAAGCTACAGGTACTAGCTACTACACTTGTTTTAATTTTTCGTATATTGAATATCAAGAAATTAAATATATTTTTAGAGATTTAAATTAGCTTGTAAATTAAAATATATGTATATAAAAATAAAAAATTATGTTAATTTATTTTTCATTCATGTTATTATTAATATATATAGTAATGTTGAAAATAAGAATTATTTATTTATATTGATTTTCAATTAATGATTTAAAAAAAAAATAAGTGATTTATTTAATATTTTGTGTTTATAAGTTTTTTTTTGTTGTATCCTAAAGGAACCCATGAACCCGCTTGACATGTAATGAACCTTGGATCTCTTATTTTTCACATATTTCACATTAATTTGATAAAAAATTGAGCTACCCCTAGGACAACATTTTTTGTTTATGATTAATAAGCTTAGATAGAATCTTTTGTAGCTCCCTTTTTAGTTTTCAAAAATTAATCAATTATGAAAATCAATGCTATTATAAATATTGTGTTATTGAGACCTAACATGAGCATAAGCAACATATTCTAAGATAAATTATTTTTCATTAGTGTAGAATACTTTCTTGAATATCATTACTTTCTCATTCAATATTATGCTTTTGGATTCCAAGGATCTCACCACAAGTGATTAAATATTTTTTTACATTAGGAACTTTGCAATTGACAACAACATTTTTTTTAATTGACAATGTTAGTTATTCATATAAAGTGTTAAAATGAGTCCTTTTTGTTTACTTGTGATAGGTAGTGTTGTGTCACAATTATGCTAGGTGTAACCATTTATATCACCGCAATTCACAGTCATTCACAAAGTTCTTCAAATACCCTTCAAGGCATTTGTTTACCACTTTTTCCATTCTTCATTGGATGGTATGAGATACTTGTGGTTAATGAGGTTCCCACTTTGTGAAACAATTCCTTTCAAAAGTTGTGAGTGAATTTTGAGTCAATAATTTAACTAGATTTATCTTTTTTCATGATACTCAAATGGAGTGAGCATATTTTGTTAATAATTTTGTGACTATAAATATGATATTTATTGTCTCTTTGTGGACCACCACTCCTCTTGGAAATATGTTCCAAGGCACCTATTGAGGAAAACCTCTCACTCAAATCAAGAGAGTAAACACTGTAAAACTCCACAGAGAATAAGTAAATATTTTTAATTTACTTTTACTTAAAAAAACAACGTTGGCAAACTCTAGGCTATAGAAGGCCTACTATAATGTTAGAAACAATTATTTATTTTTATTTTTATCAAATTAACAATATAAGTTATGGTGAAGTTGAAAATTCTAAATGAGGATTTACCTATCATACAGTTAAGGAACAATTTCTCCGCTCCCTAGGGATAAATATCCCAGTTGGGAAAATAAATCGAAGAGGGTATGAGAGGAAAATACCTAAGGCAATGAATAAAGAGGAGAAGAGAACTTATTATCTCAGATAGGATGCTATTTAGGTAAGGCATGTTAACGCTTCCATGGAGAAATTATTATAATGGTTATGGCCAATTGAATATTTGTACAAACCTGTGAGTCTGTGAAAGTTTTGGGAAATAAATTCTTGAGTTGGTTGGACTAGTGGAGTTTCTGTGTAGACTCGTGTGGTCTCTGTCCAAGGAAGACTGTTCTTAAGGGAAATTGGCCTAGGGGAGATATAGTGGAATATCGTGCTCAATGGTTGGAGGGGAATTCTCCCTTCCCTAGTGATTTCCTATGGAAACCTAGCTAATCTTGAATATATAATTATTTTTGTTTACATTGGTAGAAACATTCTACAGACTATCTATTACTGTTGGAAACTATTTATGTAAATTATTCTTGTGAATGTATGGCTAATTTAGAGAGAAAAGAAAGGAACAATAGATAATTATTTAGTAATCTTGTTTTCGTGTTGGTGGTACTTGAAAACTAGAGTATACTGTGAAATCAAATAGAGCAAAAAAAATTCTCCCTTTTAACATGTAATTTCCGTTTCCTTTTCCATATGTAGGGTCAGTGATTTTAGAACTTCCGAGTTCATAATTTGGAAACTCAGACCTCTGTTGCTCATTCAAGATGATTGGTTAGGATTCCAAGGATCTCACCACACGTGATTAAATAATTTTTTGGATTAGGAAGTTTGAAATTGACAACAACATATTTTTAATTAACAATGTTAGCTATTTATATAAAGTGTTAAAATGAGTCCCCTTTGTTGAAGTGTGATAGGTAGAGTTGTGTCACCATTATGCTAGGTCTAACCATTTGTGTTGCCACAATTCACAATCATTCACAAAGTTCTTCAAATATCCTTCAAGCATTTGTTTACCACTTTGTTCATTTTTCATTGGATGGCATGAGATACTTAATTCACAATCATTCACAAAGTTCTTCAAATATCCTTTAAGGCATTTGTTTACCACTTTTTCCATTGTTCATTGGATGGAATGAGATATTTATGGTTAATGAGGTTCCTACTTGGTGAAACATTTCTTTTCAAAAGTTGCTAGTCAATTTTGAGTCAATAATTTAACTGTCATTTTTCATGATACTCAAATGGAGTGAGCTTATATTGCTAATGACTATAAATATAATATTTGTTGTGAGTGAGATATTTTTCCTCTTAATTACATCTAAGGATTGGGTAGAGGTTTGAACCAACTAATGTGATTCATCCTTGGCCTCTTTATGAATCACCACTCCTCTTAAAAAGATGTGCCAAAATACCTATTAAGCAAAACCTCTAACTCAACTTTAAAAAGTAAACACCTTTCAACATTATCCATTAGAAATTTTTTTTCTAAAATCAATAAAGTTTATTATCCATCAGAGAGAATTTCTAAAATCAATGGACTCTTGGTTATAGCAAATTCTCTAATCAAACTTTAGCTTTCCCAAAAAGATAAATCAAATTAAAGAATCAATTTTCTATCCGTTCTATTAAAAAAATATATGTATTTAATAACAAAGTTAATGTTACATTGGTCATTAGTAAAAAAGTGTTCCAGCTCCACGGAGAAAATTGGCCACCGATGTTCTCGTTGAAACATATCAGTCAAAAATTCTTCCACCCTACTGAGAAAATTGGTTTCCGATGTTTTCGTTGAAAAGCAAAAGTTTCTTGTGAATGGTTTACCATTCAACTTGATTTCCAACCTCCCTTTTATTGACAAATTATATATATATATATATATATATATATATATATATATATATATATATATATATATATATATATATATATATATATATATATATATATATATATATATATATATATATTCATATTAAAAATAAGCAACAAGTCGGTGTCTCACCAATCTGTAAACCAAAAACTATTATGCCATCTCCCATCAGTCATTACTTTGTTTAATAATAATAGAGTTTGTTTTAATTTAATAATATTTAATTAAACTAATATGATAATGATTTGATAAAGCATTATTTATTTTGAAAACCTTTTGATTCCATATGGTTGGATGATAATGGTTTATTATTTATTCAGACAGATTAGGCTACCAAAGATTTCACAAAACTTTTGTAAATTGTATTTCGGTAATAAGAAATAGAGATCTTTTATAATTAAATGGTTTAAAAGTTGTCATTATATTTTATTTGAATCATTTTTTAAATATTTTTGTTAAAATCAATTATCTTTAAGAATGTAAAGGAGATAAAATATCACACTGCAAACTCTATATAAATTCTATATTCTGAATCAAAGAAATTACACACATATTTATACATAAAATAGTCTCAAGATAGGAACTCTATCTTGGACACACAATAATGTGGTTGAGAGATTCTCTCAACCACACACTAAACTAGGAAAGAATATAGTTCTAACTACATCCTATTATGTAGGAACAAACTCCACAAATGGAGAATTACAACTATAGACAAGTAGTAATTAGATATTTCTAACTCCCCCCCTTAATGACTACTTGTCGTGATAGTGATTCACAAAGTCTGGTTGTGGTCAAACATAACAAAGAATATGTCGACGTCCATATAAAAGAGCAACCATCCACCAGAATGCATGGTTACCAACCGCTGCAACCGCTAGTCCTGTAGGATGTCCTTCGCATACATGATTTTGTCGACCATTATCACTGCGTATATGTACCTACAAATCCACCACCATCGGGTGAATTGCATGTGCAGAACCTCAAAAACAAAGAGAGATCAACGCCTTTCTAAGCCAAATATTCATGTCCAAATAACAATTTCTAACAGTTGTGCTGATTGCGCCTTTCGATGCAACTGTCAGATAGAAAAGTGCATCGACCCTCTTATGCTCAGACAAACCAATATCTGAGACCATGAGCCAGGCGTTACTGCAGCCCACCTGCTCGACCGAGCACAAAGCTCTCGTGTACACGTAGCCACAAAGGCACTTTTAGCCACAAAGGCGATCCAACCACAAAGGCTCTATAGGTGGTTTCTGGCTCACCACCAACCAGCCACAAAGGCGATATATGTAGTTTCTAGCTCACCACCAACCAGCCACAAAGGCGATATATGTGGTTTCTGGCTCACCACCAATCATCACTTTATAGTGACAAAAGATGGTTTCAGGCTGACCATAAACCATTACAAAGTGGTTTTAAGATCACCACGAACTTTCAAATGCCTTAACAATTCTTACATTCCATACTTCAACATTTTGGAGTTTCTGGGTACACATAATGACCATTACAACAACCATATAGACTTACTTATAACATGCTAGGGAGTCTATTCCACAAATCCACTCTAACTCAAACAAAAATCTACTTTGTTGTCCACCATAAACGTTGTTGCTGCTCCTTTACCTCATCTCTTCATTGTTCACATCTTGGGCATCTTTGTCGTTATCAAATAAATTCTTGGAACTCCACGTTTCACCTGTCATTTGTTAAAGTAGCTAATTCTAACAAAATAACTTTACCTACATTGAGTTAGCTAGGCTCAATAAGGCTCAATAATCTTTAAACATGATTCCAAGAAAATACAACATAAACTCTTCACATTAATTTCCCTCTCTGCCCAAAGATGATTATTTCCCAAACATACAAGCAACCATTCCAACGATACCTGTGAGGGGTCCATTGATAAAGAAACGGATTGACGACTTTTCAACTGGACTCAATACAGTGCATTCAAACATTGATGATCCAGACATAGGCACACACAGCCACACGAAGAGAACACAATTTTCCCTTCAAGAACAATAATCCAGGACTCCACGGTCCAATCCTCCATCGCATTTCAGTATCCAATTCTCCCGGCATCGCAACGTAATGCCACTTCCCCTATTCACAGTATCAAGGCTAGTCACTGCTTTCAAGCATGCCTCCTCATGCTCGCTAACAATCTGCAACACGAACTCGATCATCCTCCAATCTCTGATGTAGCTCCAATCCTTTGATGTCGTTTTCACTGTCATGTCTTCATCATATCCTGCAAATTTTTTTAGTGTTGGAATGACCAGTTCCAACACACACTCAGAATTGTGACAATAGTTGGTCATACTAATGTCACTTAAATTACAACCAATTTCATTGTCATGACAGTTAATCAATACATTACAAATTTAAAAAAATCATTAGAGAATTAAAATTTTGGATAGTAGCATAAACTTTTCCCTCTCTATATATCGAGTGAGATGAAGCAAGGAGAGCAGCTCCAACACCCAAGCTGTCTCCAACACAATGGCCACACAAACTCTCTGTAATCACCGCTAGAATCCCAGCAACCAAACTGGTCATTTCGACTATCCAAATTAATAAGGATGGCTAAGGAGAAAATCCCCTGCGCTATTCCAAGCTTCGCTAAATTTGTCGACCTTGTCCGAAATTTCAACAAGGGACCTATAAAAAACGGCTTACGCTCTCTCATCATCACAGAAATACATGGACATAAACGGCGATTAGGCCTTAGATTTAATCTTGCCCTGCAGCTGAAGACTTGTAGAGCACGAATACGAAATCGCCCTTGCAAACTTCTGCATCAAGCTGGAAAGAACAGGGCCGGATTTGCACCTTGAAACCCTCGTAACACGCACCAAAATGAAAATTCATGCCCAATACAGCGCACCTCAGTACAGTGCAGATTCCAGAAATTTCCGAGCTCTGTCTTCCAACGATGGCCACTGGCCTCTCTCACCCCACCAAGAATGCAGGCGTAGTCTCCTACGAAGTTTGACACACATCGTTTTAGCCATTCTAGCGACAGCCTGGTGAGCAGAGATATCAAGTGGTTGCTTTTTCTCAGCCATGTGAAGCCACTCTTCAATTTTTTAAAATATTTACTCTGTGATATTGTGGCCATTTTCACTGTACCAATTTCAAAGTAGATTATGTATCACAGGAGAAAAAAAAAGGAAGTCTTTCTACTTAAATACGTTCTGCACGATGTTTTCAGGATAAAGCCCCTTTCTGACAGATAATACCTCTGCGAGTGACAATTGAATATGGGGGAGCTAGCAATAATTGTTGGCTCCTGCGTGAGAAGCCCAATTTAATATCCTGTCGAGCAATGTATAATCCACCGATTGCAACGCTGATTACGAATTCCTCCCTGCGTGAAAAGCCCAGACCTCAGCAAAGATCTATCACACAATGACATACACAACGCGCTCTTCTTTATTGCCGCTCCTCCTCTGCTAAGTAGTGGTTGCATCAACATTCAATACGGCATAGGGGTCCATAAAAAATGATCCTCAATATCATGGCTGCTCATGCTGTTTTCACTTCATCCACATTGATAGCAAGCAGTCCACGATCACACCACCACTCTTTTACTGCCTACTGCAATGGCACTGCTCAGATCATTCGGGCAGCGTCCATCTCCATGCAGAGGAAAGACTTACACAACCTCAGGCGGCAGCGTCCAACAATCCTCAACCGGCATGCTTTGATCCGCAGTCACGCATCGACAACATAAAATGGAAAACACACAATATACTAATCGAACTCTTTATTTGCTATTTCCCTCAGCTCACGAGGGGCCGAGGCCCATGCTCTGATACCAAGATAAAATATCACACTGCAAACTCTATATAAATTCTATATTTTGAATCAAATAAATTACACACATATTTGTACATAAAATAGTCTCAAGATAGGAACTCTGTCTTGGATGCACAATAATGTGGTTGAGAGATTCTCTCAACCACACACTAAACTAGGAAAGAATATAGTTCTAACTACATCCTATTATGTAGGAACAAACTCCTCAAATGGAGAATTACAACTATAGACAAGTAGTAATTAGATATTTCTAACTAAAGGTGTATATTAAAGAAATAGAATATTTGGGAAGATTTTCTTGCCACTCACTCCAATGCAAGTATTGTATAGTTTTTATGAGTGCAGAAAATTTGTTTCTCGATAAGAATATGTAGATGATAGATATCTAAAGCCACTCAGAGACACTAGAAAGGGGCATACAAATCTCTGCAGATGACTCCACCTGTTATATTTTAACGATTAATGAGCAGAATTAGGCCTGCTATTAGGATTGAAGAAGGCATTTTGGGTATTCAGAAAATTGTTATTGTCAATTCCTTCGGTACAGTCCAGGAGAATGACTTCAAAGGAGGTAGAACTGTAGTAGAGTGAAACTCTTCTAGAGGTGGAAAGAGAGACACTCTTCCAAGAAAAAAAACTAATTTCGTCAATCATTTTCTGGTTAAGTTCATTTCTATACTAGTTTTGAACTTCTAGGTTCTAATTTTTGTAAATATGGAAACCATGATAATATAAAAGTTCTTTTAGAAGAAAAAAAGAAATTTAAACAAAATGGATAGCACATCTCACATGTGGTGACTGCAATTACATTAAAAAAAAAAATGGGATAGGAGTTATCTTCTAAAGTAGACAATCTTGAATTCACCAACCAATTTCTAAGGTGTACTTGTGAAATCCTTCTATGCTAGTTTTGAACTTCTAGGTTCTAAGTTTTGTAAATATTGGAACCATGATAATATAAAAGTTCTTAAAAGAAAAAAAGAAATTTAATCAAAATAGGTAGCACATCTCATTTGTGGTGACTCCAATTGCATAAAAAAAAATTGGAATAGGAGTTATCTTCTAAAGTAGACAATCTTGAATTCACCAACCAATTTCTAAGTTGTGTCAGTGAAATCCCAAGCACACCTTCTGTGATCTCAGGCTTGGGATTGTGGATAAAGCCATCAATCCTTGAATGCTTCAAATCACAGTCCAAGTCCCAATAATTTTCCATTTTGGGGTAAGCAACACCAATGGCATTGTTTTTGGCCAAAGCTTTGATATATTATAGGCACATCCAATCCATTAGATTGATTAAAAGAAGGTGAAACAAAAGCCACATTACTCCATGATTAATCTACAATAATTAAATATTTCCTTACACTCTAGATGAAGCTCCATCACATCTTTGTATAGCTCTTCATTGTTGCTAAATATTTCTAATTATATCTTTTACTATATCGTAATATTATATAATCATAATAAAATAATAAAAAATACTTATATATTAATAAGATCAATTAAAATTTTGTATAATAAATATTAATTTTTTTAATATAAATTCACTTTAAAATATTTAAATATAAAGATAAATAAATTATTATTCTAATATTTTTAGAGATTTATTTTTTAAAACCTAATAAAACTTAATTATTACATTAAATATAAAAATAAAGAAATTATTATTATGATGTTTTTAGAGATTTATTTTTTAAAACCTAATAAAACTTAATTATTACACCGAAGGTGTTCCTATGATGGGTTTGGTTGAGAAAATTTGACCAATGAGATTTGTGTATTTTTGTCCTCCTCCCTAGATAATTCCATGACACTTGCAGAGCCACCTGCACCTGTCAATTTTCATTTGGAGAGAGGAGGACGAAAACACATAGATCTTATTGGTTAAAGTTACCCAATAGTATGCATGGTATCAAGCATTCAGTTTTTCCTTTGACTGTGAATTAGTTTGTGTTTGACCAAAACTTTAACTCGTTTATCCATAGTTTAACATTAAGAATTCATTATTTAGTAACTTCCATTTCTATTAGTTACTAATTTTTTTTTGGTAATTTTATTTCATTTTTATTTAACATTTTGATTTTTTTTCATTTTTTTATTATTTTTATTTTCATGAATTATAGTTTAGGATTTTATTTTTGCATTTTTTCATTTTTTCAATTTAATATGACAACTTTTGAAGAGAAAAAATAATTAAAAATAATTCCAATAAATTTTTTTAATATCTTTTTCTATGGTTTTTTATTTAGTACTTTTAATTCTATTTCTATTAATTTACATTTGACTGGTTATTAGTTTGGTTTTGATTAAAAAAATTGTAACTTATAATTTTATAATATGAATTAAATTTGTTATTTATTATTATTATTTAAATTTTTTAATCTGAGTTCGAATTAGTTTACTCTGTTTTGACTAGAAATTTCTAACTCATTAATAATTTAACAATGTAAATTAAATGTTTGGGAGTCTACATGGAAAAGAGAGGCACCAAGATCAGTGAAAGAGAAGGAGCGGCACTACACTATTGTATTGTATTAAAAAAATAAGTGATTTATTTAATATTTTTTGTTTATAAGTTTTTTTTTTGTTGTATCCTAAAGGAACCCACGAACCCACTTGACATGTAATGAACTTTGGATCTCTTAGAACTTTCACATATTTCACATTACTTTGATAAAAAATTGAGTTACCTCTAGGACAACATTTTTTTGTTTATGATTAATAAGTTTAGAGAGAATTCGGTGTAGCTCTCTCTTTAGTTTTCAAAAATTAATAATAATTGAAAATCAATGCTATTAGAAATATTGTGTTATTGAGACCCAACATGAGCATAAGCAACACATTCTAAGATAAATTATTTTTCATTAGTGTAGAATACTTTCTTGAATCTCATTACTTTCTCATTCAAGATAATTCTTTAGGATTCCAAGGATCTCACCACAACATTTTTTACATTAGGAACTTTGAAATTGACAACAACACTTTTTTTAATTGACAATGTTAGTTATTCATATAAAGTGTTAAAATAAGTCCTTTTTGTTTAAGTGTGATAGGTAGTGTTGTGTCACCATTATGCTAGGTGTAACCATTTATGTCACCGCAATTCACAGTCATTCACAAAGTTCTTAAAATATCCTTCAAGGCATTGTTTACCACTTTGTCCATTTTTCATTGGATAGTATGAGATACTTGTGGTTAATGAGGTTCCCACTTTGTGAAACAATTCCTTTCAAAAGTTGTGAGTGAATTTTGAGTCAATAATTTAACTAGATTTATCTTTTTTCATGATACTCAAATGGAGTGAGCATATTTTGTTAATAATTTTGTGACTATAAATATGATATTTACTATCTCTTTGTGGACCACCACTCCTCTTGGAAATATGTGCCAAGGCACTTATTGAGGAAAACCTCTCACTCAACTCAAGAGAGTAAACATTGTAAAACCCCACAAAGAATAAGTAAATATTTTTAATTTACTTTTACTAAAAAAACAACATTGGCAAACTCTAGGCTATAGAAGGCCTGCTATAATGTTAGAAAAATATATTTATTTTTATTTTTATCAAATTAACAATATTATTTATGGTCAAGTTGAACATGCTAAATGAGGATTTTCCTATCATACAGTTAAGGAACAATTACTCCTCTCCCTAGGGATAAATATCCCGGTTGGGAAAATAAATCCAAGAGGGTATGAGAGGAAAAATACCTAAGGCAATCAATAAAGAGGAGAAGAGAACTTATTAGCTCAGATAAGATGCTATATAGGTAAGGCAAGTTGACGCTTCCATGGAGAAATTATTAGAATGGTTATATCCAATCGAATCTTTGTACAAACCTGTGAGTCTGTGAAAGTTTTGGGAAAGAAATTATTGAGTTGGTTGGACCAGTGGAGTTTCTGTGCAGACTTGTGTGGTCTCTGTCCAAGGAAGATTGATCTGAAGGGAAATTGGTCCGGGGGGAGATCTAGTGGAATATCGTGCTCAATGTTTGGGAGGAGAATTATCCCTTCCCTAGTGATTTCCTGTGGAAACCTAGCTAATCTTGAACGTATAAGTATTTTTGTTTACATTGGTAGAAACATTCTACATACTATCTATTATTGTTGGAAACTATTTATGTAAACTATTCTTGTGAATGTATGGATAATTCAAAGAGAAAAGAAAGGAACAATAGATAATTATTTAGTAATCTTTTTTTCTTGTTGGTGGTACTTGAAAACTAGAGTATACTGTGAAATCAACTGGTAACCAAATTTAGCATGTGACATGTAGGTTATGATGAATTAATTGTATTTATGAAATGTTATATCTGAGATTGGATGTTACTTCCAGGAATTTAATGATGTAAGAGGAAATATTTTTTTCCAAAGTAAAAATGTTGTAGGGAAAAACAGTTATGTTTGAAGTTATTATACAGAAGAAACAAAAATTTAAAAAAAATGTATATATAAGAATTAGCTTTTTGTTTAACTGCTCTAAATTTATGTCAGAGAGTTGGGTTAGATCTTCAGCCAAGACGATGTATCAACTCAAAGCCAGGTATATAAGGATACTCCTCCATTATAGGATGTTTACCTGCACAAATAACATAACATTTAAAATCATGAACACCTATAGGACACTCACGCAATGGATGCTTTTTCCTACACTTTGGAAAAAAAATAGACAATGTACCTTCTTCTTCTGTTAATTTTATTTGAATTCTAGAAGTATCTTATTGCATACTAAGTTTGTTTAATATTTTAGTTTTTATATCATTTATTCTATGTTCAAGTTCAAGTATACTAGCATCACTAGATCCAGATTTAGTATTTCTAAAATAATTTCTTCTTATTCCCCTACCGGATCTGGATTGATTGCGTGAATATTTCCTACATAAGTCATAAATATAATCAAACATTAGTTTAGAAAAATATCCCTGTCCTAATAAATTTGAAGTTTTCATTGATTGATCCAAAATCCCACACATCAAATTATAACGTTCTGATAGTAAAATTATCTAATTTATGCTTGGATATTTGGAGATTGTAAAGGAAACTTTCCAAATAATCTTTTAAACTTTCATCTTCTCATCATGTTATTGTAAAAACTTCATCCTACATTTTGTGAGTCTTACAATACTCTTAATATCTACCTAGAAAAATCATTTTCATCTATTCCCAGGTGTGTAGTGTTTCCCCCCATCCCCATAAACCATCACAAGGCCTAGTCTTTATGAGTAGTAGGGAACAACCTTAGCTTATGGGCATCCAAACAATAGTCATAACTTCTACAGAGTATATAAAATTAAAAATGAAAAGCATCCGGGTATTCATGTACCTTACCATAAATGTGAGGGATTACCAAAGGTGGAATATTCTTCATTTGCATGATTGCATCAAGATCGATAATTGAAAACCCAAAGGTAAGTTCTCCCTGCTGATCATTTTGCACATTTTTTCTCTAACCCCTTCACTAGTGCCATCCTCATATTATGCCATCTTCTTACCTCCAAGAAAATTATTTTTTATAATATGTGAAGGTTGATTGTGTTCTTAATCTGATTTCCTAGCTACAAAAGTCACCTTCTTCATTGGCACTAGTTGAGATACTCCCAAATCATTGTTTCCATCATCATGATGTAAGGTACCAGCTTCATTTGTTTATATATTCCTAGATATGTTACCTGCAACATGCCCACTAGGTGAAGTTAAGATTTCCAAATTATCAATCCTACCTTTACCTTTCCTAGGCTTAGGACCCCTACCCCTCTTAGTCATTCATATTGAAAGGGAAAAAAACAAAAGCAGAAAACCAAATTATCTATGAAAACTACTTGTTGGTCTATAAAAAATCTGATCAAATCAATGTTGCAGTTATTCTAAAACATATACCTAATAAAATCCCTTCAACAATATAATTCACCTTCTATCAATAAAAATTATATTCCTAAAAAGAGCAGAAATAGAAGCACACCTACTGAAAAAATAACAAATAACTCACCTCTACTGTTGACAAAGAATTCAATAAAAAATTACCAGAATCTCTCTAAGCACCTCCCCAACAACAATGCTAAAATTTTGGGTGTTAATACTGTCTATATAGATTACTCAACCCTTATTTGTCAATCCAAGGCTTGTAAGCTTCCATATGAAACACTAGTAATGCTAAGAGACTTGATAAACTATGAAAAAGTTACTCCTCTCTCCAAACCAATGGTATTAATCTTCTAAGTTCTGAGATCAAGATGTAAAACTCCACTCTCATCTCCTACACTAACGTTATGAAAACTTTATTAAAGAAAAACACATTGATCAATTTAGGTACTTGCTACTCTTCTCTTCAACTCATCAAGCAAACTAAGTCTTCAAGCCAAATAAATGTTCAAGAAACTTGAAAAGAACACAGGCCTCAATCAAACAATCCCAAAAGAGTGCTTAGAGAAATCCACACAGGTCTTCAAAATGTTCATGTGCTATTTCAACTCCTCACTCCCTTGTGATTTTACTTCCCACACTACTTCAACTCCTCACTCTCTGTGCTTTGAAAACTAAAGTGTGGCACTTATGTTGTAATTTATCAAATTCATAGACTTGTATAACAAAAAATTCACACTCAGTTCTATTTTCTTAAACTAGAAGATATCCCAAATCAAAGATCTGAAGATGTGCCTGAGAGAAATATTTGCAAGAGGAAGAAAATAAAACCAATCTTAAAAATAAGAACCAAATTCTGAAGGAACAATGGTAAAAAATATACTAATTCTCAACAAACCCTTCTATACTTTTCCACTTGAAACATCAATGTTACATATTCCATGCATGTACCAACTAAAAAAATAAATAACAAAATGTAATTAATTGCATTCACTGACTACTCACACTGTATCCAAAAGAAAACTTGTTGGAAACCAATTAATCCACAATGGCTAGGATATACAAGTATTTATCCTCAATACAGCTTCGTTACTTAAACAAAGAGAACAAAACTATAATAATAAGCAAGTCTCAGGCAAGGAAAATAATTAAAATGAAGAATACACTTAAATATACATTGTAACCATTGAATATGACTTGATTCGAAAGGATTAGGGTTTATTAACTTTAGTGTTACTTCATTCATAACCTGTATCACAAGATCTTTGAAAAGAATCAAGATGCCCTCAAATTTTTAGATCTAAAACAACTCAAATATTTTAGAGGGAGATCTTATTAAATACTACTAATAGATCATGATATCTTTCAAATCCCTCAAAATGAAGATGTCAATACCCACATAAATAACTTCAAGTGAAGGTTTTTACAGTCACTCAATCATATATAATAAGGAATAATTATTACCAAGGTGGATCTCATACAACCCATAGTATATAACATTGGAGAAAAAGGTTTCAAGGAAAAGAGTCTTTTGTAGATCAATGTTAAATCCTAGTTTTCTTCAAAATTCTCTTAGACTCGGGGCTATAAAATATAAAAGGAAAACCTGAGCTAGGATATCACTATAATCAAATATTAAAAAGAAGAATAAGTTATTCCCAGGAGTCGATCTGCACACAACTTGACTCAAATAATAATAATACAAGAGGATCTTGAATATATGCAACAATTACTTCTTAGATCTAGGTTTTAAATGTCCCCAAGCCACATAAATTTCATTTATTTGCATAAGAACATAGAACTTACAAATAAATGAAATAATATTGAATAATTTATTGAAGAATACAATGCTCGACAAGTTAATATGCACGCCATAGTGGTCTATTTCAAAAGAAAACCACACAATGCTATCTAATAGAGGAGTAACAAGTTCGACTGGTTGGGCCCAAAGCAACCAGCTTGTACCCTCTTTAAAAAGAAGTTAAACTATAGACCAATGAGAACCATTAACAAGATATTACAATAATATAAGGATAACTTGGAATTTTCCTATTTTATCAAGAAAATCCTAGTCCTCTGTACATCTTAAGCACAGTAGTCCAACCCCAAACTGATCTGAGTGACACAAAATCCTCAATATAATAGTACATTGACCCACAGTATCACTAACCTAATTCCTATCATGGATCACATTATATGGATATTTTACATTGTATATTTTGAATATAATCGAGTCATTCACTATACAAAGAAAAATAAAACTGAGTTACAATAATCTCCTAGTAGTAGACTCTAGGTAGACTATCAATTGATCATTAAGATTTGTTCCAAATCATGTTGGTTTCTTTTATAAAAACAGTTATGCATACGAGTTCATTGATGAAGACTAAGGGGGGATAAGTGTTCTTTGTCTTCAATCATGGTCCTAGAAAATCGCTGACAACATGTTTTACTTTCTACTTGGTCCGTAGTTGGCCTTCTATCCAGCAGTCTACACCTTTAACCTTGGTGCAAGAATCCTCAAACTAGTGCAGGGATCCTAAAATATATATAGTTTCTTCATTTCAAGTACCATACTACACTTCAAATGGATTAATGACTCATAGAGAATAAAAGACCTTAGGAATATTGTAAATTAAATCATTTTACACATTAAAGTTTAACCAATCAACGTTTTGAAGAATAAGCAAATCTATACTCATATTCTCAAGATTATGATAATATAAACATGGGAATGTGTAAATAAAGGTCTTCGAATTGTAAAACAAAGGGTAAAAAAGAGGGTTATATAGGTGAAAATTAGGACATTCTCAACTTTCTAGCACCTTGCATAGCATAAATCTTCAACAATGAAATCAATTAAGAAAACGGAAATTTGAGCCCAAAGCTTGAAAATTTTATTAATCCATTAATAAAAGAATATTATGGCTCCCATACCAAGTATCATAGCGCCTGATCACTCATATAGATAGTATACATAGTATACAAATTAGGGCTTGAAATATTCTACTTCAGATATGCAATTTACCCAGAAAAATAGACAAGAAAAAAACTTAACTTACTTAATGATGTATCCGTTCTAGATTAGCCCTTTCAGTACAATTTTGTCTTGAAAATTGGAAGGAATTTTTCCTCCTTATACCACAAAGAAATACCCTTCTATCCACTAGCTTCTCACAGTGTATTTTCTCCTTCAAATGTGCTAAAGATCAACCCTTAAATAAAACTACTCACAAAAAGTTTTATCCTTCCAACTCATTGCATGATAATCCTTCAAAATAGACTCCATTCACAACTTTGTTTGTGAATACACTTCAAAAAATACAATACAGTTCATTTTTCATAACCATTTAATGAACAAACTTCTTCTTCAACTATCTAAGAGAACTCTTTGCGTAGTTGTTCATTATTGTATGTTTCAATCTCTCTCAACCAAACCATATTCTAACTCATACCAGGACTCGAGTCTGTTGTGATCCTACCCTCAACCATCAAAATATTAGCTACAACACTACGATATAATTTTCTGGAAACTTGTTTTATTTTGTTGTAATCTAACTAGGGATTCTACGTCAATATACATCCCTCCTTGAGGTTCTAAGGATCTCAACCTCCTTCATCCAGATCATATCCCCCCTCAACCTCCTTGTCTGGCCCATAGTCCATTGTCCTATTGGTCTCATGCCCACATCCTACCCTTTAGGTGGTTCTATCTAAAATTGATTTCCCTCTCTATTTTATTCGACAACGAAGAGCTCCGACCCACTTTGGCTCCTCCTTGTGTAGAAGATCGACTCTTCTTGCTAATTGTAGCTCTCCTCATCTAGGGATGTACAACTAGGTACTTTAGCTCCCTTCCTTGTTCAAGTGAAGTCCATCTCACTTACGCACAATGTGTGAGACCTCACCTTAGGTCTCCTTTATTTATCCTTTTTTTCAAGTCATTTAAGAAACCTTTAGGCTTAAGGTTTAGCCATTTGACTTTTAAGAGTAAATAATTAGTCTTGTTTTGGAAATAAACCCACAATTTTGGTATAAAACCCCACTTTTGGGTAAATTTCCCAACCAACAACTTTTGGTGGGTATCCTTATTAGAAATACCTTCTGAGCTACCCAAAATTCTAACATTCACTATGTTTGGAAACACTCGCTTCACTCGCTTGTGCAAGTTCAGACCTCCAAAATGCATTTCATTGGATAGTTTCTTTCTAATAAGCATTTCCAATAACAAACTTTCATAGCTATAAATGTACTTTGGTAGACATTGCATCACTTAATCCATACTTTGCATTGAAGTCAACCTTCATCAAATTTTACTTAATCAATGTGCACAATTTTTTTTGATGCGAAATAACATGTAAAAGTAATGTTCTAAAATGTCATAGTGGAAAAATTGATCCTATGGATCCTTTCAAAGCAAGTGTTAAAGTGCATTAGTAGGGGTTTCATCTATTAATTTTGAAATGCAAAAATCCATTATATTTCCCATCATGTCTTCATCCAAAAGCATGTTATTGGGTTTTAATAAAAATGTATTAGTTGAACAAAAGAATCATGATGAAAGTATTCCATGGCATGGGCCAGATCTATGGAAATTTCCAATTGTGTTTTCAATTCCAGTTCACATGCATCTTTGCCATTTTTATCACTTCTCCTAGGATACAAATTCTTATCCAAGTTTGTGTTAGACCTAAATTGGAACACAAATCCTTTAAAATGGAGCTGGGAACATGAAGTTGTGATTTTCACTACATTTAAATGTTGAAACTTTTGTAGAACATTACATTCTTCTCTAAAACTCTTTTCAACCTCGTCTTTTTCCATTGAAAAACTTTCACATCAATAAGTGTGTCTTCAATCAAAGCTCCCTTATAGATTACAAAAAACCTTTTTCCTAACAAGTTGGCCTCTTAAATCCATAGTTTTTAATGTGAATATCTTAATATGGGATCCTTTTCTGCTCTAACTTTTGGACAAATTGTTGCAATAATCAACATTTTGTATACATTTATTCCCTTTCCAAATTAATCTCAAAAGTATACAACATAATACAAAATCAATAACTCCACTCATTAGCAATAATATTATTTCATAGATGCAAAATGACCTCTTGTTGTTTGAGAGATAGGTGATTGGAAAGCTTGTCGTCTGAAATGGCTAGGATTTCCAATGAAGGACATGACAATTGTTCTATTTGGGAAAAAAAAAACCTTTTGGAATCCCCCCCATGATATTATTGAAAGAAAATTTCAAAAACTGAAGCATTTCCAAATTATTGAGAGTAATTGGAATTCTCCTTAATAGTGAGTTGGTGGGGAGATATAATATCATAAGTTTATCCATTTCTAATTAAATTTGGAATAGAGCCTGACAATGTATTTTAAGATAAATTTAATGACATATTGATGAACATGCTACTTATAAATTTGAGAAATGAAGTCTATGTGATTTTCCATTTTGAAATAATAACATATTTATACGATATTTAACAAACCTCTATCCACTTGAAGCTAATGAGACCAACTTACAAATAAAACCTTAGATTTTATCACTCACTACTTTATCAATAGCGGCATAGATAAAAAATCTCTATCTTTGTATCTCATTGTTTTATCAACAAGATTAACTATCAAATTGAAGTGTTGATTAGGATATAAGAATTTTTACTACAAGAAGTCAAATATCTACATGGTCAACAAAAGTCCTTTGAAAACAACCAGGGTTGAAAGGGTAAGGACGCCTCTTAAACATGTATGAAAAAATATATGAAGATAGAAAATTTATAGATAATATAGTTATAATATAACTAAAAAAGATCAAGATTCAAAATTACTAAAAACTATAATAAGTCATAATTTCATAATATTAATATTCATGCCTTTTAGCATGATTTGTAAATCAAAGTTGTATGCTTAAGGAATACATTGTGTATAGTACAACATCAAGTTCAATTAGTGGTTCATTAATCTAATTTATAAGAAAAATTCAAAAATCATATTTAAAATGAAAATTCAACTTTTAAAATTTTGTTGAAAAATTAAACAAATTATATATAATTTAAATTGACCAAATTATATATTTAAAAGAAAATAATTCTCATTGATGTATCATTAATTTGATTTATATGAAAATAAATGTTAAAAAAAAATCACATTGAAATGAATTTTCAATATTTAAACTATTGTTAACAACATAAATAAATTAGTTATAGTTAAATTTAAAATAATAATAATCCATTCACTTATGCTACAAGGATAATACAATTAATTTCCTATGATTTTTTTCTAGGGGTTTTTACTTTGTGGATATGAATATTGACATCATGGATGATAATAATAAATCACATCAAGATGTAAATTTTTCATCTAGTTAATAAAGCGTTACTAAAGCATTTAATTTTCACATTAATATTAATTACAAAGAGATAGTAAATATTAATAAAAATTTAGTTGAACAATTAAAGATAATATTAAAAAGGAATCAAACTCCAACATAATTCATAAAATAAATTCATTAAGCTAAAATGTGTGTTTAGAAGTCATAGATGTATTTTTTAAATAATCATAGCCTTTCAATTATAGAAAAAGAAAGAGCGGAATTGTTTTTTAGACAATTAAAAATATTAACATTGTGAATGGATAATAAAATAAACTAGTTGCAATTCATATAATATTGTGTTGCAAAAGCATGCATTTTTTCATTTGACAATAATGGCATATAGATATAAATCCTATTAGAGATTTACTTCAACAATTATAAGTTAAAAAAATTAGTGTCGTTCTATGAATAATAGCAATATTGAAATCTTATGGTATTACAATTTTCACAAACTAAAATGAAGAAGAACTATGGACATTTGACGCATGTGCATCACTCGTTGCATTTGTATTGCTAAGAAAATTAGATATGATTTGTCTTAATCTCCTAGAAGCAATTGCATTTTCCCCCAAATCATTTTTGAGCCTCTCCAATACCAATACTACATCTCTCATAGTTGGTTGTTCATTGGGTGAATCTTTCGAGCAAAGCAAAGAGACCCGTATCAAAGAAAAAATGAAATTGAATACATTATTTTCTTCAAATTCATCTCCATCCGCCTCCCTAAGAAGGTTGTGGTCAATTACCTCCTTTACTTTTCTTGGAAAGGTCAATTTTACCCACTTTTGCAATTTCAAGTCTCCAGAAAACATATCATTAGTTGGTCGTTTCCTGGTAAGAATTTCTAATAAAAAAATGCCATAGCTATAAATATCTCCTTTGGTAGACACTGGCTCACCTGATCCATACTCTGCATGAAAGATAACCTTCATCAAATTTAACTCAACCAATCAATACAAAATTGTTGATGAAAAAAGACAAGTACAAATCTAGCATTCTAAAATGTCATACCTGGTGCAATGTAGCCCACAGTTCCTTTCAAAGCAAGTGTTGAAGTAAGTGGCTTGGTAGAGGTTCCATCAATCAATATTGCAATACCAAAATCGGTTACATGCCCCGACATGTTTTCATCTAGAAGCACATTATTTGGGTTTAAATCACAATGCACTATCTGCACAACAGAGTCATGATGAAGATATTCAAATGCATGGGCCACATCTATGGCAATGTCCAATCTTTTTTTTAGCCCCAGATCACATACATCTTCACCATTGTTATCATCTTTATTAGGGTACAAATGCTCCTCCAAGCTTCCATTAGACATAAATTTGAACACTAATCCTTTGAAATGGGGATTGGAACATGAGGTTATGATCCTCACTAGATTTTGATGTCGAATCTTTTGTAAGACACCACATTCTGCAGAAAAATTATTTTCAACCATGTCTTTTTGAAAATGGAAAACCTTCACAGCAACAAGTGTGCCATCACTCAAAATTCCTTTATAAACTCGAACCAAAATTCCCCGCTCCCATCAAGTTGGCCTTGACAAATCCATTAGTTTCTATATGAAGCTCTTGATATGAGATCGTTTTGTGCTCCAACTTTTGCAAAATGACTTGTGAGGAATCAAAATTTTGGTATAGTACACCTCTTTTGCAAAGGAATCCCTTCCTTTTCCAAAGGAATCCCAAAAGTAAACAACATAATATAAAAGCAAAAACTCCACCCATTGGCAGTATCATTCTTTTCACAAGTGCAAAATGATGTCTTGGTGTTTGACATGAAAGTAGTTGAAATAATTGTGGTCCACAAAGGCTAGGAATTCCAATTAAGGACATGACAATTGTTTTATTTGCAAAAAATCCTCGTTCTGGATTTTCCCCTATGAAATTTTTGAAAGACAAATTCAACCTTTGAAGCATTTCCAAGTTCTTGAGAGTGACCACTGGTATTACGCCTGATAAGTTATTAGAAGAGAGTATAGGCTTGCGAGGATTTGTAAATTTCCAAGTGGATATGGAATAGACCCTTGGAATGAATTGTGAGATAAGTTCAATAATTGTAGCTCATTGCAACTTCCAAGTGCGGGGGGGATTGGCCCAGTCAATTGATTGAAAAAAAATTCTATAGCTTGAACCATTGTCATTTTACCAATCTCCTTGGGCAAGTGACCTTCTAATCAATTTGATGATAGATTCAAATAGAATTGTATATGAGAAAGTTTTGAAATTTCAAGTGGTATATTTCCGGTGAGCCTATTGTGAGACAAGTCTAGCAATTCCAAATTTATGCAATCTCCTAAATTGGAAGATATGGCTCCTGATAACTTGTTGTGATGAAGATAGAGCCTTCTAAGTTGTTGAAGGGGTGCGAGGGAATTTGGAATATTTCCAACGAGATTATTTCCACTAAGATCCAAGAGACCAAGGTGGTGTAAGCTTTCAAAATCATCAAATATGTTTTACTTCTAATTTATTTTTAGTTAAATATAATTTTTCTATTTTTTCAAGTTTTCTTAATGGTGGAACATTACCATTTAGAAAATTTTCACTTAAATTTAATAAGGTTAGGCTTACTAAAATTACCTATATGTGGAGAGATGTTCCCATATATTTTATTATTTGATAATATTAACATAGATAAACTAGTAAAAAGTCTACCTATACTCAGTGGCAAAACACCACTTAATTTATTGTTGTGCGACAATATGTACTTTAAGCGAGAACAATTAGTAAGAGTGGTAATAAAAGGCATGTTTATAGCGTTGCCACTATCAAGTTGATTGTTATTCAAAAGTAAAGGTTCCAGAAAATATAATTTAGCCAACTCTATAGGCACGGTCGCACTCAGCTTGTTATAACTTGAACTGATTAATACTAAGAAAATTTTTCAATAAACTTTGGAATCTCTCCACTAACTTGATTTGAAGCTAATATGAAATATTGCAAGTTAAACATATTGGACAAAGATGTGGTAATAATACCTGACAAAACATTTAGGCAAAGGTCAAGTACTTGCAAACGGGTGAGGAAACCCAATCCTTGTGGTATAGGACCAGTGAGACTATTTTCTTCCCAACCCAATTCAATCAACAATGAGAGGTCTCCCGAGGAAGAAGGAATAGTACCTATTAAGTCGTTGCTTCCCAAGTGAAGTTTTTGCAAATGTGGGAGGGAACTCAATTCCCGGGGGATATTTCCGATCAGATGGTTGTTGGAGAGCAACAGGACAATCAAATTTTTGCAGCTGATGAGTTGACGCGGAATGGGACCGGTGAGACTGTTGGATTCCAAACCCAACTCAATCAATGATGAAAGATTACCCATGAAAGAAGCGATGGTCCCTGTGAGGTCGTTGTCTCCCAAGTAAAGCTTTTGCAATTGCGGGAGGGAACCCAACTCCCTCGGTATATTTCCAGTCAGACTGTTGAAGGAGATCGACAGGATAGTCAAATTTCTGCAACTGCCGAGTTGAGTGGGGATAAATCCTTTCAAGTCGTTGTTGTCCAACCAGAGCTTTCTCAAACGAAAGAGGCGTCCCAATTGAGGCGGGATATGACCAGTGAGCACATTCTCTGAAAGATCTAGCGTGCAGACAAACGATAAATTGGCGACCGATGGAGAAATGGAACCGCGCAGATCCATGTCAGTGAGGTTGAGGAATAGGTTGAGGAATGCCACTCTGTTTGGATGACGGTAGTTGCAAGTAACAGTGGTCCATTAGCAGAAGGGGTTGTTGGGACTCCAATCTGCGAGGGAATGATATGGATCGCCAGTAATGAGGTTCTTGAATGATACCAGGGATTGTTGATCATTGTGAAATGAGTGGGTCCCAAGGGTCAGTGAAAGAATGAGGAGGAGAAAGAGCAAGAGAAAATTAAAATAAAGAGAGGGCATGGTGGTTTAAATCACATCCTCTGTCAAAACCATATAAAATGGAAAGAAGTAGAGAGTGTTGGGCAAAGGGGACAAAGGCATCTATCATCAGTTTGTCCTTAGTCCCCTTTTCCCAACACTCTCTGCCTCTTTCCGTTTTATATGGTTTTGAAAAAGGCTACAATTTCAACCACCATGCATATATATCTATATATATATATATATATATATATACACACACATACTAGCAATTGCACTGGGAGGTGCAAGGGAACGACGAAAGGAGGAGTCGTGAATCTCGTTGCGGTACATGTAAGGGCCACATAAACTCCTTTACTCGTAGTGGATTAATTTATTGGAGCTTTATTAAACATACATGTGCGTGCAATCAACATCGATCACTTTATCGGGACTTTAAATAAAGTATAAACACTCCCAAACAACATGTCTACAGGCGGAACTGTGGTTCTACGGTCCGACAATACGGTGACCAATCACGGCACATTGCATATCAGCAAACTTAACAAATAACCTTAACAACAAACATATAATCCCGTCGATGCGAAGTTGCGATGACGATGTCGCATCGCAACATAGCAACTTTTATAACTTATCGTATTTCGCTTGCCCGCAAGTTTAACTCTTATATCGATAATGGTTAAACCATAAATCATGTGATGTGCGATAAGCGCTAATGCACTATGTCGACACGTGGCCCTTCTCCCCATCGCATCACAAGAAATATAACTTATGCAGCCAATTCTTAATGCTATCCGGTAAAATCTGCGATGTGCAAACTTGCGATTTTCCGTCCACCGTAGATCTGCAGCCAGATCTAACGGTCCTCACTACTCGCTCTCCATTGCATCGCAAGTTATATCATTTACCTTGCGATGTGATCTCTGTCATTTAATGTAAAAACTTCAATTGTGCAATTCGATCCTCGCCGTCCAATTGCATCCTGTTGTAACATTATTTGATTTTGATAAGTTAGCATGGTAGTTTAAAAAAATAAAAAGTTAAATCAAATTTTATAACTTATCGCATTTCGCTTGCTCACAAGTTTAACTCTTATACTGATAATGGTTAAACCATAATCCACCTTGTGAGTATGCGATAAGAAATTGCTAATGCTGCTTAATGGGACATGTGGCCCTTCTCCTCATCACGGTGCAAGAAATATGCTTATGGAAGCAGAGTCTTATGCTGTTAGGTAAAATCTGCGATGTGCGAACTTGCGATTTGTCGTCCACCATTGATATGCGGCTAGATCTAATGGTCCTCACTGCTCGCCCTCCATTGCATCGCAAGTTATATCATTTACCTTGCGATGTAATCTCTACTGTTTAATCTAAAATCTTCAATTGTGCGATTCAATCCTCACCATCCAATTACGTCCTGTTGTAAAATTATTTGATTTTGATAAGTTAGCATGGTAGTTTAAAAAAATAAAAAATAAAATCAACTTTTATAACTTATCACATTTCGCTTGCCCACAAGTTTAACTCTTATACCAATAATGGTTAAACCATAAATCATGCGATGTGCGATAAGTGCTAATGCGCTATGTGGACACGTGGCCCTTATCTTCATTGCATCACAAGAAATATAACTTACGCAACCAAGTCTTAACGTTATCCGATAAAATCTACGATGTGCGAACTTGCGATTTTCCGGATCTGCGATCAAATCTATCGATCCTCACTGCTCGCCCTCTATTGCATCACAAGTTATTTCATTTAACTTGTGATGTGATCTCTACCATTTAATCTAAAAACTTCAATTGTGCAATTCGATCCTCGTCGTCTAATTACTTCCTGTCGTAACATTATTTTATTTTGATAAGTTAGCATGGTAGTTTAAAAAATAAAAAAATTAAATCGTAAGTTAGAACATGGATGAAAAAGAAAAAAATTTAAAAATGTTAGGAAAAATATATTTTATTACATCCATGTTAGAAAAAATGATAGCGTAGTTTGTTGTAAATAAAGGACGCAAAAGAAAAAATGTTAGGGAAGCATGAAAAAAAAAAATTGCTAATTATTTATTGTTTAAAATGAAAAATGGCCGCATGTTTAAATGCGCAAGATTTTCAAAATGTAAATTTTTAATTTATGTACGTTAAAACCTTTGAAAAGGGGTTTGATGTTCATTTCTTAAATTGAGATATATATATATATATGATTTTAGTATAAGGTCGTTAAACAAAAAAGTGGTTAAATAACTGGAGGTAAAGCACTGGTATGTTTTGACGGCAGATCTCGAGCTCTTCTCAGATCTACGGTGGAGATCAACTTCACATCTCGCCCCCAGATAGTTTCTTGTTAACAGGAGGGGGAAGGGGGTCTGAACTTCGGTATTAATGGCCACCCTTTTCTGCTACGTGGCACCACAGTATCACTTCACACCCCCTCCGCCTTAAACCAGAAACCGGGAGGTACCACCCCCAAAATCCACCTCTGGTCTTCATCCGTTGACGACCGTTTGTTCCCGCGCCATATCCGTTGTTGATCAATCAATCCTCTCCCTCCACGTCACTTATACATTACTCCCCAACGATCCATTATATCGTTAATCCTCCCGTTGGGCAATAGATCTACTCCTAGACCGTTAATTGGACCGTTACACAATTAAAATTCATTAGACTGTTAGCCATGACCGTTAAAGCCAAAGTGCAGTCCATAAAATTACCAATAGCCTCACGTTCTTTACTTTACATGCTCGATCAAATTCCTTTCATCCTTCACTTTATTTCACAACGAATTTCCATTTCTGCAAACACCCTTCATATTCCAGAAACCCTGTCATCATTTCTTTAACCCGAGCCTCAAAGTCCTGTACTAGTCCGTATCACTCAAGCATGGCACCTAAGGCCAAAACGAAGAAATAAACGACTCCTAAAGGTAAAGGTAAGAAAAGAGTGACATAATAAATATCAAATGTTGACATTGTTGCAGAGGTCATCTCCAAGGTCGCTCATTCAACTGCTGAGGTCATTCCTGAAGCTGCCAAATTAGTTGCAGAAGACTTTCCTGCAACTCCGGTAATCAATCTTGACCTCATACCCTTAACTGAATCTTATTTCAAAATCACATCCTACCAATATGGATTTGATTTCTATGAACTTCATGTGTGGCTAAAATAGAAGTACATGGATAACAAAAACCCTATAAGGTTTTGGGAATCTATGTTGGCTCTATTTGCATTTCCTCAAAGTCACCCATTTCTAGATCTAATTGCCTGGTGTCAGAAGTAGTATGACCCTATAACCAGGTCAGTGGTGGTTGACAATGGAAACATTCTGATCACCATATCCCTTGAAACTATTAACCAGATGCTTCTCATCCCTCCTTCTGATGCCTTATCCTATTTCTCTCCTTCTGCCGCCATGGACCTTTATCATAAATTATCTTTCCCCCAGAGAGCTGAGATATTTGATATTTTCTTACCTGAAGATGCAAAATTACCAAAGAGAAATCCCCCATATGCATCTTCCATTTTTCCTATAACTTCCAAATACTGCATCTCCCTTCTTTCTTATCTGTTGGGATATCCAAACGATGAAACTGTTGATTAACCCATCCTAGGTTTCTTATCTATCTTCAGTCTTGAAAAATCACCACTGTTTATGTACAATTACAACCATTTCTTGGCTGATATTATACATGAAAAATTCATTAACTTCACCACACAACGAGCATTTAATTATTCTTCTGTGATTATTCATATGATTTTGTTTCAGCAAGCCTAAATGTTGCCTATTCACTTCAATAGACAAGATGCACAGGGAGTGAATCAATCAGTGATTCACTGGACAGAATTGGTCAAAGCTTCATCAACAACCACTTCCTTCTCACAATTCATAGATTCATTCATTCATCCAGTAAGGCAACTCCTTACCAGTCAACAAGAGGCCAGAATTGAAGAAGACATTAAAAGAATTCTGCACCTCAGTGAAAAAGCAAAGACAAATGATTGGTATATGTATAAAAATTACACATAAATCAGGGTGTATGGCTACAAAATTACACCATACAAACTTCCAAGATATGTGCCTATGAGAATTTTCTCCTTAGAGTACATAAGACAAATGTTGAATATGGATGAACTGCATTTTGTTTCAAGAAAGAGGAAAGCCCAATTTAAAATCAAGGCCAATGTTGGATCATTCATGTGCAATACCAGAGCAGCAGATGCTAATGCAGATGCACTATTAAAGAAGATGGGTTTTCAATCAAGTTTTACCTGGTCATATGATCCCCATGGCATTATTTTTTCTTTGAGGGTTGAAATGAAGACAACCCCTTACACACATATTTCCAAAGTAGAAGTAGAGAAATAAAAGAACAAAGAGGAAAGGGTAGAAGGTACTCTACATGAAGCATATGAACAAGTCATTTCCGCTTCAAATGTACAAACACCAGTGCCTGACAGTAAGCAACAAAAGAGGATCAGAGAAGAGACACGACATTCCAAGTAAATCATGAAAGGATTCATCTTACAACACAAGAAGGCAAAGCTCACTTCCACCTTGGTTTCAGAGGACAAAATACCAGAGATCATAGATTTGGGAGATACTAAAGTCTCCACATCCACCAATGTTCCTCAGAATCCTCCATCAGCATCACCTGCAAGAAAGCCACTAGAAATCATCCAGCATTTCGCATGCTGTGTCTTTTGAAGATAAAAATATCTTTTCAAAATTTCTAGAGCATAAAAAAAAATGGTGTAGCACCGAAATCGTATCTTTACAAACTACCTCCTTGAAACAAACATCTACATCACAACATGTACTTCTCATTGCCTTTGACAATGAGAAAAGAAGGATGCGCATGGCATTGCGTTAAATGCGTGCTATTTCCAAAGACACATGCCAAGTATAATAAGAGTGTCTTCATTTGATACAAAAACAGTATACATCCGATTGACCAAATCGACATGCACAGCAATGAGAAATGCTATTTTCAATAATGATTACAACAACTATGTATCTTCCAAATTGAAAGTAGCACTGTCAAATATGGAATCCCAATTGAAGCTTGAGGAAATTTTCTTCATTGAAGCAAGCACAACATGATGAAGAGATTGGAAGAACTCGTAGGTGAGTTTGGGATGATTCCATGGACCGCAAGGCAGCTAATCGTCTACGAAAACAACTCAAGCTACCCTCAACTGAAGACCCACAGACTAAAGAGATGGCAGAGAATGAACGTGACAAGAGGAAACGCTTAAGTTGATCATTGATCAAAATCTGCAGATTAGAAAGATGGAAGAACAAATTGAAGAATTGTTGAAAGAGAAAACAGCACTCCAAGTGAATATTGATCCTACTTTAGCAATTCAAACTTCTTCTGTAGGTACAGAACTTTCAGCAACTTTGTCTACAACTGATGTAGCAAAATTGGCACAAGAGTTGGGCATTTAGAAGTAAGCACATGAGAAATTACAACAAAGATTTCAAGTCCTTTAGTCTCAAAAGATTAAAAAAAATGATACATTATATGTAGAAGAGATGAAAAAGACTCATCAACTAGGACTTAAAATCAAAGAACTGGAAAGTGAATCTTTTATGGCAGCAACTCTTGGAGAAGCCAAGTAGATCATTTGGGAAGACATCAGCAAGTCCATTTCTTAAATATGGCCTTCTATACAGATCATCTTCGAGTAGCAGGAACTCATCAACAAATGCAGAACAGAAATTCAAGAGCAAAATGATCAACTTAAAGACAAGACAATTGAAGCTTCTGACATGATCAAGGTTCTTAATTCAAATAACAAGGAGGAGTTGGAAGCAATCAATATCTCAGACAGGACTGCAACCATTTTGGAGATAAAGAAGGTTTTACAGAAAAGAAACTTGATAAAGCAGTTGTAGACCAAGTGTGAAGCTTTAAATGTTATTGTTCAAAGGTTTCATAGTAAATTTAATGCTTTAAATCATAAAGGACTGCCAGGTCTAGTAGGAATAGATGATAAGTTGGTCAAGTTAGAAGATTACTGCACAAATTTATACACCATTACAATAGATGAGTCAAATTTTGCAGATATCAAAGGTCATATTACATGGGAAGATTTTCTTGAAGCTCTGCAGTTTGATTTGATCATTCAACATCAAATCAAACATCTATTCTTTCAAAGACCAACTTTTGACAGATATACTGAAGTAGATGAAATCTTCAGGAAAATGATGAATGTAGAAATCCCAAGTGAAGATCAGTGGGATAAATTCTGTGAAACCATCAAGTAAAAGATTAATTTTGCAGCTTGCCAACACATCAGAATTTTGAGGATCTAGTCAGCAACACCTCCCATCAAAAGGGGTCCAGTCAGCAACTGTTTTCACCAAAAGGGGCTGAATCATCAACAACCTCCAGAAAAACAAAGACACTCCATCTATTTTTCCCCTTCTTTTATTCTTCTTATCCTACTATTGTAATTCAGTTAAGATATTTGTAAACTTTATTAATTAGTATCAATAACTCTCAGTTCGAGTTATTAAGGGTTGCAGCCTTGGATGAGCCAATTTTTTTAAACATAAATTGTACAAGTCTTTTGATCATCAATAATACAAGAAGGATTCTGAACTTATTTCATACAGCTCTGTGTTCTCTATGATTTTTTCCAGTTTTCATCCATTTTGTCACTTCATATGTTTAATTGTTATCAAGATATTTAGGTAAGATTAACTGTGTTTCAATAATCTTATAATTCCTACTAAAGTTATTATCAAAACAAAGAATGATTTACTTAATAGTTTGTTGATGTAAGGCCCTTCCATTTATAAATTGTCAGCATCTTGATAATGTTAAATGTATTTTGTTGGACTTTTAGATTTTGTTTAAAGGTTTTCTAGCTTATGTTTTATTGAATAATTCAATATGAATATTTAATAAACATATTCCCTTACATAAGTCCACTTAATCAAATACAAAAATCTTAATCACTGTGTGAGATGAACGAGCAGCCCTTGTGGTGAGTCTGTCTACCACGTGCATGAGTTGAAAGAGCATAGAATGGAAAACATCTTCATGTGACATGGTTGTTCTATTACAATTTGTTGGAACTTTGTTGCATTTAAAAATTAATGAAACCTATAGAAGAGCACAATAAAATCTAGTGGAAATGAAATATAGTGTGTTTGCATTTACAGGTTGTGGAACAAATGAAACAAAATGGTATGAACCTCAGGAAAGTATTCATAATAGTGTAACATGTAACCATGACATGTTTGAATGCAACATAGATTCATATTATTGTTTGCAATGAACACATTTCAAGAAAAGGTTAAAGAGTGAAAAGGCATCTGGAAAAGAAACAAGGAGAAAGGGTATGAAGAAGGTCTTTCACTGTATATTTATTTATTTATTTATTTTTATTTTTTTTATTTTTTATTTTTACATTAGGAAGCATTAAAAAAGATATTGTTGAATGTAGCAGAAAACCCATTTGGAAAGAAGTGAAGGAACAAGTGACATCATAGTAGCCTAATTGTGCATGGAAGCATGGCAATTTTTTCTATATACATTACTTTATAGCAAGTTAAAGTTGAAAAAATAAGATGTATTATTTCCTTTTGAAGAAGAATATGTGGTGTATTGCCCAAAAAAAAATCTTGCATTATGTCTAGCAGAGTGCATGTCAATGGTTTCCCAGAAAGGGGTACTCCTAGTTGTAAACAGAAGGTGTTGTGGGACAGCGACAACACCAATTGACGTCCATAGTTGGGACGCAGTCAAGATAGTATGCTGGGAGTTGTCTGCGTGCATCCCTTTCATGTACATGGATGAGGAGATACATGAAATTTTCAATCCTTTGAAGTAGTTGTAGCGTCAGGCGCAACCGGTACATAGGCAAAATTTGATTTCCTGGAAAAATTTGTGGACTTGTGAAATATATTTCCAATCCATATTTTTCTGCAAGCAAAGGAAAAACATGTAAGTGAACATGTAAAAAATAAATACTCATACAGGAAAGTACAACAACAAAGAAACAGTAGCAACCATTTTGAAGTGAAATTATATTGGAAATTGAAAACGTAAATTAAGTGGGAAAATCACAAGTTGTTAAGATGAGAGAGAAGATGGAAGATGTAAAAGTGGAATGCAATTAAAGGGAAGGTACCAATAGGAGAAGGTCTTCAAAGAGTTTGAGTAATAGATTTGGAGGCAAGGTACGTCTCTTCTTTTTTCTTGCGTATGACGAAAAGGTTCTCCTGCATCCGCAAATAGCGTGTGAAGGAGAAAGCGGGGGAGATGCAAAGATCATTCAACGACCGAACTCTTGATACGACTATGAAAGTCAGGCCTTGTCGATCAATGTTAACGATGTCGATTGTTGCCTTATCTAGTGTCATGCCTTGCGATTTATGGATTATTAAGCCCCATGCCATGTAGAGCGACACATGTGTTTGCGAACCCCTTGTTATGGGGGGGATTGGCACAAAATTTGGATTTGAAGTATCCCATGCTGGACCCTTGTAGTGAAGAAAGTCAACAACAACAAATGATGGGAGTTCGGGGGGTTTAGAGCTTGGTGCATATACGATTGCACGAACGGTGCCGAGTGAAAAATTAACAAGGCCAGCCTCAACTCACAAGTTGATGGTGAGAATGACACTTTGTCCAACGCAAATGAGTATTTTTCGTAGCTAGTTGATTATCTTCTAGTTTCTTTGCGGGGAGTTTTCTCCTTTGGGCAGCATAACAATGGGAAACTCGTTGGTTTAGTGTTTTTAACATGGACTTATTGTGCAGGGCAATGACCTCATTTGTTGCATATAGATGCATTAAATTAGAGAATGTCTGGAGTTTGACTTCAGGAAGGTTTGTTTTTGAACGTTTCATAAGAAGCTTCCAATCATCAATAATGGGTGTTGCATTGCGAAGGTTGGAGAGGAGTTGGCGAAAGGAAATTTGAGGAGGGATTGTTCCTTGTTGTCGAAGCATTGTTGAAAGCTTAACCACAGTATCGAAACTTTGCCATAGTGCAGTGCCACGAGAAGTGCCTACATACATTGGTGTGTCTTTGACAGGTGGAAGTTGGCCAAGGTCCCCCACAAGGATTATAGAACATCCACCAAATGGGTTGTTTCTATTTGAAGAGAATGCCTCACGCAAGTGATCATCAATTTGAGAAAGCAATTTAGGACCAATGAAACTCATTTCATCAGTTAGAATGTATTTTACATGCCGGAGTTGTTCTTGAAGGTTCAAGAGGGATTGAACTTATAAAGGTTCCATAGAGGATATAGGGATGTGAAGAGCAGAGTGGATCGCCAGGGCATTAATGTGGAATGCTGCAACACCGGTTGGAGCGAGCAAGAGGAAGGGGTTTTCTCCATTGGTGGAGTTGTCAAGGAAGGTATTTTTGAGGCACTCAATTAGGAACAACTTTCCAGTGCCAGCAGTGCCTTGGATTACCATTCTTAAAACCATCATGGCGGCTTTGTTGTGGAAGTGGGAAAAAATGATATCGAATGCAATGGTTTGGCTTGGGGACAAGGAGGAAAGGGAATGTGAGCATGGAGTTTGGAGTTGATGGATTCTTATGGAGGAGCGGTTCAAGTCGATGAAGTAGATGGTTGTTGCTTGCAAGTGCGAAGGGATGATAGAGTTGTCCCAATTATGGTTTGCATCAAAGTCACGATGGCCAAGCATTTCAAGCTCATCGAGGAGGATATTGTTACCTCGGTGGAGTTGAGAGATAAATTTCCATTCATCCATGTCTATGGTTTGGGCATGGGGAGGGTCATCAGGCGATGAACAACCAAAGTTGGAAAGTTTTGGGGTGGACGGGGTGCGGTGAACATGCCAAGCCCGATACGTGTGTCTAGTTTTTTCCCAATGTGCAAAAATGGCCGTGTCAGATGTGCCAATTTCGTCAAGGAGTCTGCGGAAAGGGAAGTACATAAGGATTTTGCTCCAACATAAGTCTACATAGGATGTCAATTCTTTCGATGGAATGGAGGTGTAATGAGGGAGGACTTGGATGACCATGGGAGGGAAGATTTGTTTCCACAACAATGTTTTCCGACGGGAGGAGAAGGACAGGGAGCATGTGACTTCAATAAGAGGCAATCCCGCAAGTGTAGGTGGTCTTTACATGTAGGAGGCGATGAAAGGTGTTGATGGAAGATGACCATCCAGTTCTTGTGAAACACGTTTGAATACTTGTTTTTTTACATTGAGGGAGAAAAAAAAACAACTGCACTTTGTTAGTGGGAGTTTTTGTAGCATGTGGCATGTTTTTTGTGCACCAATGTCCCGATCAGCGACCATTTTGGTTAGGACTTTGCGAACGACAATTACAGTAGGAGTGTTAGGGGGGGAGCATTATGAGAGACGGGAGAGAATTTGGTAGTAGCTTTCAGACTTTGCCTCTGCTTTCATTGCATACTTTGAAATGTAGTTCAACAAAACATGGCATGAGAGAACTGGTTGAAAGTCAATGTTGGCCCTCCATATTGCAATCAGATGAGCATTGTGTACATTTAATTTGTCATCATTTCTAGCAGGGGAGTACAATTTCTAGCCAGTAGCATCAATGTGAAGAGAGGAGACGCCGTGAACCTCACATGGCACTCCATAGCGGCAAGTTGTAGCGCTATTTTTCTTGCACAAACATGTAGAGGAGTGGCAAGTTGTTTCTCTTTGAACGGAATTCAAAAGTTGTTCATAGTCTTGCAACTAATTGGCTGCAAAAATTTCATGTGTCCCAAGGAGGTATGGGTCTCGTAGAGATGAATGATTCATGCCCAGAGCCCAGTTGTGAAGGGGGCAAGGGTTCCAAGCAGTGATGTATGTATTGAAAAATTCTTTGGCTGCACAGACATCTGTAGTGCTAGTCGAGTCGAGAGTGTCCATAGTAGGTGCATTTGGAAGCCACAAGAAACCATGGACATGTGTGGAGCCGCAATGTTTCCATTCATACCTTATAAAGAAAGGGGAGAAAAAGTAAGATGGATGGGTGAAAGTGAAAGTAATGAAAGGAAACACAGGGAAGGAATAGTATGCATACCTGCACCAGTAATCCTTTACAAGGAATCCTTAAAGTAGGACCTCTTACAGGAATATTGTGAATCTAAAATGGATGTATTGAGATGCACGGTGTGGGTTTGCACCAATGTTTTGGATTCTCCATCGAGTTTGATCATGTGAATTGGATGGAGGGTTGTAAGGCATGGCATTATGCAAGTTAGGCCATTTGGTATCAACTACACTTAGTGTGAAGAATATGGTATGAGTACCTTGTTGAATGATCATGTCGGCGAGCTCCCCTCTAGCCCTGGTCTAGAATGAACGACTCCCACGTAAGGATGAGCCGAAATGCATAATCTGATCTGGAATGGTGGAAGGTGGAATTTGTTGAAGGTGGTGGCAAAGGTCAGCGATTGTTGGCAGAAGGGTATTTGAAAGGTCTTATTAATGAAGACAGAAGTAGTTGCATGGCTGCGATGGCACATGATAAGGTTGTATAGGTAATATCGAAAGCGAGGATGTTGCCCAAAACGGTTGTCATGGTAGAAAATTAGATGCAAAGCATATTCCTGGATATCCACTTTTGCAATTCTTAGTTGGTTAATCATGGCAGATCCGGTGGGGAAGAGGGTGGGGAAGGCCATGGAGAAGAGGCCCTTTGTGTTGTATTCATTGACTAGAGAGAGGCCAATGATGGGCATTTGAAGTGAATGGGTGGGTGTGGAATTGGAGGATTCTATGTAGGCAAGTATTTCATCAATTTCTGAATGAGATTTTGGTATAGTTGAAACAAAGGAGGATGGGTGGAGGTCAGACAAGCATGGGTGTGCCAGTTCACAATTAGGATTTTCTAAAATGGTTTCCTGGAGTGGGATGGAAGTCATGTTGATATGGCGTAGCATATTGGAAATGTTGGTAGGTGCAACAGGGAGAGTATAGAGTGAAAGTTGGTTAATCTGGACATCTTTGTAGTATGGGTCGTTTTGTAGTTTGAATTGCAAAGCTGCATGAACACATGATCTACTAACAAAAAATTCATAGGATGTTTCGTCATTACTAGTTTTTTTTACAAGAAGGATGTCTAGTTCTGAAATCATGTGAGGAAGAGAGGTGACAATGTTAGTGATATCTTGAGGAAAGCTAATAGTATGGCCGGAATATTTGAGTTGGCCACCACGTGCATGGGTGACTTGAAGAATGGGGTTGAAACGAGCAATGAGCATCTCTTCAACTTGAGTCAGGCAGGAGAGGACATGTGGTCGGATATCTGGTTCCATGTTGTTTATGGAGGAGAAATGATGGGTTGTTCATTCGTCAGCACGACAGGTACAAGAAATGATTCCATTATTTGTTTTTGTTTTCATGGATGGGTGAGCTTCATGAAAATTTGAGAAAACTTGGATTGGACAAAGTGCATCGATCCTTGCACGAAAGCGATGATGTTCATGTTGGAGATGGATGGGGAGAAATTGTTGGGAAGGTGGAAAGGGAGGCACATGGGGAGGTGCATGTACAGGGCAGGTGAGAGGTGAAGGATTTGAAGGGTTTGGAAAGGTTTGGTTAGCGGGTGGAGATGGAAGGGGAATTGGGAAAGGTTGGGTGGAATGTAGGGGAAGGAGTCTATTTTAGGAAGGAATAGGAGATTGGTTTGCGTAGGATTGAAAGTGAAGGTTGGCTCGACGATTGGTGAAGAAGAGGCGGCGACGTACATTAATTCTTTCTTTGTTAAGCGCATAGTGGCGTCGTCGTTGTTCCATTTGCACACTATTATCTGGTGTGGTTAGCATATCTGTTGCAAATAAGGAAACGTATGTCAAGAAATATGTTGGAAATTTTGAATAAAAGAAAACACAGAGGAATGTGTTCCCCTTTCAACACAGAGAATGTAATAAACACGGAAATAACAATTCACGGCTAGACAGACAACAAACACAGAGGAGAGGAATTTTTCAATTTATTCAACTCTTCTCTATATTCGATTCATCTCACTCTGAAAATATGAAATTAAATAGCTTATAAAAAATGGCCGAAGCCTGCAATTCAATGCGGAACTGGATGGGTAACAACCAATCATCCTTTTTGCCGTGAAATCCCATTTCTTCATTAACAGCGCATAGAGCCACGTACGCCCTTTTTCTCTGTTATGTTGTTTATACACGAAACATCGTACAAAACACATAAATTGGCGGACCTGAAATTCTATGGATTTCAGCTTTGATACCTCATTGTGTCCATGCCCTTATGGCATTTCGGTGATATCAAAATTTAACCTGGGCGTTATCCATTGGGCTTTGCGAACAAAGATGTGCACTGGCATGATCGCATCGCACCATAAACAAAACACCCTGCGGTAATTACGGGAAAAGTTAAAATGTTGAGATTGCGATGTGCGATAGCACTATCGCATCGCAATGCATATAACATAAATTTTGGGACTTTAATAGAAAACATAAAGTGTTGCAATTGCGATGTGCACTGGCACTATCGCATCGAAAGTTACATAACATACCCTGCGGGTGATTAACTAGAAACCATAAAGCATTCCGATTGTGATGTGCAATGCAATATCACATCGCAACATCACAAGGTTCGGCAAGGAGCATAACAGTAACAGTTAATATGTGCAATGTGTGGGCTGCAATGCGGTAAACAACGGTAAGTGCGAAATGGAAAATGCATAAGGTAAGGCGAAAATAGAAGGTTTGTATGGAGTTTGGGTATGGGTTGCAGGTCCCACCAAATCACATCGACGGGGAAATAACATTGTGGTAATGCGTTAAAAGGTAAGGGTTGAGACTTGCAGGTTGTGACTGTGGGAAAATGGTAAGTAATGCGGCGGGTGAAGAAATTAACGCAAAGAATGGCTTGGGTACTATGCTCTGAACATTTCTCAAAATTGTGTAAAGAAAAAAATAAAACTTTGGATTTGGATCCTAGACTCGTCCTTCCTGCATCAAAAATTCAATTTAATGTGTGTGTTGTTTCCAGTAAATTCATGGTGGTGGTTGGGAGTTAGTTCCAACTAAGAAAATGTGTGTGTGATGTTGGAAAATGAAAATAAACAACAGAGGGATGTGTTTCCCCCTTACAACATCGAGAATGCAATATTGCACAAATAAAAATTACACACAAACAGAGAGAGCGAAAACGGGAAAGGAATTGAATTCTTCTTTTTGTTCATCTCAAATAAACATATGAAATTACATACTTTTAATACAAAATGGCAGAGCCTAAAGATTTAATGCAATTCAATGCAGGAATGGACATATAACAATCAAATTTTCCTTCCACTCTATTCTTTTGTTTCTACACGAAACTGCGTACAGAACACAAAATATCCAGACTTGAAATTTTATAGGTTTCGTCTACGAAACCCCATCACATCCGCGCCCTCATCGCAAATCACATTTCAGAGATTGTAACTTTTAATTGGGTGCGATACGGGAAAACTTAAAAACTTACGATTGCGATGGCACAATCGCATCGCAACTTAAAAACTTTAACTTGCGAAATGCTAAAGCACTAATCTTGCGACGTAGTGGATGAGTTGTCGTCGAGCTGAATTGACGACTTGTTTACATCAATGCGGAGGGACCTCGGGATATGGCTCGTTCACCGGCATTGTGGCCCCACAATAGATATCAGCCGCTGATCTCAATCAAATGGCGTCTGGCGAGGTCAACTGCAGAGGCACCCTTTTGTCTAAACAGTGGGACTGCTTATGCTCGTGGGTCACCATTGATCTTTGCAATATGCGATTGCGATAATATCACAACTTAAATAGAATAAGGTGCCGAAAATATATAGTAACGATTAAAAAATTTGTATGCACAATCAACGATGAATGGCATGCGAGGTTCAACAAGACTACAGGGGGAACGATGGGAAGCAATGGAGGATGTGTGTGGGTGGGGGGTGTGGTGAGGGGGGATGAGCATTCAGCATAAAGGTGTTAGGGGGAAAGGATGTATTAAACGAGAGGAGGGGGGCAAACGGGCAAGAGGCGGAAATGCACAGCTAAAGCCAGCGACAGACTATGTTTGGGGGGGGGGGGGCAGGAGCAGGCTGCAGGACTTGTAGGAGGACAGTAGACGCATCGACATAAGGGATTTCTTCTACGTGCAAAAGAGTAGGGAATAGTCGTTCAACACCATTGAAGGTGTTTGTCTTCAAAGATAGTGTGAAGAGGAATTTCTGTCCTTTGATTTTTCTATATATGTCCAGGACAACTCCAAGATCAGTTGAGAGGATGCAAAGGTCCTTTGCAAAGATTCCCAGAAGTGTAGTTGCGGCTTTTTTGAAAGCCACCACGTTTTCAAGGTGTCCAGTGTGGTTGTGCAACTGGAGCCGGAGGATGTAGCGGTAGTCACACTCGATGAAGGAGCCTTCACATTTTGAACATCACCAGGTGTTTTCATCTTGTCGTAAAGCCTTTTTGATGCATTGCATCCCATCAATGGTAAGGGGGAATGCAAGGAAGTAGAAATCATCCATGTTAACTTAGGTAGCAGTAGCGCGAACTGAAATCCATGGAGTTTTTTCGCCGGGTGGCATTGAGATAATGTCGACAATTTTTTTTATATTGAGGGGCCTCTTGCTCGTGCCGGTGTATTTTCGGCTGAGCAAGGGCGCAGAAGATTTTATGCCTTCTTCTTCAAACCATTGATTAAGTTGTCGCGTTTCAGCGATATCTGGATTTATAAGCAGGGAAGTAGCAGGGATTGTGCCAATAGTTTGGCCACTGAACTTGATTATTCTCCCCCACTGATTGCAAGTACGGAAACAACACGAGCCATGCAAAGTTTAGAGAGTGTGTAGCCTTCAGCATGGCAGTGTTCGCCCCACAAGGTGACATCGATGCTGCTTCCGTACATGTCACGAAGAGATATAGTTCTTTTTTGGAGTTTCAGAGCCATCGCGTCTACGAAAAATAGAGGTAGGAGAGGGCAAGGTTACAATACCTATGACATCAACGATTAAGTTAAGAGGTGAAAGTTTGAGGGAACTAATCGGCACGAAGCGAAAGATATCAGAACGTATTGTAAGGTCATCATCGAAGAGTTGAGACACTGTTGATGAAGAGAAGAGGAGGATTTCGAACGAGCACCTTAGACGGTTATAGGAAGGGTTGGGGACCTTTACAGTGTCATTTGTAACATTTTAGATGTGGCCAACTTGAATGAGAGCACGTTTAGATTCTACCAAGTCACTGAAGGCGGAAACATGGATTTGATCACTGTCACGGTCGACAAGGTGAAACCCTAGCGATTTTCAAGCACCATGCGAATTTCTATATTCACGAAGGGGTGTTTTTGAAAGCACTCTGTCCTTGATGGATCAATATTTTCGAGTAGAGGAGAGTGCTTTAAAAGGGAGAGGAGTTGCAGATGTTGGGTGGAGTCTTGGGAGGACAACGTGTGATTTTCAAGGGAGGGTGGCGATGAAAAGGGAGAGGTAGAAGAGGAGGACGAGGTGGCTTGGAGCATCTTTTCAGCGAAGAGAATAAGAGGGGATGGGTCTCCAACCAATGGTGTAACATACTGTACTCTCTGGAGCTCCATGGCACAAAGAAAATTGCTAGAAGGAGCGTTGTATCAGTGAAGAGGGGAAGTAAAACGTTAGGAATGAGAAGAAGAAATAAAAAAGGGACATAAGAGGAGAATCATAAAAAGGAGGAAGGGGGGGGGGAAGGGGGGGGGGGTTGTATGCAACGTACATGGATTAATGCGCATATGTGCACAAGCTTCTTTTGAGGAGAACAATGGAGCCCATTTGCAAGTCCCCGTTTTGTGCAAGGCTAGCATGTGAAGAAGGGAGAAGAATGGTATGTTTGTGAGCACCATCAGAAAGGGAAACACGATAGTGAGGCATCGCAGTCTGAGTAGAACTTATCTATTCAAGTGCAATGACCTGGAGGGTTGGTTGCAGGTCGGAAACACCAGTGAAAAGTGAAGAAAGATCATTGCAAGTTAACGATGTCTCCATGGTGATGCAGGCGTCTTGTCAAAACAAGGTGCTATTTTGATTCAATGAAGTTTTGGTGAATGACCAAACTGGCTAATGATTGTACACAAGTGACACAACTGAAAATCAATAACATACTTTTAGAAGGATTTGTCACAAGAATAATAGCAAATTTTATGTGAATGGCAATAAAAAATTTTCCTTCATTTCTTCAGTTGAAGAATTAAGTCACATATGTGAAGCAGAGGAAGAGAAGTCCCAACACTCTAAAATAGTTGTTAACAAAGGAAGACAAGTCACAGCTTACCCATTATTTTCACCCGAAAAATCAATCGTAATTCCTTCAAGCTGGAAGTTGGCAAGTCGTTGAGGCTGCAAGGTGGAAGTAGACAAGTCGTCGAGGCTGCAAGTCCGATTGGTAGGTACTGAAACAAACAGAAGGTAGGAGAGGGTCATCAGAATATATGAGCATGGGAATGAAGTGACGGGCTGCAGAGAAGGTGAATGCAAATGAATGGGGAGTATGGCCAAAGGGGTTAGATTGCCGAGGCAAAAGGAGAATGGTACAAGAGCAAGAGAGGGGAGCCATGAAAAGTCATGGCCACAAAGAAATTTCGTATGGAAGTAATACATTATCTTTAACTCTCCCTCCTCGAACTCTGTTGAAGTCTCCCAACAGTTATTGGCATGGAAAAATCTCTCCTTCATCGGATTGTGTTGAAGTCTCCTGGTATGGCAAAATGGGTTCTGTCAAGGGCCCAGTATGGAAAAAATGAGTACTATCAAGGGCTTTGCAGAAGTTTCATGTAACAATTGGTAAAGAAATTGTCCAGGTGTTAAGTCTAGAAAACTGTCGCTGGAAAGGCCAAGTCCAAGTGTTAAGTCTAGAAAACTGTCGTTGGAAAGGCCAAGTCCAAATAGGAGATTTTCATTTGTTGGAGGAAGTGCCACATGTCCAAATTTTATTGGCTGGAAGGGAGATAAGGAATGCTTCTCATTAGCTACAGTGAAAATTAGTTTCCAATGTTTTCATTGAAACAATATAATTATAAATTATAATTTTTTTTATTAAAAATAAGAAATCGGTGTCACAAATCTGTAAAGCAAAAACTATTATTGCATCTCCCATCCATCATTACTACGTTTAGTAATAATAGAAGTTGCTTTAATTTAATAATATTTGATTAATAAACTAATGTAATAATGATTTGATAAAGCGTTACTTATTTTGATAACGATTTATTATTTATAAGAAAGATTAGATTACCAAAGATTTCGCATAACTTTTGTAAACTGCATTTAGTTAATTTTGGTAATGTGAAATAGATTTGTTTTAGAATTAAATGGTTTAAAAGTTGTCATTATATTCTACTCAGTTATGTGAAATAGAGTAGTGTTAGAATTAAATGCTTTAAAATTTGTCATTATTTCACTTAATTTACTGTTTAAACATAGAGTTAATTTTTTTTTTATTAAATATAAAGAAATTCAAATATTTAAATTATCTCGTAAAATAAAAATAAAAATAAAAAATTATGTGCTATATAGTAGCTAATACCTGCTCTAAAATATAGTTTAGTTGAGTGTGAAGAGGTTATGATTTGATCATTTAAATAGTTTATAAAAAAATAAAAATGAAAGTGAAAATGTTATGTTAAAATGGTGTTTTTTTGTGTTGATAACTTTTACTTTTTAATGATTCTTAACTTTTATGAATAATTATATCATATTCATATATATATATATATATATATAACTCTTTATTTATAAATACTTTTTTTTTTTAATATTTGATATTATTTAAGATTTTTTTATTAAAATTAACCTATTTAATAAATATTTTGTAACAATCAATTTGAATTTTTTTCCCTTAATAAATAATTAACTAATTCGCTAATGATGCATTCATACTATTTATTCATGAAGATCGATTAAATTTTTCACCTTGTCCTAAGGATGAACCAAATTAGTTGGTTCGAAATGTCAACCAAATCCTAATGATGTGATTAATCTGAAAGACATTTATCTAGTAAAAATGTTGTGTTAAAATGGTTCATTTTGGTGAGCACCATACCTCAATGGCTATAATGAAGCACTTAAATTGTTCATAAAAAAACAGAAATGAAAGTGAAATTTTGTGCTAAAATGGTGTTTTTTTATGAGCACCATACCTCAATAGTTATAATGAAGCTTTATCACTTTATACCTTTGGCAATGTTTCGTTCAAATTGATATGGAGAAACTTTGTTTCAAGTGAAGGAGATGTCAATTTAAAGAACTTGTTTTGCACAACCACTTGTTTCCAACAAAGTTTATGGGCATTGTACATGATTTATATGAAGTTTAATGCAATTGTGTTTGTGGCACTAAATTCAAGGGAATATGGAACAAAACTTTTATAGTTATCTCTCAAATAGTGTCTTATTTTAAAGGGGTTTGCTTTCTTTTACATTGCAAAATGGAGTGGAATGATCTATAATTTGTGATTTATTGTTAAATGAATTCTAAAATCAAATTATAAAGACAATTTAATTAATATTTATGAATAATAAGCAATAACAATTGTTTCACTGTTAATTTAACAACTAAATTATAGCTAGCACAATTATGTAAATTAAACCACTAGTAATTCTAGATAGATATCAAAACACTTAGTTTCTAATCAAAATACTTGTTCCTAAAACATTTCATATAGTAAAAAAAAATCATTAACATAATTTAAATATTAAAATAAATAAAATATATCTTTAGCCTTTTTCAAACGTTTTCCAGATATTATATGTTTGTTTATGATTTATGATTTAGTATTACAATAGCTGAATTTGACACATTCTATATTAAACAACTTTAACAAAATTCACACACTACCTTTTTGAATGGCAATTGAGACCAATATTTTAACAAGCTAATTGAAACAAATGAAAAATTGAACACTAACTTCCCAATAAATGCCAAGCTCCAAGCAATCTTTCGTTGAAACCACTTGAAATGGAATTTGGAACTTGCCTGGTAATACCCTACTATTACCCACTAGTAGAATTAGTTCGGATCCCATACCCCAATATTTTCACTTTGGAACTTTCCTCGTAACACCCTAGTTGTTATGCAATAGTAGAATTAGTTCTGATCCCATACCCCAATCTCTGCACTGTAAAATTTGAATCTCCTAAAATGAAATGAAGAGCTCCAGTTCATTGCATTAGATTTTCCGCCAACAAAACTTCCAACTAGGCTCGAGTTTCAAATATTTTGACCTGAAAGAACATATACAACTAAAATTAATCATAGACACATAAAAATAAAAATAAAAATAAAAAACTTCTTGAATTCTTGAATTCAATAAGATCAATTTCTTGAACTTTTGAATTCAATTAGGAAAAAAAAACATAATTTTTTTTGAATTCTTCATTTCAAGAAGATCAATTTCTTGAATTCTTCATATAACTTGGAGGTACCAATCATAAAAATTATGCCTAAATAAAACAAATTCAACGAAGTTAGGAAATAAATGCTCACAAGATCCTAAATATTAATAACTATATCAATAAAACCTTCTTAATAAAGAAATGCTCACAAGATTCTACAACTAGTTTTATTTATTAATTTAATTATAGTTATTGAAATGGAATTTTTGTTGTATCATTGTTGCTTCAAGGGAAAGAAAACTATAAAATCCTGAAGGGAAAAAAATAAAGTCAAATTACAAAATTAACAAAAAGATTACTATGATTAATGGAATATTACAAAATTAACTAGAAAAAAATAACCCTGATTAACGGAATATTACAAAATTAACAAGAAAAAATAACTACGATTAATGGAATATTACAAAATTAACAAGAAAAAAATAACTATGGTTAATGGAATTGGAATTGAAAATAGAGAAAAAAACCTTAGAAAAAGACAAAAAAAAAAATGTAAGTCAAACTAAAAAGTAATAAAACTATTTTTTTTTTTTTTTTTTTTTTGGAAGAGTTTTTTAATTGTTTTTTCCTCTTTAAAATGTCTCCTCTTAAATTGAAAATATGGAGAAAAACTATAATTCATGAAAAAAAAAAGGAAATAAAACTAAAAAAAAAACTTGTAACTAATAGAAAAATGAAAGTTACCAAAGGATGCCATAATAAGACTTCAACCAAGATGGCGCTGGGCAGGAGTCAGGCAAGTTTGAATGGCGATGGGCGGGAAAATGTACAGGGTCTACGCGCCTCTGCAAACGACGAACAGATGAGGAAATGTGTGCAGCTTGGGCTGCATTCTCAAGGAGAGGTGGAGCCCTCATTATACACTGGAGGAAGGCTATCATCCATTGGTTTCGTAGGCGGATCAGATGGGAGGCTGGGAGACAGTTTGACTGACAGTAGGAGCGCGGCACCTTTGGTTAAGGGTCTCGAGCTGCAGGGGAAGGGACTGTCTCAGTGTTTGAATGTGGAAGAGAGGGATCTCGATGTAGGTGATTATCAGAGAGTATATCATTCAGTGTATGAAAATTATCAGGATCCTTCAGTGCTCACGAATAGAAGGGGGTATGGTTTTAGTGAAAGGGAGAGCTTGAGTGCTGCTTCAAAACATATAAGCTTGGAAGAACAGTGTGGGGTTCATGTTCCTGATGACACAAAGGAGACAGGCTCAAACATTGTAAGGGAGGCTGGAGTGCCGAAGAAGGGGGGCAGAAAAAAGAAATGGATCAAGGTCAAAAGAGCAGAGTATAACTATGCCTTGGGTGAAGACATAGGCTGGGAGCAGGTTACACAAATGGCTAGCAGAACACTGGTTGGCAGGGCTGTGGGGAGGTTTTTCATTCTGAAAACCGTTGTTGCTTGGGCTGAAGCGCATTGGAAACCTATCCTTGGATATGTGCCTGAGGTGGTGTCCCTCTCAAAGGGGTGGTTTTCTTTCAACTTTCTGCAGTCCGAACATATCCAGTGGGTGATGCATCGGTGCTGGGCTTTGGACCATTCTCCATTGCTCCTAAAACCGTGGCACCCTCTTTTTGATGCAAGTAGGGAGAGAGTGGATTCGGTCCCATTATGGGTATGTATTCCTAGCCTGCCTCTCCACTACTGGACAGAGGAACATCTCTGTGGTATTGGAAATACGCTTGGGGTCTTCCTTGAGGCTGATCTCTCTTTCTTAAAGACAAACCACAGGCATGTTGCTATAATACTTGTCATGATCAACATCAAAGGACTTGCAAAATCTTTGAACCTCCGGTGGGGGAAATATGACATTAAACAGCTACTAGATTATGAAAATGTTCCTTTCAGATGCCGTCAGTGTCATGCTTATGGCCATCCTGCCTCCGAATGTGTTTCTTTCTCTCGAAATGTAAAAAGCCGGAGGTCTAGTCGATTTGCGGTGGAGCCTATCTCGAAGGGGGCTGGCTCTGGCCCTTCCATTACGTAGCCATTACCCACTTCATCTTTCTCATGCGTATCGAACCCTGCAAATGGTTCCAGCATTCCATTTGATTTGGGCTTCCAGGTGTTGGATGCGGAGACTGATCTCTCTTCTAGGCAGGAGTCGCTCTCTCAGATTTCTGATTATGGATCTTTATCTACTGTGAAGATCCATAGTCGGCATTATGGAGCGGATTTCCAGTTGAGGGATGATGGAATGTTGAAGGATGTGTTAACTTTGTTGAAATATTCTCTCATGGGATCCTTCCCATTCTCCCCCAACATCAATATTTCTCTTAACTTGGTTTCGACTTCAGTCTCGGTTTGGAAGGATGATTGTGGTAAGTTACCTATTGTTGTTCCTACTCTTTTTTCTCATCCAGCTCTCCAAGAGAAGGTTATTGTTATTGATCCAGGTGAAGGGTTGCTAGCTCCTTTGGTAAACTCTGCCCCTTTGGTCTCTAGCTATAATTTGAGATCTAGTGTAAAAAAAGGTGCTGGTGGGTTCGGGAGGGGGAAATCCCCAGCAGCTCGGGGCAGGGGTAGGATCTCTTTTTTGGCGAAAGCTCAGGATAGAGCTATGATGGATGTACATGATGGGAGGCAGATTTCAATTGACAGGGCGCTTAGAGCAAGCCAATCCCTGAAGCCTGGTGTGTGATGAAGATTATGTCCTATAATTGCAGGGGTTTGGCAGATCCCCTTAAGAAATCTGCTTTCCGGAGGATTATATCTCTGGACTGTCCGGATATTATTCTGCTTCAAGAGACCTTAGGTGAAGGGACTGTGGTCAAAGCTAGGTTGGAAGGTTGGTTGCCAGGATGGACTTTTGAGACGTTGGATGCTAGAGGAAGGTCGGGTGGTTTGGCTGTTGGATGGAATGAAAGAATAATCAAACCTCTGAACTTCTGGGGTATGGAGTCGGTCCTTGGTTTAAACTTTTTGGCGTTGGAGCTAGGTGAAGCTTTTAATATTTTTAATATTTATGGCCTATATCAAGATAGGATCCCTTTCTGGGACTCACTCCTGGGTAACTCTTTACTCAAGGGGGACTCGGTGATTTTGGGGGGGGATCTGAACTTTTCATTGGGCCTGTCAGAGGTCTGGGGTCCTCATGCACATATTGATCTATTGACTGGGTACTTCACACAAAAATTGGAGGAGAATCTTTTGCTCGATATTGAGCCCATAAAGATGAAACCCACCTGGAGGAACAATAGATGTGCTAAAGGAAGAATAGAAAAGAGACTTGATCGTTTCCTGGTGGCTGAACATATTGTGGACAGGCCTTTTCAGATTAGGCAATGGATTGGATGTGGGGGTGCATCTAATCATTTTCCTATTTTTCTTGAGTTCAAGATAGGGCCTAGGCAGCCCCCTAGCCCTTTAAAGTTCAACAAAATCTGGCTTAGGGATGATTCTTTTAAAGCTCTTGTTCTCACTAGGTGGATCCCTTTTAGGGCGGATAGTACTCTTTCTGCAGCTTTTCAATTTGCTGAAAATTTTAAACGCATCAAGGATGCTGTGAAGGTTTGGTCGGCTACTAAGAGATAGAGGGAGGATATGAATTTGAAGCAGGTGGAAGAGGATCTACACTTGATCTATGAGGGGATTGGAGGAGGGTTTCAATCTCAAGTAGATAAAGATACTCTTGTGTCTCTTGAAAAAATAAGGAACTCCCTACTTATGGATAAGGAGGAATCTTGGAGGTTGAAAAGTAGGGCCACATGGTTGGCATGTGGGGATGATAATACAAAAAAATTTCATGCATATGCTCGTGGTCGGAAGGCGGCTAATACTATATGGAGTTTAAGAGATGGACAGGGCATTGAGAATTCTACCTTTGAGGCTAAAGCTAAGCTGGGGGTTGAACATTTCAAGGCTCTATTTAAGGCTCCAGCTCATGCATCTCTTGCAGAAGTGATAAGAGTTGCACAATTCTTTCTAAGATTTGTGGAGGAGGCAGATAATAGATCATTGATGGCTGAGGTTTCTGAGAAGGAATTAAAGGAGGTTCTTCATAGCTTCCAAAAAGACAAAATTCCTGGGCCAGATGGATGGTCGATCGAATTTTTCTTGGCTCTTTATGATGTGTTAGGGGCAGATTTGCTGAAAGTTGTGGAAGATACCAGAATTTTAGGGAGGATTCCTGCTTGTTTTAATTCCACTTTCATAGCTTTAATCCTGAAAGTGGATAACCCTCTTTCTCTGGCTGATTTTCGTCCTATCTCTTTGTGCAACTGTATTTATAAAGTGGTAGCCAAGGTGGTTGCGAGAAGACTCAAATGCATTTTGTCTACTCATATCTCTGGTGAAAAATTTGGCTTCCTGGATGGTCGTCAAATTCATGAAGCAATCGGAACTACTCAAGAGGCTCTCCACAGCATGAAGACAAAGAACCTGAAAGGGACTGTGCTGAAAATAGATCTCTCCAAATCATATGACCGGGTAAACTGGTTATATATCCGTATGCTTCTGACTCACTTGGGGTTTGGCATTGGTTTCATAAGATGGATTATGAGTTGTATTACAACTGTCTCTTTCTCTATTTTGATAAATGGGGTTGCATCTTCTTTTTTTCATGCTGAAAGGGCTCTGCGCCAGGGCTGCCCCCTTTCTCCCTTTTGTTTTTATTGGTTGCTGAGGGTTTGAGCAGAGCTCTTCAGGAGGCCAAGAGACAGGGTTCCTTGAAGGGCATACAGGTTGCTCCTAATTTTTTCATCACTCATCTACTTTTTGTTGATGATGTTTTAATCTTCTGCTCTGGATCAGTGCGTGATGCAATCACTATTGGAGAGATTTTGGACCTGTTTAGCAAGGCCACTGGTATGGAAGTGAATGCTGGGAAGTCTTCCATCACTACACATTTTCTGAGGGATGAGGAGAGGCGTGAGTTTGTGAGGATCTTTCCCTATAATTCTACTGGTTTGGATATTGGGTTGAATTATTTGGGGTTCCATTGAAAACCCAATGATTATAGGAAACATGATTGGAGCTAGTTGCTTGAAAATCTGGAAACGCGCTTAAGAGTTTGGTGTCATAAATGGTTGTCTAGAGCTGGGCGGCTGATTTTAGTTAATTCTGTTCTGGAGGCTATTCCAGTATATTGGTTGTCCCTCTCTTGGATTCCAAAGGGTATTTTGGAGGCAGCCAGGAGGATTTGCTTTAGATTCCTTTGGAGTGGGAAACAGGAATCGTTGGTGACCCCTTGGGTTTGGTGGGAGAAAATTGTTGTCCCTAAAGGGATGGGAGGATGGGGACTGAAAAATATTTTTCTATTTGCACAGGCTCTTGCTGCAAAGGGTGGGTGGAGGTTCATCACTGTGGACAGTCTTTGGACACAAGTGATCACACAAAAATATATTGCTCCTTATTCTATTTTTGATTGGATAAGGAATCCAAGAAAATCCTTTGCGGGTGGGTCGGTGATTTGGAAGGCTCTTGTTAAATCTTTTCACATTCTGGAAACAAGCCTGGCATGGGATGTGGGTAGTGGCAGGAAGCTTCGGGTTGGTGAGGATCCTTGGATGGGAAGCGTACTTCAACACATCCTTCCCAGGCGCACGGTTGAGGCCTTAAGGCAAAGGGGGATTACCTTTCTCTCCCAACTTGTTGATCCGGTTCGGAGAAGGTTAGGCATTCAGCCATGGATTTTGGCCTCTTCTTTGGGGCTGGATGCTCATGATGAGAGGGCTTTGGCTGTTTATATCTGAGCTTTAAAACAGGCTCATATTTTGCTTCAGGTTAGGGAAGATACGATTGCTTGGGATTTTGATTCTTCGGGGACCTATTTTCCTCGGGTTGGCTACACAAAACTTAGTGCTGGGGCTGTCTTGGGTGAAGAGCGGTGGTGGTGGAAGAAACTCTGGAAACTAAATTGTCCTCCTAAGACTCGCCTGTTTATGTGGTTTGTCCTTGAAAATAAAGTACCTACCTGGGATGTTCTGCAACACAGATGTTTTCAGGGCCCTGGCTGGTGTTGTTTGTGCAACTCTGATGAGGAATCAGTTAACCATCTATTCCTCAGCTGTCCTTTCATTAAAGCTGTTTGGCTGGAATGTTCCAGGTTATTGGGTATTCTTTGTAGATGGGATGGCTTAGCTATGTCTCATGCATGGGAATTGTGGTGGGTGTCTTATGCTGAGCAGAATCTAAAAGCTCTGCCTCTCCTTGTAATATGGGGTTGTTGGTTGGCTTGTAATCGCCTACTTTTTGATGGGTCGGTCAGTACACCAGAGATCATTGGTGCCATGACTATTGGACTGCAATCTGCTTTTCCTATCCATATCCGTGCTGCTAATCAGAGGGAGGTCCTACTATTGGACATTGATAGGAGGAATCCTTGGGGTTTTTTTGATGGGGCTATGCAGCAAAATGTTTGTGGTGGAGGGGCTCTGCTGTTTCTTTTTTATTCACATTGGTTTTAGATCTCTGTTGGGCTTGGGGAAGGAATAAATAATTATGCTGAATTGCTGAGCCTCAAGATTCTTCTGATGTTCGCTGTGGAGAAAGGTTGCAGAAAGATAAATTTCTATGGGGACTCCTTGAATGTGATAAATTGGATAAAAGGAATCCAGTAATGCAGAGTACACCATTTACAAAATCTGTTTCGCTCTATTAGGGAGATCCTCCTTTCATTTGCATTTTTCTCCTGTCAGCATATATATCGAGAAAATAATGAAGAGGCTGATCGAGCATCAAAGAGGGGGATTTAGCAGGATGAGGGTATCTAGAAGATTAGAGAACATCAGGATGGAAATACCACTGAATATATACATCCATCTTTATTTGACTGAGAGGTTACAGGTTTCCTATGTTGGCCTGACAACTAATTGCCAACAGAAAGCATACTCATGATGTGCGTTTTTCACAACGTTTTGAAGATGGTTGTGATTAAATCTCTGTATTATATCTTGGTTTACATACTCGATGGGTTGTCTGCAATGGGCTGGAACATTTTAACAGGTATGACATCTAAAAGTCACGGGATGCTTACACTTGGTGAGCGTCTTCTCAACATATTTTGTGATGGTGGCTGCGTTTCCACGGTTTTTATTGCTTGGTATTCTCGTCTGAAGGAATGCTACAGCAGGTTGGACACTCATATAAATGACACACATTGTCAATGACTCTTCCCTGGGCGGTGCTATATTACAGTTTTTATGCTGTGTTTATTTATCTGTTGGTGCATCCATATGATCTTATGATTGTCTAGGCTATGATTGGATCCGTGAAGAACATTAAAAAATTCTCTTCTGGGCAGTGTTTCTTCTGAATGGTTTATTGCTGGACTGCTAAAAGGAGATAGCAGGAGTTCTGTTAAATTTATTAGAAACGGCATGTTTTTCCAAATGATTAGGGAAAAAGCTAGATTCTGGTTCAGCACAGGATTGCTATTCACTTTGTAACTGCTTTTTCCTACAAACTCTTGGGTTTGTCTTCTTTGAACACACATTTATGTGATTCACAATGTAATTTTGTACTCGCCTGCAGTAATAAAATTACGCTTTTTTCTCGAGGAAAAATAAGACTTCAACCAATCATTTGAATAATAAATAAATTTAAATAATAATAATAAATAACAAAATTTGAATTTTCAATGTTAAACTATGAATAAGAGACAAAAAAAAAATTTGTCTATTACACCCTCAAAACAAAAGTGAATGACTAATACCATACTTACACCAAGTATAATAATAATGTAAATAATGCTTATTTATTTATATTTATTTTGAATTATTGAATTTAAAACAAAAATAAAAAATTAACAAGTGACTTATTTTAATATTTTTTTTGTTTAAAAGAACCTAACAAATAATGCTTATTTTTTATATTGATTTTGAATTATTGAATTTAAAAAACAAATAAATAACAGGTGACTTATTGTAACATTTTTTGTTTAATTTTTATTATGTATCTTAAAAGAACCCAATGTAAAAAAGAAATAACAAGTGACTTATTTTAACTTCTTTTTTCTTTCTATTTTTTATTTTTTTATTTTTTATTTTTTATTTTTTTTAATGTATCTTAAAAGAATCCAAGAGTCTTTTTGACATGTAATTACTATTAAATTTTTAGGGGCTTTCTCACATGTAACTACTAGTAAACTTTTAACAGGGGGGATTCGAACTTTGGATCTCTTAGTTTTCACATATTTCACATTACTTCAATTAACAATTAAACTACTAGAAACAACATTTTGTGTTTATGATTAATAAATTTAAAGAAAATTTTTGTATCTACCTTTAGTTTTCAAAAAATAATAATTTACAAAAATCAATTCTATTAGAAATATTGTGATATTGTGATCTAACGTATAAACAAAACATTCTAAGATAAAGTGTTTTTCATTAGTGTTGATGATTTTCATGAATCTCATTACTTGCTTGTTCAATATGTTTCTTTAGGATTCCAAGGATCTCACCACAAGTGATTAAATCAATTTTACATTAAGAACTTTGAAATTGAAAACAACGTATTTTTTAATTGGAAATCTTAGGTATTCATATAAAGTGTAAAAAAGTGTGATATCTACTATTGTGTCACCATTATGCAAGGTGTAACCATTTGCCTCACCATAATTCACAATCATTCACAAACTTCTTCAAATATCCTTCAAGGAATTTGCTTACCACTTTGTCCATTTTTCGTTGGATGGTATGAGATACTTATCATTAATGAGATTCCCACTTGGTGAAACAATTTATATCAAAATTTGCTAGTGAATTTTGAGTTACTAATTTAATGGATTTATTTTTTTATTATAACAATATGTTCTCTCTTTGTGGACCACCATTTCTCCTGGAAGGATGCATTAAAGGCACTTATTCAGGAAAACCTCTAACTCAACTTAAGAGAGTAGACACCTTCCAACCTTATCCATCAAAGAAGGAAACTTCTAACTTAAGAAAGTAAACACCTTCCAACCTTATCCATTAAAGAAGGAAACATCTAAAATCAATGGAGTCTTGGTTGTAGTAGATTTTCTAATCAAACTTAATTTTCCCAAAAAGTTAAATTAAACTTTAAAAAAATGAAAAAAACATTATAACAATGAGTGTTAGTGCTACTATTGATCAAGAATCTAAAAAGTAACCACACGCATATGCATTAGTTACTTTTGCTTCAAAGCATCGCATTCTTTAAAGGCTTCATGTAGCGAAATGAACACAAAGTAGAAAAATTATTGGGCATTACTAACACAAACAAAACGAACTTGATGCTGGAGCATTAGGCTCAGAAAATCCTTTGTATTTTAATAGACATAGGGGTCTTGTGTTTTCAAAAGAATATTGGTTTCTAATGTAATTATTAATGTTTTGAGTGATTTAGAATAAGAATTAATTAAATATTGAGAGGAATTTTGTAAATGATACCGAATGATTGGAGAACATGAGAGAATTAGGATAGTTGAGATTTCATAGGGATTGAGAGATTTAGAAATTAATTGTAAATCTTAAGCTAGAATTAGTTTCATAATTTTATGGGATGAGAGAGGATCCTAAGGGATTAGTTGAGGCAAATGAGGAATTAGAAGATATTCAGGGTTTGTTGAGATAATGGAGGATTTGAACCTAAATTGGTTCATAATCTTTTCTATAAATTGTAAAGCCTCAAAGCAAAAGAGGACTGAATAATTAGAGTAGGTTTTAGATAGACAGGGGTTTTTTGTTGTAAGCCTACGGGCTGTAGGAAGAAAAGGCCACTGATACAACAAAAGATCAGGCTAGAGGAAGAGTCTTGTGTAAATATTTGATTGTCAATACAAAAGCTCAATTTGTGAGTTTCTATGAATTGTGATGTGTTAATGCATTTATGAATGTGTGTATGTAACAGAGCATGCATTTGGATGATTTAAGTGTGTAGGGTATTTTAGAATAATCTGATATAGAAATCAAATTTTATGAAATTGAATTCATAAAGAATTCGATGGATTTCTTTTAGAAAATCATGTGACAGTGTTTTGATGACAATGGCTCGAAATCATCAAAGAAGATCCAGCGATGAAATGAATGTTGGATCACTAGATCGATGGAGATAGAATTGTTACAAATACAAAACCTCCAATTTCTGAATTGCGCTATGGTGGAGACAATTCTGCGTGAACGAGACAAACAAATGATTGCAGAGAATTTATTTGCGGTTGAACTTTAAAAGAGGAACTTAGAAGAGATCTCAGTTTGCAAAGAAAAAAATCGTACTCTAAAATTTCCATAGTTGTTGTGGAATTCCTTCAGGTTGGAACCTGGCCCTGTTCGAAACCATGAGTTGAAAAAAAGAAGGAAAAACACAAAGTACGAAGTAGTATGGAACCATGAGTAAATGGAAAAATGGAAATGTAGTTGAAGGTGGTTTTGGAAACCAACCAAAGGAGCCATACGCCTTAGAGTGGTAAGTGGTAATTGCTTGAGCGAACACGATAGCGTTTAGAAAGTGACACATGGAAATCAAAAACTGGTCATTTCGCGTGAGTTTGAAACATCAAAGGGCATGCATCTTTGTTATGCGATAGTCGTTGGATTGTTAAGTTAGAGTGTGGTGAAGCGTCAACCATCAGATTTGATAAATGATGGACGATGAATAGGTACGTTGAAATAAGTGTGGGCCATATATGATTTAACATGTAAGTTGAGCCTCGACATATGTGTAGCTTGTTGACCAGCGAAAATGGTAAGTTATAAAGTGTTATGTTAACTTCATAACATAAAGTTTGGGTTTAATGAAATTTCGCAAGGATATGCGAAGTATTGTGGCATGGTTCATAAAGGTATGCTTAATTTCTATTATATTTCTATTATAATAGAAGTGAACAAAGGAAGAGTTCATCATAAGGGCAATAAAACTTTGGATAAGGTAAGCATGTCAAATGAGTGAGTTGGGTATGTCGTGGGTCTAAAGGTTTGATTTATTGACATTTTTGAGTTTTTAAACCAAAGTTTAAGCTTTGAAGGATATTGTGGATATGTGGGGTGAAATAAAGTTGTGGGCCCGTAAATATTTATATGGTTTATTTGGGTTTTAAACCATAGAGTTGAAAATCATAAGTGGATATGATATTATGCCAGTGCTTGGGTATTTTAACCTAAGTCGAATTTCTAAAAATGAAATATCAAAATGGGTATTTTTATATGGTTTGTAAACGTAAATGAGAAAGGAAAATAGCTTTCACTTAAGAGTATTTAAAGTCATAAAGGTTTAGACTTTAGATAGGAGTAAAGAAAAGCTTTCGCATATGGAAAATACTCAGTTTTGAGATTGATGAGATTGTATTAGGAATGCAATTGTGGGTTTTTGCTGCTTTGGTAGCATCATTTTTGGTACCAAAGCAGGAAACAACTCTTTTGAAGGTTCAAGTTTGTTCAAATTATATTGGAATTAGAATGAATGCATGTGTGATGGAGAAAATAAAAGAGATTAGACTTTGAATCTGATAGATTGCAGCACATAGAGATACAGTGCAGATAAGAGGTGAAATAAGATCAGACATAAATATTGAGGGTGAGTTGATAAGTGTTATTTTAACTCTAGTTTGATGATTATGTTTACAGAATTCAGGTTGCAGGCAGTTGAAGAAAATCTCAGCAAAAGAAGATCACAAATTTAAGAGCAGTGATACAGGAAACTAGTAAGAGTTTATGAGTAAAGTGTGGAACAGAACCTTGAATAATTCCAACAGAGGTTGGATAAAAAAGGACAATTCTGTTCTTAAAAGGTGCATATGAGTTGAAGCCTAGAAGGAGCAGAGAGGAATGCTCAAGAGGTTCCAGAAGATAGAGAACCAACGCTTGCCAAAAGACCAAATCCAGAGAAAAGGATTGGTGAGGTAAGTTGTAACAAGGAGGACTTGTTATTGCAAAGGCTTTAGTACAACTCATGATGAATGAGTGAGGAACTCCTGAAGATAGAAATGGAGAAGAAGATGACTACTGATAGTCATCAAAGAGATAGAAGAGGTTCTGAGAGAGACCACAACAGAAGAAAGGAGAAATAAGATGCCAAGGCAAATGGCATATGGAAGCAGTTGACTAATGAATAATATGACAAAGAGTTAGCTGAGATAAGAGAACAATTTAATAAATTGAAAAATGATGATAGAAGAAAACCAGAGACTTGGTTGGATCATGAAGAAGAAAGTGAAGTGGCAGAGGCTACAACAGAAGAGAGAACAACAAATGAATATGCAGTTAGCAGAAGAGCTGAGAAAGCTTGAACAGATGATGAGTGTGCAATTGGGATGTGAAGAAATCATAGAAGCTAAGTTGAAAATGGAAGTTTCCATTTGTGAAGCAGAACAGGGAGAAATTCCGAGTGAAGTTGAAGACTAGAGATCTGTGAAAGATCTTATGAATCATTGTGAAGATTTAAGACAACAAGAAGTTTACCTTGTTGAATAGGGAATTATTGATGATTTCCTGAGTTGTTGGGCAAGTTCAGATTAGCCAGATGATGTAAAGCCTTGTGTTTTTGTAACTAATGATTTTGATGTGATTATAGGTTTTACAGAGGATGAGCAATCTTTTGAAGTTGTCAAAAGTATGGGAGAGTATCTTTCAGTAGATAAATACTCTGAATTAAAGAATGATGAAGAATGTCTCTTGAATGAGGGAAGCAGTAATGCATTTATATTTGAACCTGTTACAACACAGGAAGAATTTCTTGTGAAAGAAGGAGAAGAGATTCAGTCTGAAGAACTGATATGTGAAGCAACAGTTGAGACTGTTGAGCTTTGGGATTTACAAACTAAAAATTTGTGTATAAATATAGGAATTTTCAGTGATGATGAAGTACTTAAGGAATGCCAAAAAGAAATTGCATTGCTGGAATATTTGTTGGAAAACTCAGAGTATGACAGAGAGATTGCAGAAGACAGAGTTCACTACAGTGGACAAGAACATAGAGACATCATGGAAGCATATGGTATGGAAGAGAGACTTGTTGACAGTATTGAGAATATTTTAGAGAATTCTTTGGGAAGAATGAATCAGCATATTGATGTGTTGATAAAGGAGGAAATTTTAGAGCAGCATACTGAAATGTTGCCAAAGGAAAGAAAGGCACTAAGGCCTTATGGTTTTTATTTTAATAATTGTTTTGTGAATGCAGGTTTTGTTGCAGATGCTGGAGAAATTTGACACAGTTGGGCAGTCAAGTAAAGGAGAAGGAAGAAAATTATGTGGAAGTCTTTAATCCATGGAATAAAGAAATTAAATTACTGGAAATTATGATGAAGAATCAGGATTCAATACAGGAAGAGAAATCTCAATTTCAATATTGGGAAATGCAAAATGTGGAGGTGCAATAATTAGAGGACATCAACAACAAACTAAAGCAGAGAGATGAAGATAGCAGTAAAGGGCATACTATGTACCAGTCCAATGAATTGCTGAAGAAAAGAGACAAACAAATTGTCATAAGTGACAATCTGGAAGAAGTTAGTAATTGCAGAAAACAAGAGGGTGAGGATGACAGGGCGGCAGTAAGAATAAAAGTTCAGCAATTAAGGAGTGAAGGTAATCAGCAAGCAGAAGATTTATTGGATAGAGAAATTGAACTGATAAGAAGGATAATGATGAAAGTGAGGAAGACATCAACAAGAATGAAAAGAAGCAGCAGCAACAAAAGGAAGATAGAAATAGACTATGAAAGTACAGCCAGTGGAGCAAAGCAGCATAAAGTGTGGAGACCTGGAGAAAAGCAACAAACAACAGCAAAAATAGATGATAAATTACAGAACAAGGTATGGGATCCAGGAAGACAAATATTTAAAGAACATGATCAGGAGATCATGATTATTTTTAACCTTGGAAGTCTGATGCAGGAGCATTAGGCTCAGAAAATACTTTGTATTTTAATAGACATAGGGGTCTTGTGTTTTCAAAATAATATTGGTTTCTAATGTAATTATTAATGTTTTGAGTGATTTAGAATAAGAATTAATTAATATTGAGAGGAATTTTGTAAATGTTCCCGAATGATTGGAGAACATGAGAGAATTAAGATAGTTGAGATTTCATAGGAATTGAGAGATTTAGAAATTAATTATAAATCTTAAGTTATAATTAGTTTCATAATTTTATGGGATGAGAGAGGATCCTGAGGGATTAGTTGAGGCAAATGAGGAATTAGAAGATATTCAAGGTTTGTTAAGATAATGGAGGATTTGAACCTAAATTGGTTCATAATCTTTTGTATAAATTGTAAAGCCTCAAAGCAAAAGAGGACTGAAGAATTAGAGTAGGTTTTAGACAAACAGGGGTTTGTTGTTGTAAGCCTACGGGCTATAGGAAGAAAAGGCCACTGATACAACAGAAGATCAGGCTAGAGGAAGAGTCTTGTGTAAATATTTGATTGTCAATACAAAAACTGAATTTGTGAGTTTCTATGAATTGTGATGTGTTAATGCATTTATGAATGTGTGTATGTAACAAAGCATGCATTTGGATGATTTAATCATGCAGGGTATTTTAGAAGAATCTGATATAGAAATCGAATTTTATGAAATTGAATTCATAAATAATTCGATGGATTTATTTTAGAAAATCATGTGACAGTGTTTTGATGACAATGGCTCGAGATCATCAAAGAAGATCCAGTGACGAAATGAATGTTGGATCACTAGATCGATGGAGATAGAATTGTTACAAATACGAAACCTTCAATTTTTGAATTGCGCTATGGTGGAGACAATTCTGCGTCAACGAAGCAAACAAATGATTGCATGGAATTTATTTGCGGTTGAACTTTAAAAGAGGAATTGAGAAGAGATCTCAGTTTGCAAAGAAAAAAATCGTACTCTGAAATTTCCACAGTCATTGTGGAATTCCTTCAGGTTGGAACCTAGCCCTGTTCGAAACCATGAGTTGAAAAAAAAGACGGAAAAACACAAAGTAATGGAAGAGTACGGAACCATGAGTAAATGGAAAATGGAACAGTGAAGGTGGTTTTGAAAACCAACCAGTGGTTTTCACACAGATTTAGAGTGGTAAGTGGTAATTGCTTGAGCGAAAGCGATAGCGTTTAGAAAGTGACACGTGGAAATAAAAAACTGGTCATTTCGCGTGAGTTTGAAACATCAAAGGGCATGCATCTTTGTTATGCGATAGTCGTTGGATTGTTAAGTTGGAGTGCGGTGAAGCGTCAGCCGTCAGATTTGATAAATGATGGACGATGAATAGGTACGTTGAAATAAGTGTGGGCCATATATGATTTAACATGTAAGTTGAGCCTCGACATATGTGCGGCTTGTTGACCAGCGGAAATGGTAAGTTATAAAGTGTTTTGTTAACTTTATAACATAAAGTTTGGGTTTAATGAAATTCCGCAAGGATATGCGAAGTATTGTGGCATGGTTCATAAAGGTATGTTTAATTTCTATTATATTTCTATTATAATAGAAGTGAACAGAAGAAGAGTTCATCAGAATGGAAATAAAACTTTGGATAAGGTAAGCATGTCAAATGAGTGAGTTGGGTATGACGTGGGTCCAAAGGTTTGAGTTATTGACATTTTTGAGTTTTTAAACCAAATTTTAAGCTTTGAAGGATATTGTGGATATGCAGGGTGGAATAAAGTTGTGGGTCTGTAAATATTTATATGGTTTATTTGGGGTTTAAACCATAGATTTGAAAATCATAAGCGGATATGATATTATGCCAGTGCTTGGGTATTTTAACCTAAGTCAAATTTCTAAAAATGAAATATCAAAATGAGTGTTTTTATATGGTTTGTAAACGTAAATGAGAAAGGAAAATAGCTTCCGCTTAAGAGTATTTAAAGTCATAAAGGTTTAGAATTTAGATAGGAGTAAAGAAAAGCTTCCGCATATGGAAAATACTCAGTTTTGAGATTGATGAGATTGTATTAGGAATGAAATTATGGGTTTTTTCTATTGTGGCAGCATCAGAACCAAATTTCTCTAAACAAGGATGGAATCATGAACCAACCATGAGCCTTTAATTATCAAATTTAAAAGATAAATAGGAAAACAAGGTGTTGAATAATAAATTGCATTAACAAATTATTTCAACCTCACAAAGCAAGAAAGAAGTTGAGTGGGAAATGATCATTATCTTCCTATATTTCTCTATAAATAAAGAAAATCAAATAGCCCATCGAATTGATCTAGAAAATCAAATTTTTTTATGAAAGAGTTTAGATGGAGGAAAGCTCATCCAAAAGTGAGTAAACAAGTCAAAATTGTTTTTAAAATATCCAAGAAAAAGCACCCAGAAGATTAAGAAAAATCTAACTTTCCACCTACATACCATGAACAGAGAAAGGGAACAAAAGTTGGATGAATCAAAACCCTCCGAATGTATGGAAGTGGAACTAAAGATTAAATAAGTCAACATACTAACTAACATTCAACCAAATATTTCCAACATAGGTGACTACTAGCTATAAATAGTCGACCTACTTAAAGAATATCAAAATATGTTTGTTAAAGAATATAAACACCTTAAAGAACTTGTTATGGAGATGGGAGAGATGAAAATGAACCTCATCCTAAGGGGAAAGCCCATGAATAAATATCTCTACAAATTGGCATACAAATATAAACCAATTTTCCAAAAATAGATTGAAGGGATGCTAGTTGATGGTTGTTTATTCCAAAAAGCATGATCTGAAAAATTTAAGGATTTTTATTGATTTTAGAGGTCTTAATAAATTAACATTGGGGAAACCATATTCCCCACTCAACTGATGGATAATATCATCAATGAAGTTGTAGAACATGAATTTTATTTGTCCATAGACGGGATTTTAGGGTACAACCAAGTTTGCATTGCAAAAGAGGATAAACAAACACATTCGTATTAGAATTTGGATCATTTTCATACAGAGTAATGTTATTCAGATTAAAGAATTCATTCACAGTATTTTCAAGAATAGTGGTACAAGCCTTTCAAGGGTACATTTATTAAAAAATGGTTGTGTATTTTGGTTATTGGACTTTGCAGCTTACTAAAAACCATATACAATAGCCAAGAATGATGTTGGAGAGATGTTGACAAATGAATCTTTTCTTAAATATAAAGAAGTGCATTGTTTTCACACCAATTAGTTAAATGATGAGGTATGAAAATATGGAATCAAGGTTGATATGGAAAGAGTAAACTTGATCCTCAATTTGAAGGCCCATTAAACTAGAAGAAATAAAAAGGCTCTTGAGCCACATTGGATATTACAAAAAAAATATAAGAAACTATTCCAACATAATGTTCCCAATCAACAAGCTTATGAAAAATGGAATAGAATTTATTTGGAGTGCAAAATTAAATGAATTTTTTGAAATATTAAAAAGAAAATTGGTGGAAGCCCTAATGTTGAGTTTTTTTACTAGGCTAAGATATTCTATGTACATGTTGATGTATCTAATGTCAAAATCAGAGAAATTCTCACTCAAACAAGATATGAGACAAATGACCATCCAAATGTGTATGCTAGTTGGAAATTAAAAAAACAAAAATATGATTATTTGATGAAATAAAGGGAAGGCCTTTCCATGATATTTTCCCTTCAAATTTTCCAACATTACTTATCGGTAACTCCATTTAATTTTTTTACAAATCATCAAGATCTCAAGTATTTAGTTAATAAACCTATGCATCAAGGCAAAAATATTAATGGTTATTTCTCTTTCAATAATTTGAGTTTGATATCACAGTCTAATCAGGAAATAATATTGTTATCTCGACTCAAAAGTAGTGAGGTACCAAGAATAATATAATATGAGCTCCTAGACACTCACCTATTTCGAGTTGAAGTGAACCCCATGGATTTGGAAGATATAGTACATTGTTTACAAGAGAGGAAGGCACCAAAGGACCTTCTATAAAACAAAATAAGGAAATGGCAATGAAGGTCACCCAATTTGCACTCATTAATGGATATTTATATAATTTGGGACCATAAAATGTATTTATATTATGTGCATTAGAAATCCAAATAGACAACATAATTGATGAAGGACACGTTGGTTTTGTGGGTGGTTAATTTCAAGCTAACACTATTGGGTATGTGTTATATTCTTTCCACGACTAGACCCACGCGCTATATGTTGCGCCGGGTGCAGCAGGGGGGTCACAGGGGGGGTGGCAGCGCCCTGGCAAAAAAATTTTTGGTATGCGGTCCCACTCATAGGTGGACCCACCCATGTTTTGTGCATGAGTTTGCACATGGTTTTTGGGGTACGATGGTTTTCGACCCCTGGTATTTTGTAGATCCGGTCAAGGGAACTACGGTTATGTTCTAATCCAGGGTTAATGGATTGGGGTTTATGTATGCTTCGGGATGTATATATATGTGTTGTAACACTAAAAGGAATATAATGAAAAATCAAGCTGGTTGTCCCGATTTGGGATCCAGGGGAAAATCTCTGTGTTTATCTGTTTTATGTTTTATGCTCTCGCTATTGTTTATTTTCTGTTATAAGATTCGTGTCTAGATAATTTTTGTTCAGGGTTAAAACCTACAAACACAACTGCCAAAAATATCCTCCAAACTAGTCTATGGTGATCGATGTTACACAAACATTGTGGGGATAAATTGAATAAGTTTGATATACGCTAAATTTTAGGCTAACCATGGTTGAAAGACTAGATGTGAATTTTCTAAACCGTGGTTTACCTTTTGAAATATAGGTAGTCAACTTTTTCATCCCATCCCTTTATAGAGAAAGAAGAATGGGGGAAAAGTATATCATGACAATAGTTCAATATCTAACAAAGTGAGTCGAAGCAGAACTAGTCAAATCCTAAACTAAAGGAGTGATGGCCATATTTATTCATGGAAATATCATCACCAAATTTGGGTGCCCATTAACAATAATTAGTGACTAAGGAACATATTTTGTGAATGGGACAATAAATTATAGTTGTATAAATTTATGATCAACCATCGTAAGACATCCCCCCATCATATTCAAGTGAATATAGTGGACATATCCCTTAAGAAATCAGTGACACACGGCCTTAAAAAAAAATTTGGAGTCAACTAGGATGATTAGGATGATAAAATACCAACAATGTTATGGGCATATTGGACCACTTATAACAGGTCAATTAGACACACGCACCTCTCAAATTGGTATATCGAAAAGGAGGTATAATTCTCCTAAACTTCTATATGAATGAAAAAAGGGTGTCTTTTATCCTCAAATATGACCGCACCATGGAAAAATAATAATTACTTCACTAAATCAATAGAATTGAAGAAAAATGGCTCACGACACTCCACCAATAGGAAGTGTAGAGGAAACAAAAAAACACATGACATGATCAACATATCAAGAAAATGGGCATACAAAGAGGAGACTTGAAACTACTATATAATAGTTGAATTAAAGGAAATCCAAGGAAATTGGAAACTACATGGTTGGAACCATTTATATTTGAACACATTTAACCAATTGGATAAATTCAACTAAGAACACTATAAGGAAAATTGTTTAAAAAAGTCATAAATATTGCCCTTCTTGTTATTGGACAAATCCCTCTTTCGGACAAGAGTGATCTCCCTAGACTTATTGATCAAATATAGAACAAATAGGGTAATGCATACCATCTTTCTCTAGTAAATTTTGAATAAGACTCAATTGCTTAACAAAATAGGTTTTCACGTCAATCCTCTTCCTGCTTGATTTCCTTCTCCACTTCAATATTTGAAGGCTAGAGCTTACAATAATAAAGCTAGACAAAAGGGTCAAAGCACACTATGGATGAATAAGTTAAAATAAATACTAATAAGAAGATAAAGGTGCTCTTATGTAATGAATGAAAATAATAAACACATCTGATTTGAGAGAAACAATATAATTTGTATTAAATAATCGAGAATGAAAGGTAACAATCGAGACCTTGATGTCATAAGTCTACTTGCATCAGTCTCCAATCTTCCCTTTATCATGACAAGCCTTCACTTCAATAGCATGCATGCATAATTTTGAAACCTCAAAAACTAACCCCCTCCTCTTTGATCAGCTCTATATTTATAGGAGAAGAGAAGATGTTGTAGATCCACTTATAAAGGAGTAAGAACCACAATTAGGGGAGATAGGATCCATAATGAGTGGGATAGGATCCATCAAAGTGGGGATAATTCCCAGATAGGTGCGAACTGGAGCTCATTCAGTTTCAAAAATCTTCTTGAACAAGGCTTCCATAATTTATTTTTTCTTTTTACGCATGAACAATGGTCATCACACTTTTTGATCTAGAAAACTACATTGATCATTGCAATTCTTTAATGCTAATTAGTGCACCATTTCACTTTCATAATGGGCAAGATGCGATGAAGCCTAAAATTAGGGTTTTTAGAAATGTAATCTAGGATTCTTGTATTCTGTAGAATGCATTTTCTTCCATATTTGTAGGGGAATGCTGAAAGGGTTCATTGGATAGCAAGAGATCCAAATTTGGGGTCTTTTGCCTCATTCTGACAAAATTATGTGTCAAACTCCTTGAGAAATATCAGCCATAAGAAGAAAAACATATCTATTAGTGAAAACATCCCTGGATGTGCCAGTGGACATGAATTATATAGAAAACCAACTTGTGGCAATATAGTTTTGAAATAAATATAAGCAAAAATGAAGTTGATTATGGACAAATTAGGCAAAACATTGTGTAAGGATAACAACTTATCTAGGGAATTCATAAATAATATTGATTAGTAACAAGTAAAATCCTTTAGAATCTATAAAAGACACGGAAATTTATAAGGAACTCTCTTGTTGGTAAGCAATTGATTAGATTGAGCCAATAAAAAGAGAAACATGGAGCAACGTAGGACTCCCAGGAATCAAACACAAGTGCAAAGTGAAAACCTTAAATAACTACTAGACAAATAAGCGAGGCACAAATAAAGTGAGTACTGTAAAATTGTTGGATAACCTACACACCATAATCTAGTTGCAAAGAAGAAACAACCATTTGCAAGATTGAGACTGAAATAATGAAGATAGAATGAGAGAATTTAAATTTCTTCAGATAATTAATGAAATGCATATAAACAATACTCTCCATGAGAGAGCTAATGCACACTATGTTGGTTTTCTAGTAAATGGACATAGGTAGTCACTAGTAAACAACTTGAAAATCTTATTTAATTGGCAATGCAATGGATCGATTAGTCCTTAATTCACTAAACATGCACAAGTGAAGAACTGATGCATGCTCATACATGCATAATAAGCCTCAATTGAATATCCATGTGTAATTGAAGGACACATGTGTTGGAAATACTGAGAGGGGGGGGGTGGGTGAATCATCATTCCTTTCAATTAGAGCATTAGTTAATCTTTAATTATTATCAGTGTTTGCAGAATGATAGCAGCAAACAAGAGGAACAAAAATGCACACAGTTTTTAAGGTGGAAACCCAGTCCGAGACAAAAACCACCTAATGCTTTTCTAATAATTCTTTAATATTCAACTCCAATTGAAAATAAAGCTCCAACTTCCTAGAATCTAGAAAATCATTCTTCTCCAGCTCCCACTGGATGGATGCTCCAACGCCCGAGATTCTTCAGTAGTCAACTGAACGGATGCCCCAACACCCAATGAGCTACAACTCACCCTAGCACCACCCTACCACCCTATAGAAGAATAAAAGAAGAATGGACTCCCGTACCATGGAAAATGGTCCACTTTACAATGATATAGAATGATGTAGAAGAAGAAGATATACTAGACCATAACCCCAACTTTGACACAACCACCTAATGATGATCCTAGACCTCCCAACACCGCCTCTTCAACCCTTGGCAGATAGACACTAGTACAATTTGTACAATAATGTATTTACAATGACTAAGTACAATGATACCTTTACAATGATTGTATGCAGTGCTGCCCACTTTAAGACTTCATATGATGAACTTCTTGCTATTGTTATGCGCCTTGGTTGTTGCTCCTGTCATGCTACCCTCTGCTACACCTTGCTTTGCTTTGCTGTCGTAGAAATTCTAGTCCTTTGCAACCCTTGACAACACATGATCTAGCTTTTTCTTGCCTTCTAGGAGCTCGATATTGAATTTGGTGTATCTCTGTTATTTCATATCCTCAATATCTGATTTTCGGTCCTATAGTATTCCTCTAAGTTTTATTTCCAATGCCACAGGTCGGACCCAATTTGGATTCTTCATGGGAGAGTTATACCCAATCTCTCACAATGCCCTAATTATGGACTTTTTCAGTAGAGTGCACTTGTACGGCGTGCCACGTGTCCCTATTTCTTCATTTGGATTTAAAATTGATAGAGAAAAAATTACAGACTATGCACTATCCGCCAATTCTTACGAAATTCTAATCTGATACTCAGAGAGAGAGTTATGATGAATTTACCAAGGTCACTTCTTTTAGATGAATTTCAGGAGCCTGCAAAAACCTTGACTTCCACAGATCATATCTCCAAAAATATTGCGCACTTTGATCTGAAATTTTTACAGCAGATTCCTCAGCATTTCAGCTTTGCCTCATAAAAATTTCAGCTTCTGAACCTTCATAGAAACAAATTTAGAGTGAAAATTCCACAATGACCTGTTTCAGATGGCGAAATCCCTTGCATAAGGAGGAAATGAGGATCACAATTTATATAAATGATTAGATTGAGAGGGGCTTCAACAAGTGAACGTGGGAGGCATTTTAGGAGCTTAAAAAATATTAATTATGAATTTTCAATGACCCATTCCCCAACCCCATGGGGGTTTAGCCCACTAACTGGGGGTACAAACTTCAAACATGAATATCTCTCAAACCGTGAAGAATTACATGGCATGCCATATATCAACGGAAACATATTGACAAGTAGAAACCATCAAAAGAATTATTGACCCAGAATAAATTAATTTGGTAGGTCAAAATTCCCATGCAATATTGGGTTAGCCCCTAGTGTTGCTTGGGTTGACATTGTTGAAAATGCAACAAGATGATGGAGCTTAGTGAAATGAAGTCGCCTTCACTAAGTAGGCCCGCAGGCTATTTTTGGCGCAAAGTCTATTTTTAGACATATGGATCATGGTCTATGAGTTGCAAGATGCTATTTTTGGATGATTGGTCGAGTTGGTAAAAATAGATGGACCTCTATTTTTACACATACTGGGTGAAGTCTATTTTTAGACTGCCAGTCTAAAAATAGAACAGTCGAATATTATTAGCTCTTAATAATATTTGGACTATAAACATTATCTTATCCTCTTGCAGCACTTCAGTTGGAGCTACGGATGTGGCCCATGCAGCTGACAAAGGAATTATGCTATTCCTAGGGTTTGGTTGAGCTCATGCATGGTTGACTTCAGTTAGAACTCATGTGGCGGAGTTTGGTGGAGTTGATGGAGCAGTTGATGGAGTTGTGTTCGGTTTAACTTAGTTGAACTAGTTGTATTTAGTTTAACTGGCTAATACACTAGAGATGAGTTGGGTGAATTAAATATTATTTAATTCACTAATTATTAACTCATAATTCAACTAAAGAACACATCAGTTAACTCAGTGCAGAGACAGTTCAGTGAAGACCAGTGGAAGAGATAAGTGAAAGAGTCGATTTGCTATTAGTTGTGACTATAGTTGTGCATGAGATTTGCACAAGCATCGGAGGAGATTGCCAATGAGGATTGCGCAGATAAAGCCAAGGAGATTCGAACTTGGATCTCTCATTACACCAACTTGGATTGCGCAGTAGAGGCAGGCAAACAGTGGAGGATTTTTGAACCCATGACTTGTTCAAAACTGAGCTAGTTTGTGTGTAACTTTTGGAGATAGTACTGAGTACTTGTGAGGAGTATTGTACTATGATTGTTACATGTTCTCTCTGATTATAATATACAAAATAGCGGGGGGTTTTCAGCTATAAGCTTTCCCCATTACATACTGTGTTATATGTGTGATGAATTGATGTTCTTATGATCGCATACCACTTGTTTTATTTCCGCATGTGATGATCAATGGTAGAAGAGGTTATGTGTTATGCATGAATTTGAATTAGTGTATGACCAGGATAATCTCAGTGAATAAATCTTCATTATTCAGCAAATTTCTACAGACATCAATGACAATCGTTGATCAACAATCTCCCCCTTTGGCATTGATGGCAACACAAGTACTTCCCCTGCGATCATGACACCTCTTCCTGCAATATTCTCTACCCCTTTGACATCAATGGCAAAGGGTAACTCCCCCTGAAACACAACCATCCTATGGACCTGTACACACTTCCACTCCCGCTGACACACAACCGTCCTGCAGACCTGTAATCTAATGAGGACTTGGGAGAATCCCAAGCTTTTGACGAAGATATTCAAATGATTCACGAGGTAAAGGTTTAGTGAAGATATCAAAAAAAAATTCTTTTTTAAAAACATACTCAAGTTTGATATTCTTTTCAGTGACTTGTTCCCTAACAAAATGATATTTGATCGGAATGTGTTTTGTTTTTGAATGCATGACAGGATTCTTGGAGATGCTGATGGCACTAGTGTTGTCACAGAATATGGGAATAAGCTCATTGAATTGTACTTGAAGATATTGAAAATTTTGTTTCATCCAAAGGAATTGAGTACAACATGATGCTGCTGCAATGTATTTTGCTTCCGCTGTAGATAACGAAATTGAAGTTTGTTTTTTGCTCAACCATGATACGAGACAACCACCTAGATAGAATGTTGCTCCACTAGTACTCTTATGATCATCAACACTTCCTACCCAATCTGCATCTGTAAAGGCTTGAATAATGAGATTTTTACCCTTGGGGTACCACAAGCCATATTCTTCTGTGCCCTTTAGAGATCGAAGAATTCTTTTGACGGCAATAATATGTGATTCTTTTGGTGCTGCTTGAAATCTTGCTACTTGTCCAACTGCTTGCATAACATCTGGCCGAGAGGTTGTTACATATAGAAGAATACCAATCATAGATCCGTATAACCTCTGATCCACATCCTTAGATGAGTCGTCTATGCTCAATTTGCAACTTGTTACCATCGGAGTAAGGACGGGTTTGCAATCTTCCATTTTGAATTTCTTGAGCATTTCCTTGATGTACTTGGCTTGACATATAAATATTAAGTTCTCTTGCTGAGATATTTGAAGCCCTGAGAAGTATGTCAGCTCACCATGTAAAGACATCTCAAACTCACTTTGCATCTTTGTAGAAAATTTCTTACTTAGTCGATCATCATTGTTACCAAATATTATATCATCCACATATACCTCAACGATTGTTAAATTACCTTTATCTATTTGTACATAAAGATTTCTATCAACAATACCTTTCTTGAACCCTTGTTGACGTAGATATCCATCAAGACGAGAATACCATGCTCTGGGAGCCTGCTTGAGACCATATAGAGCCTTCTTTAACATGCAAACATAGTCTTCTTTTTGTGATAGTAGAAAACCTTCAGGTTGTTCGATGTAAACTTCTTCTTCTAATTCTCCATTCAGAAATGCTGACTTAACATCCATTTGGTAGAATTTGATTTTTCTTGAACATGCATAGGTGAGAAACATTCGAATGGCTTCCATTCTGGCAACTGGTGCAAATTTTTCGTCAAAATCAATTCCTTCCACTTGTGCATAGCCTTTGCAAACCAATCTTGCTTTGTTTCTGGTAACCTGCCCATCTTCATTCAATTTGTTCCTGAACACCCATTTAGTCCCAGTTACATTTTTATCTTTTGGTCTTGGAACTAATTCCCAGGTGTTATTCTTCTCAATTTGATCCAATTCTTCACTCATATCTGCTACCCAATGTTCATTTTGGCTGGCTTCCTCAAAACTACTAGGCTCAAAGGTTGCTAGAAAAGCAACGTGAGCTTGTTGTGATGAACGAAGCTATCGACCTTCATTTATGTCACCAATGATTTGATTTGATGGATGGTTCTTTTGAATCCACTCTTTTTTTCTCCTTGGAGGAGCTTCTTGTTGTTGTTCTAGTATATCTTGATGATCATTGTTTACTTCTTCCTCGTTGATAGTTGCTTCTTGTTCTACAATTTTATCTGTGTCTTTTTCAGCCTCTGTCTCAAGTTTCAAAGATTCTAGATCCTCATCATTACTCGCTAGAACACCATCTTCGTAAAATGTAACATTTATGCTCTCCACTATCTGTTTTCATCTTAGATTATAGCATTTATAGGCCTTTCTTTTGCGTGAGTAACCAACAAAGATACCTTCATCAACACATGATTCAAACTTACCCAAATTTTGATATTCTCCTTTGATATAACATTTGCTTCCGAAGATTCTGAAATATTTTACATTAGCTGGTTTTCCTTTCCATAATTCATATGGAGTCTTGTTGCAATTATTTCTAAGAAGACTTCGGTTTATAATGAAGACTGTCGTATCAATTTCTTGAACCCAGATTTTTTCATCCAATTTTGAGTCCTTCAACATTTTTCTACCCATTTCCTGTACGGTTTTGTTCTTTCTTTCAGCAACTCCATTTTGCTGAGGTGTTCGTGTTGTTGAAAATTGCCTTTTTATTCCATTTTCGTCACAGTATTGCTGAAATAATTTGGAAGTGAATTCTCCACCATTATTTGATCTTAAACACTTTATTTTCAAATCAGTTTCATTTTCAACCAACTCCTTGTAGATCTTAAAGCACTCAAATGCTTCAGATTTTTTCTTTAGGAAACTGACGGCTGTCATCCTGGTATAGTCATCTATCATTAACATGAAATATAATTCTCCGTATAAGCCTTTTGTTCCTGCAGGACCACATAGATCAGTATGTATCAATTCCAATGGATGTGATGCAAAGTGTTCTTTTGTTTTAAATTGGACTTTTGTCTGATTTCCATGCCGACATGCCTCACATAGTGTGTTGAAGGTTTTGAGATTTTCGGCATTTCTCGTACTGCTTCCTTTTTTCTTATCCTGACAAGATTGTCAAAGTTTATATGACCCATTCATTTGTGCCATAACCAACTTTCATCTTCTTTAGCTAGTAGACATGCTTTAGTTGCTTCATCTAGAACGTATATGTCATTTGGAGCTCAACTTGCTGTAGCCACAATTTTACAATACCTGCCTTTCCTGATTTCACATTTTGTAGAGTTGAATAGCATTGTGTGTCCTTGATCACACATTTTTCCAACACTGAGTAGATTGTGATTCATGTTTTCGACCAATACAACATTCTTGGCTATAACATCTTTGCTTCTGAGAGTGACGGTACCCAATCCTATAACATTTGAAGATCCATCATTTCCAAAGGATATGGTTCCATCCTTCTTCTCTTTCAGAGATACAAATTTCCTTCTATCTCCAGTCATATGCATTGAGGAACCGCTGTCAACATACCACACATCTTTATTTTTTTTAGCCTTGAGAGCGAGAGCTAGATTATCAGTCTTTTTCTTCTTCCATATTCATTCATTCTGTGGCTTCGAAGATTCTTCTGGAGGATTTTCAAGTCTGCAGTCTCTAGCTATGTCTCCAAAGTTCTGACATTTGTAACATTCCATATTATTTCTTAAATGTTCAAATCTATTGATGTTTCGTTGAGCCCTAGGAGGTTCATATTTGAAGAATCTCTTGGAATTGTATTGGTTCCTAGGGTACGTGCGACATTCTACAGCTTTATGACCAAATTTTCCACATGAATAACAATATCCATGAAAAATATGTTGGTACCTGGATGAAAATCTTCGTCGAGGAATCGTCTTCCAAGGATGTGCTTGCGAATCTTGTCCAATGAAGTCTTCATGTATGTCAGATCTCATAGGTTCATTGTATTTTGTTGTAGAAGGTCCTACTTCTTCTTCTTTGTAACCGAGGCCAGTTCTATCATTGTAAGATCGTTGATTGTTGATGAGTTCTTCCAATGCCCTTGAGCTGTTGGCATAGTTTTGGACAGTTTTTCCCTTCTTCACTTCCTTACGCAGCGAGACTACTTCGCCTTCTAATGCTTCCCTTTCTTGGTTGCTTTCTTCCAACTTCTTTTGAAGTGACTCTTCAATACATTTGTGTTCTTCAACCTCAATTTTGAGACCTTGAACTTGTTCTTCAAGAGTATTGGAACGGATCTTCTCAGCATTGAGCTCTTTTATAAGCTTGATTGCTTCCTCATAAAATTATTCTATGGTCAACCCTTCTTCTTCATTGTTTGATACTTCTTGTTTATTGTGCTTGGCCATAAACAATACTTTCTCATTGGCTTCTTCTTTGCTGTCACTTTCTTCATCGGATGATGAGCTATCTTCTTTAGAGAGAAAGTTCCTTTTGGATCCTTTCTTTTTACCTTACTTGTTGAAAATCTTAAAGCCTTTCTTTCCTTTTGAGTTTCCATCACTTTTGTTTGGACATTTTTCTACGAAATGCCCAACCTCACCACAATCGAAACACATCAATGGAGGTTTACCTTTGAATTTTCCCTTACCAGGTTTTAGTTTTCTCGTAAAGTTAGCATATTCTTCATCTAAAAGACCTTCTCCATCATCTCCCTTTTCTTCACACTTGCAGGTGCATGTCATTTCAATTGAAGGTTGTTTGTCCTTATTGGTTTGATTAGATGCAACGAATGCAATTTCTAGATTTGAAGTACCCTTTTCTTCATCAAGTCTCATTTCATATGCTATGAGAACTCCATGTAATTCTTCCTTGCTGAGTTTGTCCAGATTTGCACTATATTCTAAGACCGATACCTTTGGGTTGAATCTCCCTGAGAATCTTCCGTATAATAGTATTCTCGTCAACTATCTCTCCCAATCATTCCAGAGTATTGGTTATTTCATCAACGTATTGGAAGTATGCATCAATGTTGCAATCTTCTTTCATTCTGAGTTGCTCAAATTTTGCTCTATAGATTTGAAGCTTTGATTTTTTGACATTTGAGTCACCTGCATATATATTCTCAAGCTTGTCCCATACATTTTTGGCAGTTTTACAACCCAACACCTTATGATAAGCAAATTCAATAAGTCCACTGATAATAATATTCTTTGCTTTTGCATCATTTACCAAATTCTTCTTACCTTGTTCATCCATGGTTGATGTAAATCCATTTTGAACAGTGTCCCATACTTCGTAACCTTGTGCCAAGAGATAGACCTCCATTCTTCCTTTCCAGAGTGCATAATTATTTTCATTGAATAGAGGTACACCATTCTTGGTATGCTCCATGACCTCCTTCCAGTTGTTAAACTATTATTGAAGGAACCAAGCTCTGAAACCAATTGTTGGAAATACAGAGAGGGGGGGGTGAATCAATATTCCTTTCAATTAGAGCATTAGTTAATATTCAATTATTATCAGTGTTTGGACAATGATAGCAAAAAACAAGAGGTACACAAATGCACACAGTTTTTAAGGTGGAAACCCACTCCAGGACAAAAACCACCTAATGTTTTTTTAATAATTCTTTAATATTCAACTCCAATTGAAAATAAAGCTCCAACTTCCTAGAATCTAGAAAAGCATTCTTCTCCAGCTCCCACTGGATGGATGCTCCAACGCCCGAGATTCTTCAGTAGTCAACTAAATGGATGCCCCAAGACCCAATGAGCTACAACTCACCCTAGCACCACCCTACCACCCTATAGAAGAATAAAAGAAGAATGGACTCCCGTACCAGGGAAAATTGTCCACTTTACAATGATATAGAATGATGCAGAAGAAGAAGATATACTAGACCATAACCCCAACTTTGATACAACCACCTAATGATGATCCTAGACCTCCCAAAACTGCCTCTTCAACCCTTGGCAGATAGACACTAGTACAATTTGTACAATAATGTATTTACAATGACTAAGTACAATGATACCTTTACAATGATTGTATGCAGTGCTGCCCACATGAATACTTCATATGATGAAATTCTTGCTGTTGTTATGCACCTTGGTTGCTGCTCTTGTCATGCTACCCTCTGCTGCACCTTGCTTTGCTTTCCTACCGTAGAAATTCTGGTCCTTTGCAACCCTTGACAACACATGATCTAGCTTTTTCTTGCCTTCTAGGAGCTCGATATTGAATCTAGTGTATCTCTGTTATTTCAGATCCTCAATATCTAATTTTTGGTCTTGTAGTATTCCTCTGAGTCATCTTTCCAATGCCACAGGTCTGTCCCAATATGGATTCTTCAAGAGAGAGTTATACCTAATCTCTCACAATGCCCTAATTATGGACTATTTCAGCAGACACACTTGTACGGCATGCCCCGTGTCAATGTTTCTTCATTTGTCTTTGAAATTGATAGAGTGCAAAGTATAGACTGTGCACTATCCTCCAATTTTTATAGAATTCCAATCTGATACTCAGAGAGAGAGTTATGACGAATTTATCAAGGTCACTTCTTTGAGATGAATTTCAGGAGCTTGCAAAAACCCTGAATTCCACAGATCATATCTCCAAAAATATTGTGCCCTTGATCTAAAATTTTTACAGCAGCTTCCTCAGGATTTTGGCTTCGCCTCATAAAAATTTCAGCTTCTGAGCCTTCGTAGAAAACAATTTAGAGCGCAAATGCCACGATGACCCGTTTCAGATGGCGAAATCCCTTGCATAAGGAGGAAATGAGGATCACAATTTATATAAATGCTTAGGTTGAGATGGGCTTCAACAAGTGAACGTGGGAGGGATTTTAGGAGCTTAAAAAATATTAATTATGACTTTTCAATGACCCATGCCCCAACCCCATGGGGTTTTAGCGCACTAACTAGGGGTACAAACTTCAAACATGAATATCTCTCAAACCGTGAAGAATTACATGGCGTGCCATATATCAACGGAAACATCTCGATAAATAGAAACCATCAAAAGCATTATTGACCCAAAATATATTAATTTGGTAGGTCAAAATTCCCATGAAATATTGGTTTAGCCCCTGGTGCTGCTTGGGTTGACATCAATGACAACCGTTGATCAACAGCATGCATGTATAGCAACTACACATGCATGCATGCATAGCCATTTATGAATGACTTGATCAGCTAGTGGTGCATATGGAACTAGACTCCCCTTGAGTAACTAAAATGGAATCTATGCACAACTAAAGGAGTAATGTGCACTTTTCTAAGAGGATAAGATTCTTACGCAAGGAGGAATATCTAATACCAAGTGTGCTCTAGGGTTATGAGATATAGAACTCATGGATATGTGAATTGAATAGGAATGTACACTAATACCCCCTTAAATCAGAATTGAAGGTGTACAATAAATGGGTCCCAAAAATATACAGCCATGTTATATACTCATGTATACAATTAAAAATATATAAAATAGGAGGTAAATATGGAGAAATTAGTGGGAAGAAAACCCCCCTCAAGAGATAATGCTAAATATGTCAGTCTCTATGTGGTTGTGTCCTTCATCCCAAATCAATCTCATGAAGCTACAAATTTCTACTTGGTGAAGGCGTTTGTGAATTTGAATACAACCTATTCTGAGGAAGGACATTATTGCATATTGATGAACCCATCAAGGATCTATCCTAAATGAAGTGCATGCATACCTATATATGTTTGGTTATTTTCGCTTATACTGTATTTCTATAGAAATGCAATGTAATATTATTATCACACTAGAGAATACTTGGTTGATGAAACTATACACCCAACTCCATGAAGAAGTTTTGCAACTAGACGTCTTGAGCTATAACATTGATTGCACATTTGTATTTCACCTTTGCAACAATGATAGATTTGTTTTTGCTAGAAAAACATATAGGGTTGAATCCTAGGTCGAGAACATGTATGACATTCTGGAAACATAGAAGGGGAACAAAGGGATCATGTAAGACATTTTTGAAAACATCCATTATCTAGATCCACATGCATTGTCTACATATTTTCATAGGATTACCATCTCCCATTAAAATGGGAAGGTCGCTACAAGGTTCCAAAGAAGATAAAAATTCTTGTGAAGTAGCCATAAGATGTGAGGATCTAAAATATGAAAACCATGTATTAAATGAAGAAGAAATAGAAAAATGAATCATGGGATTTACCTTGATCTGCTAGTAGCTTATCTCTAGAATTTTTCTTGGCAGTTTTTGGAATGCAATCTTACAAGATTATTTCACTGAAGATATTGTTTCATTAGATAAATAGTCCTCTTCATGCCTAAAATTTCTAGATGGTATCCTTTGTTGCAATATTTGCATTTTTAATTTGCCCTCTTTTATTTACTTCCTTTGGAGTTACAAGACTCCTTAGTGGTTTTAGGTTTATTCCTTGATCAAGTTCATTTTTCTTGCTTTTATTATTTATCTTGGTACATTAATATATTACAATTGAATGAGCTTTTTAATTATCGAGTGTTATGAAACTAGCTCCAAAAATAGAAGACAAGAGAGATCAATGCCTTAGAAATGAGCCACTTCGAGGGGGAAACCTCCTTTACATTACATAAATGAACAATTCTTGGATGATTCAAATGAAAAAACCCTCTTTCTATATATAGGAGTCCATGGGGTCACAATATAATCCTATCCGACCTAACAATAATAATGTAAGGGTACAACAATAAAAATAGTGGGGTTTTATGGGGCACAATAATAATAATATGGGGACTAAAGGGGGTATAACAAAAAAATAAGGGGGATACACTAACACAATAAGGGACTACACTAGTAATATAGGTACCTAACATGCCCCTCTCCTTCAAACAAGTGTTGTCCTCAACGCTTGATTATTTATTGATGCTTCTATATAAAATTCTCATCCTCCCATGTGGAATCTTCAATGGGTAAGTTCTTCCACTTGCTGAGATACTCCGAAATTGATTGATTTTTTAGTTTTCGAGTTCTTGTTTCTATTACTGCTTCATAACTTCTTTCGTTGCGATCTTGATCTTCCTTTTGTTTCATTCGATTCTGAACTTGTTGTTGATGCTTGATGTGATCTTCCACTACTTTATCATCCATATTAAATTTCATTTTATCCTTCAAACCATCCAACTTAGCCTTTATTTTTTCTTTTAAACCATCTATGTCATCCTTAACTACTCTTTGTAAGATCGAAATGTGTTGCACTTGGTACTGTAATTTTGATATATCATACTGCAATTCTTCCTCTTCATGCATCATAGAAGAGATTTTTGAGGGCTTAATGGGTGTTGAATTATTTTTATGGGAAATTTTATAACCCAATAATGATATCAATGCTTCAATATGCCCTTGGAATCACTTCAAACTGATTTTTCAAACAAGACTTATGCAATTTGAAAAAGAAAATACACACCTTTTTCTTGCTTTTGAGGAGCTTGATATTGAAACTGAATTATCTCTATGATTTCGGACCTTCAATATCGGATGTTCAGTCCTATAGTATCCATATAAATATTATTTTGAATTCCACAGGTCTGACTTGATTTGGATGCTTCAAGAAAAAGTTATGCCCAATCTCCCAGAGTGACCTAGTTATGGACTGGTTCAGTAGAGCAAACTTGCATGGCATGACACGTGTCATTGTTTCCTCCTTGAGCTCTGAAATTGATACATAGGAAACTATAGTCCATTTAATTTTGGTCACTTTTTATAGAATTCCAATCCAATGCTTTGAGAGAGAGTTATGACGATTTTCCCAAGTTCAACACTTTTAGATGAAATTTGGGAGCCTGCAAAAACCCTAACTTCGACAAATCATATATCCGAAAATATTGTGAACCAAGATGTGAAATTTTAACAAGAATCTCCTCAAGATTTTTTCTTATCGTGGTAAATATTTAAGCTTTTGAACCCTCAGAGAAAAAATGTTATAGATAAAATTCCACAATGGCCTATTTGGAGCAGAAAAACCCTAGAATCCAAAGCTCCGATACCAAATGTTATGAAACCAGCTCCAAAAATAGAAGAAAAGAGAGATCAATGCCTTATAAATGAGCCACTTCAAGGGGGAAACCTCCTTTACATTACATAAATAAAAAATTCTTGGATGATTCAAATGACAAAACCTCCTTTCTATATATAGGAGTCCATGGGGTCACAATATAATCCTAGCCAACCTAACAATAATAATGTAAAGGCACGACAATAACAATAGTGGGGTTTCACTTGGCACAATAAAACAATATGGGGACTAAAGGGGTATAACAACAAAAATAAGGGGGATACACTAACACAATAAGGGACTACACTAGTAATATAGGGACCTAACATCGAGAGCACACATTATTATTAGTTGATCTTGATCCTATATGAGTGATTCAAGGAATGCATCTATAGGAGGAATTTTCTAAGTTTATCCCATTATTATCTTAGAAGTATTAAAGGAATAAATGAGGATAAAGTACTCAAGACCCAACTTCAAGAGAATAATTAAGATTAGATATTCCTCTTTCTTGTCTATTCCACATGCCTTGATTTGTGAAATAAATATTTGAACTTTGTGAAGAAGTATTGTAGGGTGTTATAAATGCTTTGGCTCATTGAGACGAGCTCATTCTCCAGTTGGTGTACATGTACTTCATGTTATTTCCTAAATATATCCTTGAATGTGGTCCTATATTTGTTTGGTGTGGAAGCAGATTCTATGTCGAAGAGTATATTTATAAATATTGACAATCCTAACAACATAAATGTTTCTTCTATCATATTAACATACTTTTTTCTGAAATGAAAAATTAGGCTCTGGTTCAATTCCCATTGTAATCCTGTAGAGTCCTTTGATTCTGAGTAGAAGGAAAAATTTATGCTTCCATTCAAAATAAATGAATAGTGTGAGGATTACTAATGAGGGAAGATCCATTCTTTATGTTCGCTTCAATCATTTTTCATATAGAAAGAAAAATATGTGTTTATCCTTACAAGCTCCTCTTGTGTTATGATACCATGTATAATTGTTGGATAACCTAAATAATAAAATCTAGTTGCAGGGAATAGACAACAATTTGTAGGTTTGAGACCAAAAGAATTAAGAGAGAAAGAGAGAATTTGAATTACTTCAAAGAATAAATGAATTACATGGAGATAATATTCTCCATGAGAGAGCTAATGTGAAATAGTTTGGGCTTCTAGCACATGCAAATAGGTAGTCACTGGTAAGAAACCCCTTCGTCTTAGTTACCTAGCCATGCTATGGAGTTAGTCCCTAGTTGAATAGCCATGCACAAGTGAAAAAGTCATGCATGCTCATGAATACATAGTAGGCCTCAATTAAGTAGCCATGTATAAGTGAAGAACGCATGTGTTAGACTCCTGTAATTTACAGTATCACAAGGTGATTGAATATTTATTACTTGAAAATTTTCATATTGTACATAAATTTAAGTATTCAAAGCATTTCCAAATAATAGAAAAAGAAAAAAAGAAGAAGGTCAAAACAGAGGGTGTTTACACTGAAAAGGTTGAAAAAGGGATTATGTTCTAAAGTTTGGGAACTAAATCATATTCCAAGATCATTTTGACATACTTTATGTCTTAATTTTACCCAAAGTTTTGAAAATATTATTATTCCCTTATCCTGACCCCCTAAACATTCACCTTTTCATTTTATCCTAAGTCCTACTCAACCCTCGGCGTTCATCCATTTCCCAACCCCACCGTCACATCATACATCCCATCCATGCTAACTATCCCTCACCTCTCCGTCATCCCCGCGTGACACTCCACATCCGACAAACCTCATTTCCTTTCAGCCCCCCCTCATCCTCCGAAATTTAACAACGGGGGGGGGTCTGAAATGCTATTTCCAATACCACTGTCTCAGAATGCGTGGCACTCCTAAGCTGACTTCCACCCCGCCTAACATATAATGTTGGGACCTCTCCAAAAGCAATTTCCGCTGCAAAACAAACCATCGCACTTGCCGACCATTGGACTGGTCATTGCCCTGTGCCTTCATGCCACACCCCTGCTTACCTATCCCTTCCATCCAATCTCATTCACTCTCGCCAAATGCTCATTGCGCATTCAATTGGTTGGGCCGTTGTCTAACGGGCTCGTGCCAATCCAACGTATTCCAAATCATCCATTATAACCTGAATTCAAGTCCGAAAACAAGGTTTACCTTGTTCGTTCTATCCGAAATTGCAGGTTCGTAATTCACAAAGAATTTTCACCAAAAGATCAGCGAATTTAGCCTCCAGATTATCAACAAAGCTCACATCACTCTGCAGATTGAAGCACAGCCACCAATTGGCCAAAAGTGCAAGCACTGCATCATATTTAATGATCCAGCAAAGGCGGTCCAAAATTAAAGCCAGATGTCAGAGCCACCCATAGTTGCCTCTTCGTGACCACCTCAGCCACTTTCAACTTACTTTTGGGTTCATGAAGAGCTGTCGTAGTTAATTCTATAAGCGGTGTTTTGTTAGAGATATTTTGTTCAGGCATTGCATGGCCACACTTGTCTAGTTTTTTCTTAATTGTAATTAATGAAAAGTTGTCAAAATATATAGGGTAACTGATGTAGTTTTTAGCTAAATACTGCATGCAGTGGCAGTATCAAGGGTTGGACCCTGTCGAACCTTACACTGTAAGAACCTATTTTATTGGAGCACTATAATTTTGGAGCTGGGAATCAATAATAAAATATTGTTTTACAGAATACTTGAGCTGTGTCATATGGTGATGTGTTTCCTTTCTGTATCGAATGTTTCCTTTGTCTTTTCTCGATGTGCATCATATTTCTCTAATTGTAAAACATAAATTTTAGATTAAGATTTGTTTTTGGAGCACCTTAATTGTGTCTGCATTTACATTTTGAATGTTTTTCTTCTTAAGTATGGTTAAATAATTCTTAACTACTCTTTAATCATTACTAAACATTACTATTTTCTTCATATCATAATTCACACTGTCTTGAATATCTAATTAACACATGTCAGACTAGGAGGTAACTCCGCAAAACTCAATGTGTATTGGATGGAGAATGTGTGTGTATTTATACATGGAGGTGAGGCTATTGGGATTCACTTCCTAATGACTGTTTGCCTTCCTTATTTACTAAATTACAATAATAGGCAATCTCACCCAACCCCTTAGGATTAGGTTTCAACATCCCCCCTTTAATCTGAAGGGATGTTGGTGAGTCCAAGCATCATTCTGAAATTTTCAAACATTTCTCTTCCAAGTGCTTTGGTGAAGATGTTTGTGGTCTGATCATTTGTGGAATAATGATGTAGATGGATGGTTTTGGCCTGAACATGATATCAAATCAGACGGTATTTTGTATTGATGTGCTTTGTTCGATCATGGAACTTCAGGTTCTTGGCCAACTTTATTGCAGAAGTGTTGTCGATCATGAGTGGTGTTGAATTCATTTGTTTCATCTACAAATCTTCAAGGATTTTGCTGAAAGAGAAGCACAATTTCTATAATGTTCCAAAATTTTCATGAATAAATTGGAACATTAATTTTTGCTCATATTGTGTAGTAGGTGAATAAAAAGGAAGAGGATGCCTCTTGACATGAATAAAACCCTTCCTAATGTGAAATGGGAACCTTTGAGCAGCTTATTTTTCACCTCCTAGTGTGAAAGGGGCCAATTGCATGAGGACAAGCTCAAGTTGACCAAGTCAACCAGCGCAGCCTAAGTAGGAGTAGCTTGCCTAAGAAGACAGCGCAGTTTTGGAGGGAAGAGATTCAAATGAAGATGGAAATGATAAGAGGTGGGACCCAAGGTAAATAAGCTCACAAATACATAAGGAAGAGAAGGGCAGCTTTGTGGGGTTGGCTTGTGTATTTCGATTTCATGTCTGCGTAGACATTTCCTACAAACTCCTGCTGCTCAGCAGAGGTTGGAGGGATTCCTGTTTAGGAATTCCTTCTCCTACATTGAGTGATCTATTGAAGGGGTTTGTGCTTCATTTCTCCCACATCTGAATTGTAGGAAAATAATTTCTCACACCTGCAGCGTTAAAACTGTAGTAGAGGACGCTGTGTAGCTGGGCAGTGCAGTGGGAGTGTTGTCTCATCTTCTCTTGTGCACTTCTATTTAGTGGAGGCAGTTTCTCTTGCATTGAGGGAGTTTCATATGAGATTTCAGAGCTCATTTCAAATCTTGGCATGTGGCCAACTCATGTTCCATCCATGACAATGCAGTTCACTAGGTAAACTACGTTATTTTTGTGAGAGCAGCAGCTGCAGGGTTTGATCCCTTTCTTGTGAGCTCATCCTTTGGAGAAAGGGCCAACCCTTCTCCCGGGAAGCTCTATATTCCATTCCTCTTCTATATTTTCATATTCTCAATCATATTTATATTCATTGTTGCAATGACTACGTTTTCCAGCTACATATATTTGCAGATCTGCACTTGTACACTTTGTATTTTCATGAAACCCCTTGGGGGTGATCTTTACTATGTATAAAGAGGAAAGGAATCACATTTTCTTAGCCATTGGATGCTTGTTAATTTCAGATCTAATATTTCATGTTATTCTCTACACAAAACCTATATAAAATAACGCTTTCCTTGATTTAGTGCTTCCTGCATAAGCTAGGCTATGGGGTTTAAGCTCATTTGAGACACATAGAAATAGGGAGATCTTTTTATATGAGCTAGTGTCATTTTTTTTACCTAAAATTCTGCATGTGAGCTTTATATCATGTCTACTAAGGGATACAAGTCCCATTTCTCACTTTTATAGCGTTATTTTCTGAAGACGGTTGTTTGGTGTTCATATGTTGCTGTAATTTTCAGCTAGTTCACTGTGGGAGATCTGAATAACCTTCTTAAGGTTATTTCTTTGAGCCTACATTCTGCAAGGAGGTCAAATCATATATTCTCAAAGGAAACACATCAGTGGTTGGCCTTATTTTTACATATTCTTCCTTATAGAGCGTCCCCAAGGAGCTACTGCAGCAATTTCCTGAGTAGGGAAAATCACATATCTGTAGACAGAGACTACAAAAGGTCAGGTAGCTTCTAGTTCTCTCCCTTATTTGGAAGGAGACATAATCAGTAAACACTTCAGCAGTCCATCTCTGGCACAGACTTGTGATATTTTTAAAAAAGGGATATTATAGTGGTATCAGAGCATGATCTCTGGCATTGCCTGTGAGATCAAGCTTTCAGAAAACTAAAGAGGAGAAAAAATATGGAGAGGATGAGGTTACTCTCATCCATTTTTCATATCATAAAGGATACAGAGAAGAGGAGAACAAAGATGGAGAGGATGAGGCTACTCTCATCCATTTTTCAGATCAGAAAGGAGCCTCTCCAAAGGGGTTCAACCAATGGGAAATAAATGTGCAGTGAAACTCCAAGAGGGTTTCAAGATGGAAAAAACTACAGTGAAACCTCTAGAGGGTTTCAGGAGAAAGGAGAAGATGAAATCATTTCCTATTCTCATGGAGGAAGTGAAGAGTATGGAGGGCCACATGAGGGAGTGGACAGATGGCCAGAGGAGGAGAAGAATTCTGCTCCACTTGAGGAGGCTTCTACCAGCGTTGTCCAATTCATAGAGAAGCAGCCCACCATATTAGCAGTTGGATCAGCCAAAAATTAGAGAGGGGGAATCTTGTAGCCAAACAATATGTCTCAAAGACCCACAAAGGTATGCAAAATTTCCATGCAGTGACAATTCAGAAAATTTCATAAGAGGCTTGGGAAATTTACATTCACATGGCCCAGGATCAAAACATCATGCTGATAAAGAGGAGAAAGGTTGCACAACGTTGTGTAACTTGAGCCTGACCCAAGAAGGGATCAACATTCATCCTTTTGCACCCTTATTGAGCTACATGCAGCATGTAGAGTTATGGTGCAAGGTTGTGGGAGGCATCATGCATGATGTCCCATTTCCTGAGGATGTCTTGTCCTTAGCACTCTTGGATTCTTGTAGATTCAAGGGTTTGATTGGTGAGAGGCCTTTCTTAGAAATTCTTCAAGGGGTTACATCTCAACATCCCATGCGGTGTAAGGAGGAATACTTTCTTTGGGATAATGGTAGTCTTCATTAGGAAGATTCCAAAGGAGAGAAGGATTGGGGACAGCCATATCTCGATAGAGGGAAGTGGATGGAAGGAAGGAAGCTTGTGAGCCACTTGCATATCTATGACACAAGGTAGCAAGAGGCAAAGCTGTGTTGGCTACTAAGGAGAGAGTTTGGCCATCATGAGACATGTCCTTTTCTCAAGGGTATGTGGATGGAAGGAGCTTGGCAGGATACTTTCATCATGGGACAGCAAGGATTATGGATGCATTATGATGGTAGGGTCATTTTTTTTCCACCACTTATGATAAGGGATGGAGGTATGAAGGGGAAAAAACGATATTTGTTGCTTCGGAGAATTGGGAGAGAGCAAGGGAAAAATTGCTCTCCCACTTGGCATAGTGTTGCAAGGGTGAAGTATGGCACTATCATGGTGCAAGAGGTGTTTTCATCATGGAGGAGAACCCTCATATATGGAAACATTATGGAGAATACCTTTGAAAAACTACATATCAAAGGATGGAGCTATATTTTGACCGGAGCTTGCTTGCATGAGTCAACAACGTTGTCTCTTTGGAGCAGTGACCTATGGATGAAATGTGCCCAGTGGAGGTGTGGTGGATCCATAACCCACAGGCCCCAGGATAACTTCATATTTCTTGCACTTGATGGACAAAGAGGAGGTGAGATGGACAAGGCAGTCATATATTACTATGCTACATTCTTCTTGACTTGGATACCCAAGCATGAGAAGAAGGATCTTCTTGCAGCACCTAGTCCATTCCTCTTCATGGGAGCATTCCAAAAAACTATGGAGGGTTCATTCATGGATCCATACATCATTTTACTCCCAGCATATGGTAATAATTATGATTTTACATTGGCTGATTTGTATACTCTTACCATTATTTTGCAGTGCATGGCTCTACAAGAGGGCAAGCTTATCAGATTGCTCTATGGAAAAAATTGGGCAAAATTATATGATGGAGGCAGCCATATTTCACATGGCCCTTGGAAAATGTTTTTCCATTGCATACATGTTGAGATAATTTATATTATCAGCCATGAGTCACAAAGCATTTTTCCATGTAAATTTCTGAAGCAGCAACTTGGAAAATTGCACTGCCACTATTGGGGAAACTATTGGTACTTCCTGGCATCATATGAAACCTTTAGAATTTTCCTCACTTTGTTGTTGATCATGACTTCATTTTCTGATGTGGATCTGATTTACATTGGGAGCATGATTGGAAGGATGACACATCAGTTGGGAATTTCCTTAAAGGGGAAGGATTCCCACATTTTCTGCATTGCATGTTCTAAGGGGAACATGAGAAAAAATATGGCCGCCACAGCTAAGTATTTGTTTCCTTTTGAGGTGGACCATAAGTTTTATGATAATTCATTTTATAATCATGGGCAAGTGATAAAATATGAATTGTATGTTCAGCTGACCCATTCAGCCATTTACTTTTTACTAGTGAATGTGAGAATTTTCACCACTAGTCATTTAGCAACATACTACTTGCCATGCCATTTTCTGAAGAAGAAATGGATGAGATTATGTTGTTTCCTTTTGAGAATTTGTTGGTGTCATACAGCAACATTCAAGGCCTAGAAAAAAAATCTCAATTGGACATTCTATTATGACCATGTCCTGTTCATCATGGAAGAAATGTTTTGGGGCAGCTTGTTCTTCAATGTTGGAGGAGAAATCTTTGGCGGATTTCTCTACATTTTTCCACTTGAGGGAAATACCTTTGTAGCCCATGAACAACACACAATCTGCACTATTCATAAGTGGAGAGGAGGACAGCATGGGATAGGCCTTCTTGGCTATCATGTTTATTCATTTAGCCCACCTACACTTTAGGAGCCAAAGGTGGAGGGGATTCTTCATGAGTTACCATGGTGGAGGGTGACTCATTTTATACGGATGATAGCTTGGGGGTGAAGATTTAACTTGGGGGAATAAGATTTCCCGTCCATATTGCACTCTATTCCTTGAGAGGACCTCTAGACCACACCTGGTTATCTCCTTGAGCACTTTCCTTCTCATGATCTTAGTCATTTCGGGTGTTTCACCAAATGCTAGTCTATATGCTTGGGAGAGGCACTATGGAGTTTCATGGATGAGATGGCATCATATTATTTTGAGGATTCCATCATATTTTTATGCTACTAGAGGAGTTAAGGAGATTCACTCAGTTCTATCCTTGCATTTTCTTGAGGACAAGCAACATTTGGGAGGGGAGGACTGTAATGTTCCAAAATTTTCATGAATAAATTGGAACATTAAATTTTGTTCATATTGTGTAGTAGATGAATAAAAAGGAAGAGGAGGCCACTTGACATGAATAAAAACCTTCCTAATGTAAAAAGGGAATATTTGAGAATCTTATTTAGCACCTCCTAGTGTGAAAAGGGCCAATTGCATGAGGACAATGTCAAGTTGAACAAGTCAACCAGCACACCCTAAGGAGGAGTAGCTTGCCTAAGAAGACATCATAGTTTTGGAGGGAAGAGATTCAAATGAAGATGGGAACCCTAAGAGGTGGGACCCAAGGTGAAGGAGCTCACAACTACATAAGGAAGAGAAGAGCAGCTTTGTGGGGTTAGCTTCTGTATTTTGATTTCATGTCTGCCTAGACATTTTCTGCAAACTCCTGCTGCTCAGCAGAGTTTGGAAGGATTCCTGTTTAGGAATTCCTTCTCCTTCATTGATTAATCTCTTGAAGGGGGTTGTGCTTCATTTCTCCCACATCTGGATTGTAGGCCAATAATTTCTCACATCTGCAGCGTTATTTCTGTACCAGAGGATGTTGTGTAGCTGGGCGGTGCAGTGGGAGTGTTGTATCTTCTTCTCTTGTGCATTTCCATTCATTGGAGGGGGTTTCTCTTGCATTGAGGGAGTTGTACAGAAGATTTCAAAGCTCATTTTAGATCTTGGCATGTGGCCAACTTATGTTCCATCCATGATAGCACAGTTCACTGGGTAAACTGCATTATTTTTGTGAGAACAGCAGCTGTAGGGTTTGATCCCTTGCTTGAGAGCTCATCCTTTGGAGGAAGGGCCAACCCTTCTCCCGTAAAGCTCTATATTCCATTCCTCTTCTGTATTTTTATATTCTCAATCATATTTATATTCATTGTTGCAGTTACTACGTTTTCCAGCTACATATATTTGCAGATCTGCACTTGTACACCTTGTATTTTCATGAACCCCCCCTTGTGGGTGATCTTATTGTGTATAAAGAGGAAAGGAATCTCATTTTATTAGCCATTGGATGCTTGTCCATTTCAGATCTGATATTTCATTTTATTCTCTGCATAGAACCTAGATAAAATAATGTTTTTTCTTGATTCAGTGTTTTCTGCATAAGCTAGGCTATGGGATTTAAGCTCATTTTGAGGCATATAGAAATAGGGAGATCTATTTATATGAGCTAGAATAATTTGTTTCACCTAAAATTCTGCATGTGAGTTTTATATCATGCCTACTAATGGATATAAGGCCCATTTCTCACTTGTATACCGTTATTTTCTGAAGACAGCTATTTTGTGCTCATATGTTGCTGCAATTTTCAGCTAGCTCAATTTGGGAGATCTGAATAACCTGCTTAAGGTTATTTCTTTGAGATTACATTCTATAAGGAGGTAAAATTATATATGTTCTAAGGCATCCCAGTAGTGGTTGGCCTTATCTTCACATTTTCTTCCTTATACAGCGTCCCTAAGGAGCTTGCTGGAGCAATTCCTGAGTAGGAATAATCACATATCTGTAGACAGAGACTGCAAAAGGCTAGGTAGCCTCTAGTTCTCTCCCTTATTTGGAAGGAGACATAACCAGTAAATTCCTCAGCAGTCCATCTCTGGCACAGAATTGTGATATTTCTGAAAACAAAAAGATATTACAATTTCCCTTGTTGCTTCAAATTTAGCCGCCACATATTCTGCCTCGGTCGTGGAATCTGTTGGAACTAACTGTTTGCATGATCTCCATGAGACAGCTCCCGATCCAAGACTCATGGTGTAACCTATAGTAGACACCCTTGTTTCTTTGTCTCTATCAAAGTCTGAATCAGAGTATCCGATCAAGCTGAAGTCGCCTACCTGTGTATATTTGAGTCCAAAGTCTTGAGTCCCCTTCAAGTACCTTAACACTCTTTTTGCAGCAGACCAATGTCCTTCAAAAGGTTTTTGCATGAACCTTGAGAGGATTCCAACAGCAAATGAAATGTCTGGTCTGGTGGTAGTCAGGTAGATAAGACTTCCAACAAGCTGTCTATACTTCGTTGCATCCTCGAATTCCTTCCCTTCAATGGATGTGAGCTTCAAATTTTGTTCCATTGGAGTGGTTAAGGGATTGCATTCATCCATGCCAAACTTGTTCAAAAGATCTCCAATGTACTTCTTTTGAGAAAGAAATATAAATTTAGGATGTTGAGTTACTTCAATACCCAAATAGTAATGAACATAACCCAAATCAGTCATTTCAAAACCTTTCTTCAATTCTTTCTTTATGGATGCAATATAACATTCATTGTTCCCTTTCATCAAAATATCATCTACATACACCACAAGATATACAACTGTTTTTCCAACTTTCTTAACAAACAAAGTTGCATCATTAAGATCAAAATGTTTGAAGTCAAGTTTCAGAAGATGCTTAGTTAATTTCTCATACCAGGCTCGCAGTGCTTGCTTGAGGCCATACAAGGATTTTATAAGCTTGCATACTTTGTTTTCTTGGCCCTTCACAAAAAATCCCTCTGGCTGGGACATAAAACCTTTCTCCTTTAGATCTCCATTCAAAAAGGCAGTTTTTACATCCATCTGATGGAATTTCCATCCCTTCTGAGCTGCTAGGGCAAAGAGAGTCTGGATGGTGGCCCATTTTGCTATGGGAGCAAAATTTTCTTCATAATCGACCCCTTCTTTCTGTGCAAAACCTTTTGCCACAAGCCTGGCTTTATGCTTGTCAAGTGAGCCATCTGCTTTGTACTTTTTCTTGTAGACCCACTTACAGCCAATTGGTTTGGTTCCCAAAGGAGGATCAACCAGCTTCCAAGTGCCATTCTTTATCAAGGCATCATACTCCTTTTGCATCACTTCATTCCATTCATCATGAGAAGTGGCTTCTTTGAAGGAAGTTGGTTCATGATCTGTAGACAAACTCAATTCACAGTTATAAGCAATATCCATATCAACAGGTGAATCAGAATTATCTACATCACCTTCGTTTTGTCTAGTGGAACTTCTTGTTCCTGTTTTTCGAACCTCATCAGGATGAACATTTTCTAGTGTCTTTGTTAGCCATTTGGGGGGACCTTTCTGAGATGGCCCAAGCTGCTCAATTGACTGATTTGGAATTGAATCAAGATTCAATCTCTCAATTATGTCAATCACATCGTTCAAGGTGTCATCTGTGGTTGGTTCTTCAAGTGGGGGAGAAAGTGCTTCGGGAAATGATTCCACATATTGATCCAGTATAGGAATCCTCCCTTCAATATGTGGAATATGATTATCAAATTCTTGAAAATACTTTGCATGTGTGAATCTATCCAAGCGATCAAGTTGCCGCTCAACAACATTGTCAGTCTTGGAAGATTCAAGGAATATGACATCTCTTGCTATTACAAACTTCTTATTGACTTCATCATAGAGACAATATCCTTTGGAGGTATTGGAATACCCCAAGAAGATACATTTTCGACTTCTAGCACCAAGTTTATTCCTTTGTACCTTGGGTATCAAAGCATAACAGGTGGAACCAAAGACCTTGAAATGCTTTACCGAAGGAATGTGGCCATGCCACATTTCATAAGGAGTTTTGTTTCTGATTGAATTTGAAGGACACCTATTCTTTATGTATACAACACATAGAACTGCATCAGCCCAAAACATCAATTTTACATTCTTAAAAAACATCATGGAGCGAACCATATTTAAAATTGTCCTGTTCATTCTTTCAGCTACACCATTCTGTTGGGGATTATAAGGCACAGTTGTTTGATGTTTGATCCCATGTTGACGAAGATAATTTTCAAATTCGTTTGAAGTGTATTCTTTTCCATTATCAGTACGTAGAGAGCCAATATGAGTTTGTGCATCATTTTCAATCCATGCATGAAAATTCTTGAATGTTTGAAAAGCTTCAGACTTGTTCTTCAATAAGTAAATCCAACACATTCTGGTGTAGTCATCAATAAATTTCATCATGTATTTATTTCCATTTGCAGAAGAAATAGGCATAGGGCCACATAAATCTGAATGAACAAGCTCAAGTTTTCTATGTGCTCTGGAGTGTGAATCATGAAATGGATGTTTGCTATGCTTTCCTAGAATACAAGCATCACATTCCTTAGGTTTTCTAGGAATTGTAGGCAGTCCATTAACACCATTTTTCTTCAACAAACGAAGGCTTTCATAGTTTAAGTGTCCAAATCTAACATGCCATAAAAGACTTGATGGGAATGTACCTTCATCATGATGTGAACTGAATGCAAAGTTTTGAGCATGAGCAGATGAACCTTTCAGCTTCAAGAGTCTCCCTTCTTCTATTCCCTCCATGAAAAGTGAGTGATCTGATGCTTTTCTGACCTCTGCCTTGCCATCAAACAAGTGAATGGAGTGTCCTTGCTGGCGGATTTGGACCAGGGACAGCAAGTTTCTCCTCAACTCAGGGAGGTATAGAACCTCATGTAGAATATGATCTGGAAGACCAGGCAACTTAAGCCTGACTGTGCCAAGCCCTAATGGCTTGAGTTTGGATTTATCTGCGAAATATACTGCTCCATCAACTTTGTCAGTAAATTCTTCAAAAAAATATTTTCTAAATGTCATGTGACATGTTGCTCCTAAATCTAGCAACCAATCATTTCTCCAAGAAGTAAATGAAACATCAAACAAGTCTTCAGTTACTCCATTGTTACAATGTGCTATAACAAAATGAGCGGATTCAGGTGCTTTACCTTTGTCTCTGTCATTATTTTTACCTTTTTCTTGATTCCTTTGCTGCTCAATTTTATCCCAAGGTATCTTGCATGTAGATGCATCATGGAAGTCTTTATTGCAACGTATGCAATGAAGATCATATTTTTCAGTTTGAGTTTGTCTGCCCCCCTTTCCTCTGAAATTTATTCTTCCTCTTCCTCTTCGGCCACCTCTTCCTCTGGAAGAATCTTGAGCATGACTCTTCTCTTTATGTGCAAAGCATATAGCCTCTTCAGAAGACAGAGGGGTGGTCATCTTTCCAAAATCTTTCTCTCTTTCTGCAAACTTTTTCTCAAGGGACTCAAAAGTGATTTTCACAAGGTTTCCACTTGCTTGCAATGACTCAAGATAGTTTGAGTAAGTGGGCTACAAGGCCTTAACATATGCTATGAGAGATATTTCAACATCTTCACCAGTGCTCTTAATATCATGCATGATAGATCTTACTTCTAAAGCTAAAGCAAGAGGATCATCATTTTTCAATTCCAGACTGAACAGCTTAATCATTAATTAAACAACTTCAAGTTCTGAATGTGAGTCATAGAGTTCTTTTAGCTTGCTCAAGGCTTGATAGGCATTTGAAAATGGTGTAATATGGTGACTCACCTCTTCATTTACGGAAGCCGAAATCAAGGCATAGGCCTTGCAGTTCTTGTTTTCCCAAATGGTGATCTCCTTGTTTGAAGTGGGCTTTGCTAGTGGAAGGTCATCTTCTCCTTCACAAATTCCTTTCCACGGATCATTAAAAATGAGTGTGTGTTTGATTTTCCGAGACCATTCATGATAGTTCTCCTTGCCGTAGAGAACAACTCCTACAATAGATATGAGAGAATGCATTCTTTTGAAGGAAAAAAAATACTTTGCTGGGTAAAAACTCAATTCTGGTTTCAATTCTGCAATTTTTTTTTTCATTTTTTTGTTTTTTTTAGGGTAAAAAAAAATAGAGGTTTTAACTAGGGGAGGATTTATCTAGGGGAAGTTTTAAATTGGGGGGGGGTTCTAGGGAGCCTTTAACTCTGGGTGGGTTTATCTCGGGGGAGGTTTTAACCGAAGCAAAAGGTTGGGGAGGCTTTAACTAGGGAAGATTTTATTTGGGGGAGGGGAAATTGTGTAAAATGAAAAAAATACAGGAGAACGGAGAGTCGGGGGAAGGGGAGGGCCGAGGATTTTGGGGCATGAGGAAGAGCATTGTGAGGGGGTGTGTTGGGAGTTTGAGAGGGCAGGGAGGGGGTCGTGGGGAGTGTGTGTGAGGGGAGGGTATCAACAGGGGCCTGGGGGATGTGTGAGGGGTCGTGGGAGCAAGGGCGCAAGGGGGAGAGGGTGGGGAGGAGTCAGGGGAGGGCGGTGAGGAGCTCGTGAGGGGGAGGGCATAGCGTGCCATGAGGGGCCCGGAATGAGGCTGCAGAAGGGGGAGAGGGTGAGGTTGTGAGGGGTCATGAATGAGGGCGGTAATGGAGCGAGTGAGGGGGAGGGCATAGTGCTGTGAGGGGTCGAGAATGAGTGAGGCCGAGAGGACGTGATGGGTCATTGTGCGAGGGAGGTGAGAGGTTGGGAATGAGTGGTGAGGGCGAGTGCAGGCCGAGAGGTCATGAGCAATGTGAGGGGGTGGGTGCAGAGAGGGTGATTTGAACAGTGAATGAGAATAAAAATGTACAGTCAGCTTAACTGTGCTCAAAATTTGAGCAGAAAATGCACATTAGTAGAAATTATAGACAAAATGTGCAGAAAAATTGCAGAACTGCAGTAAAAAAAAATTACAGAATTTTCCAGAATTGCATCAACGGCAGAGGAGCAGTAAGAAAACTGAATAATTCATAAAACTGAATGCACAATGACAATCTGCAAAAATTAAGAGCATGAGGGAGTTACACCAAAGGCAGGAATGCCAAAAATGGGATTGGCTCTGATACCACGTCAAACCAGGAGGTAACTCCGCAAAACTCAATGTGTATTGGATGGACATTGTATGTGTATTTATACATGGAGGTGAGGTTAATTGGATTCACTTCCCAATGACTCTTGGCCTTCATTATTTACTAAATTATAATAATATACAATCTCACCCAACCCCTTAGGATTAGATGTCAACAACACAGGTAGCTTTCCCTATGGTGCTCTTGAAAAAGTGATGCAACAAACCAGCCCTTTTGACTCCATAGCCCAATGGACTAGTTTCTGCAGACCTACTCATCCAACAGACAAAATCAATCAAAACAACCAATTCTCACAATCACTGGAACTAGCCTAACATTAGCATTCATAATATTAAGGTGAAATTAAATCATAAATAGAGAGAGCCTTCTCTGAGTCTAGGAAGGCTAGGTCCTGGATTTAAAAGCGGTTTGATGTTTTCCTTTATCATTTATACTCATTAAGAAGTTTTTGAGGTCTAATATGGGCCTCCTAAGGAAATTATAATATAATAGTAGAAATAATAAAATAAGGTTTGATTACATCATCAAATTTTAGAGGGAAAAAAGACAATCTACTTTTTTCAACTGGTATTTTCAACTTATCTCCCAAAGTTTTTACTCAAATTTCGAGCAAGAATAATCATTGTATGAAAAATTTAATTCCTCATCCAAGGAGCACCCATGTTGCATACTTTTGATGGACCCTTATACATGAAAAATGAGAAATAAATGAAAAAACATGATTGCAATAACGTTTTTCATGTATTTCTCATTTTTCGATAGCATAGGTTCCACTGTGGCAGAAAAAGAGGGTACTACTTGGATGAGGAATTAAATTCCGCATCCAACGAGTACTCCCGCTCGAAATTTGAGTAAAAATTTTGGGAGATAAGTTTAAAATACGAGTTGAAAAGTAGTTTTATTATTTTATTATTTTTTAATATTTTTACTTTTTTACTCCAAAAATGGTGAATCATCCATTATGGATGACATCATCATCTTGAATCCTATTGGTTGTTATAAAGTTTATTTTGTTGTACATTTTTCTTATGAGGCCCATTTTAGACCTCAAAATTCCCCTAATGTGCCAATCTTATAAATTTTAGGGCCACAACATAATGGAGACCATAATGGGGACCTATTGAAAATCTTGAAATTTCATTCGAATTCAGAGACCCCAGTTAAAAAAAAAAAATGTATGCTAAAAGTATTTTGCAAGATTGGCAGCTGGTTGTTGATGGTGGAAAAACAGTCATACACAAGAAGGTTGAAATCATCCACCTGATGACTCCACAAAGTTTATTTTATCTAAAGACTCCACTAGTAAAAGAATTCAGAATTGTAGAGAACTTATAGTGACTCCATTCTATGTTTGATTGATTGTCAAGATGAATTCAAGAATACAACGCAGGTATGCTCCTTTGGACAGATATAAGATCCTAGGTTTTCCAAACCCCATGCCAAACGTTGATTGGTTAAAATATCTTCTATTGTTTAAAGATTAAAAATGGAGAGGATGTTGTTATACATTTGTTAAGATTTCATATGCATGTCCGAAGATTTAAAATCCAATTTCCATAGGACTATCTTATGAAAATGTTTGTGGCATGTTTGGAGGAAAAGGCTATATTTTGATATGAAAATTTACTAGCTGCAAGTATAAGTTCTTTAAAGTGCTTTTGTGATGTATTTTGTGACAAGTATAAAGAATAGTATCCCTCTTTGTCATTAGTTCAGGACTATTATGATAACTTTCAAAGTTTTATTGAATATCTGGAGGATTACTATGATGATGATCAGTTTATGAATGATGAAATATTAGAAGTTTTAGAAGAAATACCGTTTCATAAAGTGGAAGTTTGTTTGAAATGTATTCTCATCATGAAGAAAGAAATGATATATATTGTCTCTAATTTCATGAAGTTTCACCACAAGAAATATTCCTAGCAGCACAAGGACAATCTGATCAGCAGATGGTTAAGGAAGAACTTCAGCCTCCTAAACTAGACCCAACAGAGGACAGCAATGAAAACCTTCAGCAGTTGAGTGATCTAGAAGAAAAAGTAGCAGAGCTAGATGAACCAAACCCACAAGAGTATCTTCAACCAACAATGTTTTATCCAGAGATTGAACACTAGTCAATTTTTCCTAATGGAAGCCAAGAAAGTTTGTCAAAAGAAGACCAATCAATTTTGATGATTAAAGACAACTCAAATCCTCTTTTTGAGTGTGCATACCTTGAAGAAGATCGCAAAATTTCTCCATCATTTTTTTCTTCTTGGGATGTTGACAAAGCTGCACAACATGTTATATCTAATGATACTTTGTTTGAGATGATCGAGAATTTGCAACTTACTTGCAAGCTTCTGTGTGACAAAGAGAATAATAAAGAGCAATTAGAGCACTTGACTACAGTGAATAATGAGGGAAAACAATTTTCTCCCTTTCTGTTTGAAGAGAATCAGTTTCAACACATAAGCAAAGCAACGGTTTGGAATGAGGTTTATTTTCCCATTACAAATCATCCATAAGAACTTATGTTGCATGTTTACCATGAACCTTTGGTCAGTATATTGCAACCATCTGCGAAGGAAGAATTTTCCAAGTTCATCAATAGAGCTATTGAGTCTAGTGGAAAAGTTAAGTTGCATGCTTTAAATTCATTTTCCTACCTAGAGAGGTGGAATGCAAATTTCAATTAAGTATCCATTTGCTCGACTGGTTGCATTGGAAGTTTGTTATTATTTGATATGGCAGCAATTTTATCAAATTAGAGTAGGTAGATGAGTGCAAATAAGCTCAGTACTCTAAGCATATTTCCAGTTTTAATTTAGAATTGCTTTTTAGTATTCATTTCAAGTGTATTCCAGACTTCAGTTTTAGCATAGTTCAGGTTTCAGTATTTAGATTTTTAGGGTGCAGTAGTGATTTCTGTTTGGTAGTTTGTAGTGCATAGTTCAGCTATAGTTTCAGTTTAGATTGCAGTACACACATTAGAAGTTCGGAACAAATGAATAAAGTTTTTAGTTGCAAAATTTTTGTGGCAGAGCAGGTTGCTAACTTAAATCATCTAAAAAACCAAGGCATTGGTCGCCAAATTCAGAGATCTTTGGTTCTTTTATGCCTCGCTGGGAGGACAACATCCCCAGCTGGAGCCATTGTTAGACTTCTGTAATTTACAGTATCACAAGGTGACTGAATATTTCTTACTTGAAATTTTTTATATTGTACATAAATTTCAATATTCAAAGCATTTCCAAAGAATAGAAAAAGAAACAAAAAAGAAGAAGGTCAAAACATAGGGTGTTTACACTGAAAAGGTTGAAAAAGGGATATTCTAAATTTTGGGAACTAAATCATATTCCAAGATCATTTTGACATACTTTATGTCTTAATTTTACCCAAAGTACCGAAAATATTATTATTCCCTTATCCTGATGATGGGCCTCTAAATTAGACATAAAATAGGGCCCATCTAACCTCTCTTCGGCCCATCTACCTTCCTTATGCAGATAAAATATATATTAAATCTATCCTTCTGCACTTAATAATTTTTTCTTATGCTTTAATATTTTCTTAGGAAGGTTTAAAGGTAATTTCATATTTGTGCCTAATATTGGTTATTTTTGTAGAATATTGTGAGAATATTGGGCAGATTACGTAGATTTGGAGAAGGAAATTATTTAGGGACTTGCTCCCTGCCACTGGAAGATCAAGATTGAAGAATAAATGAGCACAATATCAGGAAATTAGGGAAAAATATTGGAGATATTCAAGGGGTTGTCCACCCTCCTTAACTTTCAAAGGCGGCCAAGAAACTCAAGGCCAAGTGCACTCTAGTCATACTTCACTTGGAGTCTCTAGAAATTCGAATTCCAAGAGGCAACCAAGCAATTGAAGATGAAGAGCACTCGATCTATGTTTACTAGGATTCAAGTGGACTCAAACACCATTTGCAAGGGAGTTTTTGGTAGCTACCCTGTAGAATAAATAGAGTATAGCTAGAGCTAGAAGTTAGTTAGTTAGTTAGTCAGTGATTCGATTCCATTCTGAACTTTTGCTACAAGCTATTAGGCTTTTTTTGTTTAAGACCTTTCAGATGTAATAAGATTTCATTTTGAATGCAACAAGTAGACAGACTCCATTTTACTGATTTAATTCCAGAGAGTTTGGCTTGTGGGTTAGAGCCCAACCCATGTGCCTCAGCTTCTTTGCTATTACTACCTTGTCCTTTCTGTCATTTAGCTAGTTTTGCTTATGCCATTTGGTTTGATCTGCTTCTGATAGTTTTATTGTTGCTTAGTCTTTGCTTTCAGTTTTTTGTTGTAGTTTTATTTTCTTATGAGTAATAGAGTAGAGGAGAAAAAATCCAAAAGCTGTGGCCAAGCCTCCCCCTCTCATCTCTGTCAATAGAGCTCGAGGAGGGCGAATCTTCCCACATACACAAAAACTGATTATGTTATGCCTCCATTCCCTCCTGTTCTCCGCTTCTTTTAACTACTGCACTTACATTTTATTTTCCTAACGCACTTAGCCCTACAAAGCCTTATTTCCCTGTTTTCTTCCTTCATGACTGCCTTATCCTTTCTATGCAGCAATGCCATTGAAACCTGACCTCTGCCTTCCTCCATGAAATTCCTGCTACCATAAGTCGCACTTCTCAAATCACAACGTTTGGATATTACCTTCAACACTTACCGCTTGTTCCTTGTGATTGCAATATTGCGAAGTTGCAATTCGCAAATCGCATTGGTTATCCTTTCTCCTTTAACACTTACCGTTGTTATAGCCGATTGCAATAGTGCGATCTCACCCCGTTGTTGGTCCCACTGCCACTTCGCCATCGCAAATCACACTTCGCCTCCTTTAGATTTTACCCTCAACGCTTACCACTTGTTCTTGCGATTGTGGTATTGTAAAATCCCATCCCGCAGAACTTACTATATCGCACATCGCGACCCGCAAATTTTCCCTTTTTCCTTTCACCGCCATGTCATCCCCATCGCACATCACTTCCCATAACCTTTACCACATCGCACTTCGCACATTTTAGTTTAATCCCATTAAATCCTTACTGCTATCCATCTAAACTTGCGAAGTTGCGATTGTGACATTGCACATCGCAAATTTTACCTCCTTCGCACTCTACGATCACACTTTTTGAATTATTCTGCTCCAAGGCCTTTTTGCGCTATAATAGAGTTTTAATAAGGTTTTAAACCCCCTCTGTCCACTTCTAATACTTTTTCAATTATCTCCACTCCGAAGTCATTTCTCACGTTATAATCAAGATTTATAAGGTTTTAACCCCCCCCATTTCGCTTCCAAACCTCGTTTCAAGTGTTGACCCTCCCATTAGCCTCGTTTAGCCCTTTTTCTTCCTCCAAGCGGAAAAGTAAATATTTTTAGTTAAAATTAATTCATGGATAGTTTAGTTGCATGGATAAGAGCATGGTAGATAAAACATAGCATAAGTAGAGTGAATTTAGCCGTTTGGCCAAGTTAAGTGTGGTTTAGGATTAGTTTCCTTTCTGCCATTTATTTTCTGCAAGTTAGCTCAGTTTCTTTTCAGTCATTTCCCTTTCTGCAAATTAAATTAGTTCCATTCCTATCATTTATTTTCTACAATGTAATTTAGTTTCCTTCTATCATTTATTTTTTGCAGTTTATTTTAGTTTCATTGAAGTGTGGCAGACTTCACTGAGAACCCTTAGAAATAGCACCCTTTCGTAAAGCGAAAGAGGATGACACGAACAAAATGCATCTTCTGTGTATATAGCAATGTCACCTCCAAGTTTGTATGAACCTTGGGTTGATAAAGTAAAGTAGGGCAGCCCCTGGGAGTTGCCGCACTCTTGGTGCAATACCAGGCTCACCACTTTTTGGCTCCGTTGCTGGGGAGGTGTCTAGTAGATGCTTTGATTTTGTTCTGGCATTATTTTTTGCTTTCCTTTTCATGATTGTTTCTAAAATATTGAAAAATACAAAAAAATATGATTTTCATGCCTCATAGGAGTAGGGATACTCAGAAATATTTTTCTCCAATACAAATCCCCCCACTTGACCACGTGGTGCAGTAAGAACCACATCACCATACATTTTTGAAGGTAGAAGAGATGGATGTATATGATGACAATGAAGAAGATCTTATTGGGTTTCCCATTCAAGATATGGACATCAATGTACATATGAAGAACATCCTCCATATTTCCTTCCCAACTTCCATGGTATGAGGACAGAGGATCCAGAAACATTTCTCTTTGAATTTGAGATACTTTGTAGGTCTTATGGCTACTTATCACACACTCAAAAACTGAGATTATTTCCTGTAACATTGAAGGATAGAGCTCTGAAATGGTTCACAAGTCTAGGTACTAATTTAATAAGATCATGGAATTATATGCAAAAGATATTTCTAGAAAAATATAAAGACTATGATCTTAGAGAAGAAATTTTTAGAATGAACCAAGAAGAAGATGAGAGCCTTTAGGATCTAATAGAGAGGTTCATGTATAATGTTAAGAGGGAAAAATTGCCTCATCTAGGATTTGACACACTAAAAACCCTCTTACTTAGAATAATTAGGGATGAGTGGATTGATCTCCTTAATCTCATGAGCAAAGGAGATGTATATCAATTGTCATTTGAAGAAATTTGTGAAACATGAAGCGCATATCAAGAGGAAGGGAAAGAGTAAGTAAGCCAGAATCAACATTGGTAAGGCAAGATGAACTTGGAAATTTGCTTGATAAATTTAAACAAAAAATACTTAGCAATATAAGTGAACAAGCATAAGTGTTAAGAATGCAAAATGAGAAAAAAGAAGATGTTGATATTTTTGTTATCCATGCAGAATCATATGCTAGTAATTTTTGTTCATCATTCCCCAGGTTTAAAGAAGTTTACCAGGAGGATGATAGAGCAAGGCAATCACCAAAGAAGCTATGTTATGTAGCTCCAAGGATACCCTGGCATCCCAGTCAACTTGATATGATGAAAGGACCCACTTCACAATTTCAAGCTTACTCACATCCATCTCAAACTAATTGGGACACACTCCCTCCTTGGAAACCTTGGCCATCTCAACCCCAAAACCAATCTTGGCAACATGGTTGGCAAGGTCCTTATTGGGAAAATCCACAATATCCTCAATATTTCCCCCCATATCCTCCATACCCAACTCCATGCTATCCCTACCATCCACCTCCACCACAACCACAGCCTCAACCAAATCCATCTCATATATCCACCCCCACTCAACTACCTATACCACCATTTACAAACCCACACCATGAAGTATCTTAGCCCACTTACAATGCCGAGGTACAACACTACCCAACATATCCTCTTTATCTAAATGGTCTGCATGTTAGTTCAAGAAAGGTATTGCAAAGTGTTATCACTCATTAAGTTGTGAAACATTTCTTGATAGGGTCAAACATGTCACTCACCAAATGGATAAGGTCTCCAAAGCCATTTTAATGTGGTATAGGAAATTTTTTGCATTTTTTAATCCTATCCTAAGTTTTAGGATCACCTTCATTTATTCCATTTTCGTCAAATCAATCACATATGGTGTCAGTTGTTATTCCCCATGCATTCAAAATCAAAAGGGCACATCTGTCAGTTTTTCAGATTTTCGTAGCGTTTTACACACAGCAGATTTCGCTATGAAAATGCCTAGTATTTTTGTAGCGAATCTGTCATAGGCTTAACTAATTTGACTACAAAAATCTGTTTTTTAACCTGGCTTTTCAGAGTTGTATGAGGTGTCATTTTCTAATTATAGCAGTAAGGGTAGAGGTCATTCAAGGCCGTTATGGAAAATTCAAATGTACATAGCCGTGTTTGATGTCATCATTACCTTTTTTGGCTTGTATGTGTCATGATTGAAGCTTGAGCTATCAGTTAAACCATTAAACCTTACCTCAATTAGCCTTTTTCCATATTGTGCTTTATCATTGCATGTGATTTGGTCCCTGGAGAGCTGCTTCATCGAGCCAAATTCTGAACTTTACAGTGACACCAGAGAGCATTTCCTCAGCAACAGGAATCCCCAGAGGTGGTGAACAATGATTTAAAGGTATCAAATTCACAATTCAGGATTGCAAATAGTCTATCAAGCAAGAACATAGTAAAGTTGATTTGACAAATTCTATTGCTAGGAGTTTAATGAAGGATAATTATGCGAAGTTGTTGATGGTCATTCAAAAGTGTTTTACTTGTGAAGAAAGGTTTCACATGGTATATTCCTATCATCTTAGACTTCTTCTACATTTTGTAGGTAAGAGGTCACTTGATTTTCCTTTCTATTTATATATAAGTCTAGGGAAAATGTCAGATAAGGTTCAAATTAAGACTAAGGACAATGAGACATCTATTTTTCATCATGGTCTAATTAATCTGTTAGTGTTAGAATAATTGAGGAGGTTAGACAAAGATTGGATTTATTTTTTGTTCATGAGTGGTTATGGAATTTATGTGGGCCTCCAAACCTAGAACCACTTCATCACCAGTTGTGGTAGAAGAAATTGTGGATACCGGCCATTTCAAACCCCCCCCCACCCCCGCATTGTTAAAGTTCGGAGGCTGAGGGGGGGTGGAGGAGCGAGAAACATCACGGACCATTAGATGTGGGACAATGCGTGAGGAT